>CM024622.1:61013023-61590617 GCA_014182585.1 Eucalyptus coolabah | reverse complement strand
AGACTGGAAACCTTACAATCAGCAATGTTTCTTTAGTGGAAGGACTTAATTACAATTTGCTTAGTATTAGTCAGCTATGCGATACTGGTTTCAAAATCAACTTTCAAGAGGGAATATGTTTAGGAATTAGTAAAGATTCTACTCAATCATTCATGGGTTGAAGACATGGAAATATCTACCTCTTGGATGTGAAACCAGATGAATCACAATGTCTAATCTCAATCCAAGACGAAGCAAGCTTATGGCACAGAAAGCTTGGGCACATCAATATGAAGCAGATAGCCAAAATTTCAGCAAAGAAGCTTGTTCGTGGTCTACCCAATTTATCATACCAAAAGTCTAATCTATGTACACCATGCATATTGGGAAAACATGTAAGAAATTCCTTTAAACCAATAAATCAAGTTTTCACTAACCGTGTACTTCAGCTTCTACATATGGATCTTTTGGACCAACCAGAACACGAGCATTGGAGGTAAAAAATACCGCCTAGTAATTGTGGATGACTACTCACAATTTACTTGGGTGTATTTCTTGGCAAATAAGTCTCGAAACTTTCTCTTACTTTGAAAAATTTGCTAAGAAGGTTCAAAATGAAAAAGGCTATGTTATTTCAAGTATAAGAACAGACCATGAAGGTGAATTTGAAAATCAAGATTTTACAAAATTTTGTGATGAATCTGGTTTTCAGCACTTGTTCTCCTCTTCATATACTCCGAGCAAAACGGAGTTGTGGAAAGAAAAATAGGTCGCTTCAAGAAATGGCTAGAACTCTTTTAATAGAAAGCAATATCTCTTCATGTTTTTGGGCTGAAGTAGTTTCTACAGCAAGTTATATTATTAATAGAGTTTTTCTAAGGCATATTATAGAAAAAACCCCTTATGAGTTATTCAAAGGAAAAAAAGCCTATTGTTTCATATTTTCATGTGTTTGGATGCAAATGTTTTATATTGAAAATGCAAATGATTGAGTTGGTAAGTTTGAAGAAAAGTCGATGAAGGCATCTTCCTTGGATATTCAACATCAAGCAAAGCGTATAGAGTCTATAACAAGAAGACTCAATCAGGGAAGAATCAATGAATGTTAAATTTCAAGATTCTATGCAAAATGAATCCATTCAGACTCATCCTGAAGAATCTGAACCCTCTCCAGACTCTAAAAAGTCTAAATCTCAAGAAGCAGCTCGGACTAAAGACCAAAGAACAAATGGTTATTGAAGATTCAAATGAATGAAGTGATCATCAACCTGACAAATCAACTAGTAACTGGAAGCATAAGTCCAGTCATCCCAAAGATCTTATTATTAGCAACATTCATGAAGGAATTCGCACAAGATCCAAAAGGCGCAAAGAGTCTAGTGCTGTGGCTCCTATTTCTAAAATAGAACCCAAAAGCATAGATGAAGCTTTATCTGATGAAAGCTGGATTGAAGCTATGCAAGAAGAACTTAGACAATTCAGAATTAATGATGTTTGGGAGTTAACTCCTAAACCAAAAGGTAAATCTATTGTTGGAGCTAAATGGGTTTTTCGGAACAAGATGGACGAGAAAGAAAAGTCATAAGAAACAAAGCAAGACTCATGGCCAAGGGATATACACAAGAAAAAGGGATAGACTATGACAAGACTTACGCACCAGTAGCAAGGTTAGAAGCAATTCAATTATTACTTGCATTTGCTTGTTATAAGAATTTCAGGTTATTCCAAATGGATGTCAAAAGTGCTTTCCTGAATGGATTTATCCATGAGAAAGTCTATGTAGAACAACCACCTGGGTTTGAAGACCCAAGGAAGCCGGACTCGCATTCGAAAAAGGCCTTGTATGGTTTAAAGCAAGCACCTCGAGCTTGGTACGACAGCCGAGTAAGTTTTTAATTCAAAAGGCTTTATAAAAGGTAAAGTAGACACTACTCGTTTATTAAAAGAGAAAGCAAAAGTTTTCTGCTTGTTCAAATATATGTCGATGATATCATTTTTTGGATCCCCTAATGAAAGTCTCGTGCAAGAAATTCTTTAAGACGATGCAGGATGAATTTGAAATGAGCATGATGGGTGAGTTAACATTCTTTCTCGGGCTTCAAGTAAAACAACTAAAGGAAGGAACTTTTATTCATCAAGAAAAGTATGCTAAAGATCTTGTCAAAAAGTTTGACTGGACAATTGCAAAAAGGTTGATATACCAATGTCAAGTTCCTTGAAGATAGACAAAGATGAAGGAGGAAAGAAGATCGATTAGAAGTTATACAGGAGTATTATTGGCTCACTTCTTTATCTTACTACTTCTAGACTCGACATTTTGTTTATTGTTTGCATTTGTGCCGATTTCAAGCGATCCTAAAGAATCTCATTTAAATGCTGCAAAGCGTATTATCAAATATATTGCATCAACTTCAAGCTTTGGTCTCTGGTATCCTAAAAGGGGAGACTTTACTCTTCTTGGATACTCAGACGCAGACCTAACCGGATGCAGAGTTGATAGAAAGAGCACCTCTGTACCCAACTATTTGGAGGCGGGGACGGTGTCTTGGTTTTCAATGAAGCAAAGTACGCAGCTTTTTCTACAAAGAGAAGCAGTATGTAGCTCTTGGAAGTTGTTGTTCACAAATCGTGGATAAAACAACAAACTAAGAGATTTTAGAATTGAAGACTCATGCACGGAGATTAAATGTGACAACACCAGCACAATCAATCTCACAAAAATCCAATTCTTCACTCAAGAGCAAAGCATATAGAGATTTGACATCACTTCATTAGAGATCATGTTCAAAATGGAGAAATTATGATTCAGTTTGTTGAATCAAAGAACCAACCGACGGATATATTTACAAAACCTTTAGAGAAAAATCAATTTGAAATTATCCGTTCTAAACTCAACATTTTGAGGTTTGAAGAAGTTAAAGTCTAGAGACTCTCAGACTTAGACAAACAAGACTTTGACTGTAAGTTGTTCTCTCTCTCGAATCTCATCTTGAAAAGGTACGATCATCAACCGTGTTTGATTATTGCTATCTCAATTGCTATCTTTAATTGACGTGATTATTGCAACGTTTCCTTTTCGAAAATGGAGTTATTTTGAAATGACCATTTTTCCGAAAAAAGGCAGCTTATTTTTTGAAAAGGCATCTTTTCACTTTCCATTACGACGTTTAGTATTCCTTCCTTTCGACTGATCTATATACGCTTAATTTCTCTTTGCTCAACTCCAAAACCCTAAAAAGCACCGATCTTCCATTCCTGTTTTCTTCTCTTGTTTAATCTTCGAAAAAGTTGTCATCTTTCTTGGGAAAGTCAAGCAAGGAATCTTTCAAAGACTGAGAAAGATGTCATCTTCAAGAAAGTCTTCGAGGATCGCAAGCAGGGGACCACAGCGAATGAGTGAGGGACCTACGCACTTCGACCTCACCGAGGAAGAAGAGTATCCCGATCGACGCAAGAGCCCACAACATTCTCAACAGCGTCATTCTCCACAAACTAGACCACGGTGCTGGTCATCAACAAGAGGAAGAAATCGTTGAAGACGCAGAACCTGTAAGAGTTCAAAAACCCTCTTTTATTTACAAGCTTTATCGTGCATTGAAAAGAGGTAGAACTCCATTGAACTACATCGATGAATTTCTTAAGGACAAAGGATATGGGAATGAGTATATCTTTTTGTGAAAAATGGAGTATTTGGGAATTGCTCCTAAAGGGTTGGCAGAAGAAACCCTTGCAAATATCCCAAGTGATCCGCGTGTTGGGGGATTTAATCCGATAGATGGGAATGATGATGACAAATTGTACAGCCAATTTCAACCGAGAATGGGTGTTGTAGCGAAAATTCGAGGAAAAAGGATAGAGTTGTTTAGATCGAAGGAACAGAAGGTTCTATACTCAAAATTGTTAAAGCGTGAGGTGATAAACCCTAGGAGTGTGGATTTTGATTTCCTTGATGCTATAAATGTCAATTTAAGGGAAAAGTTTAGTTTTCTTCAACTTGAGCAGTTTTGTCTAACACCACAGAAGCCCATGCTGAATTGACTGCTTATTTCTATTCGAATCTTAGTTTCTTGGATGCGAATAGATTCTCTTTTAGTGTCCGAGATCAGGACTTTGTGGTGGATATGGATATGTTGGCGGATGTGATTGGGGTTGAGAGAGGGAGATGTCAACTTATCAATGTTTCTATTGCTCGTGCTACATTGGAACTTGTTAAGGATAAAAGAACAGAGGAAAAGATTTCCTACTTGAGGATGAGTGCGTTTAACATTCTGCTTCACAAGATTGTGATCAATTGCCTCAGACCGAAATCAACTTCCAAGACTAATATTTCAAGTTTAGAGGCAAAGTTGATGTATGCCATCATTACTTTGGAAAAAGTTTTCTCTTCCTCACACCGTTATGTTCCACATGTACAGAGCAGTGGTGAAGGACAGGGGTCAACTCCCTTATCAAAGTCTTGTGACGAAGTTATTCAGACATTTGAATATTCAGCCTCCACAAATTCTCTGTGCTCGATCGTGTGATCATATGGTGGTAGGACTGAAAATGGTGACTAAAATGCGTCTGAAGGAACTAAGCAAGGCGTTGGAGAAATTCAATGAGAAGACTCTAGTCAAGACTCATCAAATCTCTTATGCAGCAAAAAGAAAAGGGAAAGAGCCCATGGTTGCTCCATCCAAGAAAAGAAGAGCTCTCATCGTTGAGGATGAAGATGATGATGAAAACATCACCATTTCTGCAATGCCATTGAAGAATCGGAGTTGTTCTGTTCTAGAGAAAGACTCGGAACGAGAGGACTAGAGAAAGAGAAGAGAAAGAAGCGAGGAAAAGAAACAGAGGAGAGAGAAGAAGAAGAAGAAAGAGATGCTGAGAAGGAAAGAGTTGAAAAAGAAGAAGAAGAGAAAAGAGATCAAGAGGAAGGAGAACATGAGGAACACTCTTCTCCACCTAAAGGCATGGAAACAGGGGGAGATCAAGAGAAAAGAGGAATGTCTTCATATCCTGCTACCAGTGAGGGAGTCAATCGCTCTCCAGCAGATCCAGAGGACATTTATGCCTCTCAATTTCCTAAGGAAGGACATGATGTTTCTTCACCAAATCTGCGTGATTATGCTGATCTGCCATCGTCTGCATTTACTCCATCAGACCGTGCCAAAGCCAGTACGCAAACCGATAATTCAGCAGATTTTCGCAGAATTATGGATGTTCTCCTGAAAATGTGAGGTCGATATATGCTTTGGGATGTGAAGTTCAGAATTTGCAGAATGCAAGTCAAGCTTCTTCGGGTTCCTTGAATGATCGAGACCCACCCAAGCCCTTTCTCTTCAGATTCAGGCTAATGCTAAGGGTGAGGATGTTGCACAACTAAAGGGAGACTTGAAAAGGCTGGAAGGTATCGTTCGAGTCAATGGGAGATTTCCAGCTTGTTCGTGTTCCCAAGCATTCTTGACTCTACACCATTTTCATCTCAACCCTTTTTATGCTAACAAAAAGGGGAGATGCGAGATTTGAAAACTTTGAATCTTTACAACTCTTGAACTTTTGGATTGTTTTAATGTTTGACTTTACTTTTGTGTTTGGATGTGGACTGAATTTGGATTTGGACTTGACTGCTTATATTAACTACCATTGATATCTTATGGATGGCTTTATTACATGCAAAACTAACCTAATTTCTGTGGTTGCGCAGATTCTAGCGTTATCATTCATTAAGCCATTTATCTTTATAAGATATCCATATTTGCTTGAGTAATATTTTGCAGGTCAAAGTTTTTCAAATCTGCAGGAAAGTTTTGTCACCATCAAAAAGGGGGAGATGGAGAAATCTTCGTGAAGTGTTTTGAAGCTGACAAAACGTTTCCATCAGTCTAGTCGAAGGTTTGCGTACTCGCTATTTAAAGTCCGAAGATCTCCAGACAGCCGGACTCAAGACTCAAAGTCTATCCTCATTGACAGATTTCTAATCCGTTGAAGAAAGGCTATCCAGAACTGGATATTTTATTAAGGATGTGACTTTATCAACTGGAGGAGATATCTTGGCTGGATATAACATAAAGGAATCCTTTATTTGATCATGATTGATTCGAAGATTAAGGATCCGATGATTGGCAAAGTATACTTGGAAGGTTCTACTTATGGAAACCGAGATCCCGATTGTATGGGCGAACAAGATTGTTGGGCTATCGACATGTTCCTTTAATAGCTCGAATGATCTTCCTAATTGATTCCGTCCAACGGGTAGATTGGAGGAATTCCTTTGGTAAGTGCCAACGGGTATGATGGCATAAAAGAGTATATAAGGAAGACGTTCCAGTTGTTCGAGTGTGTGCACGATAGAAGAATTCCAAAGTCTGAAGCTCCTTGTTTTTAGTCAGTTCATCTGTTGAGCAAAATCTTGTACACAAAATAGAGAGTCTATATTCGTAAGAATCCTTAATGAAGTGTGGTAGAATATCTACACTGTAGAATCAAGGAAGAGTTGTGCTGTAACATATCTTTTGTTCATAGTGAAATCCAGTCAGTGGGTTGTTAGTGCGGAAGAGTGGACGTAGGCTTGGAATAAGCCGAACCACTATAAATCTTGTGTTTAATATTCTCTTCCCTACTCTTTGCTTTACTTTAATCGTATTTCATTTTGAGGACACCCTTTCTATTGTCTGCCTAGTATCGCTTCCGTATCTTGAGAAATTGTTTTTACACCTATTCACCCCCCTCTAGGCGCTTATACTAGCTATCTCAAGATGAAGGTATGACAGGTGAGATATGGGGTCTTGCAGACGATAAATTTTGAGTTTACCTACTTCCTTATTCCCGAGACCACCCTAAGCCAGGAGTTGGTTAAGATCACGGTCTAATTCGAAGAGGGCCTACCTCAGTTGGTACCTTATCGATTCATAGTGTGGTACATCAGTTTTCCTCAATAGGGTCAGGAGGGTCCCTTTCTGGGTTTTGATGGGCCTCCCGTTGGGATCGGGGAGTGGGAAGCAAGTCACCCAATGGATCTCAACACTCCTGATGGTGTCGTGGTGGACCCGAAGCCCTCGGAGCCCATGGATGAGGAGTCTAGTGTTTAGATGGCTTAGTAGCTCTTCTTTTTAGAGTTAAGCCCTTATTTATAGACTAGTATTGTATATAAACTCGAGGTATTTATAAAGTGTGGCTTTTTGAATTGACTATCCTACTTTTCTATCCCATGTTGTTTGTTGTCTATGGATTGTTATTTCACTTTCGCATGTGCAAGAATCATTTGGGTTGTCGACGCGTCTTGGGAACGTCGCAATTTAGTCGACCGCCAAGGGATGTGTGCGTGCTTGAGGTTCGGGGCGTGACACAAGGTCCCCGTGTATCGTCGCCACGTCCGTGTCTCCGACCTGCTTAACGGGGTGAGTTTAGCCCCTAATATTTGTTTAGTGTCTAAACTTGCTTAGGGTTTGTTTAGTTAGAGTTAATTCTGGTTTAGGAGGTTTAATTAAGTTGTATTAGCCTTAAGATAGGTGGTTAGATAGATGGGTAAGATTAGCTTAGCTTAATCTTGCTTTATCTTGCTTACTGTAGTTTATTGTGGCTTATGTGTTTAATTAAGCATGTTTTGCCTTGATTAATTGATTGTTTGTCTTAATTAATGATTTGTTTAATTTTTGAATTTAATTTATTATTTATTTAATTATGAAATTACACTATTCATAGTGCATTGTTAACAAATTACTGTTCACTTGCATTGTCCATGTGGTACTACTGTTCAGGTGAGACTGTTCATACAAAAGCGAAATTTGGTCTAAATGCACATGTTTTGATCATATGATATGCATTGATAATGTATATACATGGACATTTGCATGAATTACGTGGAGTTATAAAAAGGGAAATATGCTTTGTCCAAGAGACATGGGAATTGACTAATTTTCTGGAGATGAAATTGAGACTGCATTTGTTTAATGGACTGTTCTAGCGAGCACGTATCATGTATGCATTGGCTAATGTTCAAGATAAAAAATGAGCTGTGGTGGTGTGCTTGTGTGATCACTAAGTTGAACCCATCACCTCGACGGGAGTTTCGAGGTGGGGATGATAGTTCGACTTGTCGGAATCCTAGCGGGAGTCCAGATGTGGAGTCGCGGTAGAGGCCGGGCCTATGCTCCTTCGAGAATGCCATCTTGGGAGAGAACCCTCGACGTTGCCACACCTCTCGAGGGAGGGCGATGCCTGGTTATGCCGGTAGACACCAGCGGGGGTTCGGTTGTAGCCCTGAGGGGCAGTAATAATTGGAACACGTGTGGGTGCAAGAGCGTATGAGAAACATGGCATCATTGGTTCTGATTATGCATGAGCTGATCACATTGTTTATGGCATGCGCGTATGAATCGATAATGTGTAGGGTGTGGCAATGGTTAGGTGAGATCGCTTGTGACGTGACTCATATGTGTGATAAATTACATCATCTAATAGCGATGTGCATTGCGCGTATTGTGTTGAGATATAACGTGTATGGTATGGCATACTAGGTAAATTTGCATGCGAACCGACTATTTAATTGTTGGTTGGCCCTGGCTGTTGTTATTTGTTGGTTGTTGGTTATTAGTCGTTGGTTTGCTTGTGGGATGATTCTAGAGAGATACCCTAAGTTGAGTTGGTATACTAACTGGAGCTTAAGGGGAGGACTCACTGAGATTTTATCTCACCGGTTATTATATACCCACTTTTAGGCCCTTAGAATGGCGCACCTACTGGTGCGATTCACGATCCCTAATGACTAGGAGACCATTGTGACGTGCCACCGCTTCTCGAGTCAAATGCATCTTTACAAGAAGTATATCTCCATCATTTGGGTGGATGAAGGACCGGGGCAATGGATACCCCATTGGTTCCTGGCATGGTTCATTCAAGAGGACGGTATGCTAATCAGTCATCTACGAGGTTTTGATGGGCCGCTTGGTAGGGGTCCTGAGGATGCCGACTAGGATCCCATGGAGCTGGACCTTTCTAACAGTGCAGTGAAGATTCTTGCCCCCGCTCCACCAGCGATCGACCTGAACGCGTCCGAGTACGACCTTATGGAGTCTGAGTCCGATGAGTCCGAGTAATGGTGGTGCTGAACCTGAGGGTTCTTTTTGTCTAGTTAAATTAGCCTAGCCTAGTTTCTTTTTGGTCTAGCTTAGAGGATGGATCGGTCCCTCTATTGGGCTTGTAAATTGGAAATGATCATCCGTTGGTTAATCCAATGAAAGTGTATATACGAGTAGTTGTTGTTGTTCTTGTTGTTCATCCCTCTATCCATGTTTGATTGCTTGATTGTCTGTTTGACTAGGGGATGGTTCGTTTTCTGCTTGCGCATAATGAAAAATTTAAATGAATGGTCATCGACGAGTCTTGGGACATCGCTTTCTATCGACCAAGGGAAGGGGTTGTTGCGTGCTCAGGGTTCGGGGCATGACAATATTAATCCCTAATTTTCTATACAAATTAATCTTAAATATTTAGCTGAAATTTAAGTGTCAACATGGCATAAGAGACTCGAACACACAAGTGGAAGGGAGATGATTGGTCTGATTCAAGGGGGTCTACTTAGAGGCCATCGAATTGAGAAGCTAAACTTTTGTGAACCTTGTGACAGGGTAGTCGGTGGAGAGTGAAGTTTAGTATGGTAGTTCACTGGACCTCGAAATTGTAGGCTGCCTATACTCGAAGTTATGGGGATACTCTCAAGTTCCATCTAAGGAAAGTGCTGGGTATGTGTTGTCTTTTGTTGATGACATGATAACTCTATCAAAATAAAGTTATTTTACTTATTTTAGGTAATAAATAATGTAATATCTACGAGAAAATATTTGAATTTCCTTCTGATTATTCGAATTTTCATTATTTATACAAAATATGGAGAAGATAAGGAAAAGAATGGCAAAAATCAAGAATTCAAATAAAAAAGCAATGGAAGATAAATATCAAATTAGAGAATCCTTGATTTTGTTCCTTAATTTTATATGCAAGCATTGGGAAATAGATATCAAATCAAAGATCTTCTGATTTACTTCCTAATTTCGTTCGAAAAATAAGCAATTGTTTGGAGATAAGGATCTTGGATGTATCTTAGAAATAGGAGAACATTGAAAGCCTAAGGGGACAACTAGATTTTTAGTTTTTAGATCGTTTTCATTGTTCTAGAGTTTTTTTTTTTAGTATTTTCAAGAGAAGACAACAAGTGGTGATAGAATTTTTGTTCTTTGATTCAAGATGCTGGGTTTGATTTATATTTTCGTTTCTTCTTCTATTATGTTCTAATTTTCTTTAGTTAGGGCTACAATGTAACCTAAGCATGGTAATGTGAATTTCATGATTTTTATGTTTTGCAAGTGATTTCATTCATGTGAGTTATATATTATTATGCTTAATGCTTCTAAGTGACTAGCTACTATTTGAATGATTTGATGTGCATGTTTAAGACTAAGAAATGATTTGTGTAACTTTTGATAATAAGATGATCCAAAAGACATTCATAGATTTTAATACACTTATATTTATTTAAATTCACATAGAGATATAGTAGATTAATAAACTAAGTATGTTTGCTATACCTAGAGATAGGATAGTAAATAGATTAGAAAATTCTGCTATCACATGTTTGATATTGTTCTTGTACACATAATAATTTAAAATTCATATCTAGTGGCTATGGTAAAATTAGATGTTCCAAAATATTTATCTAATTGATTTGTTGCATTTAGTCTCCAATTTTGCTTTTAAGATTTTTAGTTTTAACTTATTCTTAATTCTATTTTGATCTATTAGATAAATTTTAGAATTATCTATTTTTAGTATTTAATTAGTTTATTAATCATCAACCTCTGTAGGACGATACTTTATCTAATCATTATATTACTTGTTCGACACGTTTACTTGCATTTAGAATTTTACGAACATGACATTTCAAGAAAAGTATGGATTTGTCTTCTTAAGCACAAGACCGAGGTGCTTGGTAATTTTTAGTTGTGGAAGGCATGATCGAAAAGCAGGCAGAAAAAAAGATTATGTGCTTGAGCATCGACAAATGGTTGGAATTCTATTATGATGAGTTTGGCCAATTTTGCACAGAAGAAGACATAAAGAAACGTTGCACCATTGTCGATTTACCCTAGTTGAATGGAGTCACAAGATTGATGAATGGATTTTTATTTTTTTTTTTTAGAGAGAGGTTGCTCTTTGCTCTTCAATGTTGAATTAGATGAAGATTTAAGGGCTATAGTAGTGAATACCGCTTGTTGGTCAGTAAATTGATCACATCACGAGCAATTGATTGGAAAACTCCTAAGGAAACATGATCAAATAAAACTGTTGATTATATCGGATTGAGAGTGTTCAGTTGCCTTGCTTATGCTCGTGTGAGTGATGGTAACTTAGAGCTGAGGGCAAGAAGTGCATATTCTTAGGCTATACACATGAGGTGAAGGGATACAGGCTGTGGTTCAGTTAGAATGATTAACCTATTTTTATGCTTAGTAGAGATGTTACCTTTGACGAATCTAGTATGTTTCAAATGAGGAGTGAGAGATCAACTGTGGAAAAAGATTTGAATAGTGTTCAGAAATAGGTGGAGCTTTAGGGAGAGCTTAGAGATGTTCATAATGCAGTAGATATGACAGTGTTTGTAAAGTCACTAGATTCCATAGGAGCTAACGGTTGTTCTAAGGTCACAATTGATTAAGCTTCTAGGTGGTCAGCAGAGTTGAATGAGACAGAGCAACAGTTATATGCACATATTGAAATAGATAATTTGGGTATATAGAAATAGCTTCAATTATGGAGATATAGAGAGAGGCTGCTCGAATGTTATGAGTGACTTCAAAAGTTACGTCTGGAAAGCATCAAGGCCCTTCAACATGTAATTAGAAATTATATAAGTATCTGCTTGATGCATATTATAAATTGTATAGTTTGCAACTATTTGATGAAGGTGGAGCACTTATTCCATGCTTCACATCTTAGTATTGTTGTACTAGGCTAGATCTATCACATGCAGTTAAGAAAATGTATACAATTAATCCAAGTATACATTGTGATGCTATGAAATGGATCCTCCTAGTTTATTAGGAACGACAAAAGTTGGGGTATATTTTGGAGATTACAGTTCAAGTAGTGTGGCGGTAGCTGGGTTTGTGAATATAGGTCACATAGGAAACCTAAAAATGGTTGATTTCTGAGCAGTTATACCTTTACTTCCGATAGTTGTGCTATGAGTTGGAAGGCATCATTGGGAGACACTATAGTTTCATGGACGACTGAGACTGGAAATACGGTAAACAAAAGGAGTTGAAGAGGTGGTATGGTCTAATGGCTTCATTCGAGATGTTGACGTGGGATATCGGGTTCATATGATATTCAGTAGAAGTTAGAGATTTCAATGGAGGATCGAGTTTATTGGTGACCGAAATTTCTACATCAAAATTAGCACGTTGGAAGAGGATGTGATTGTAAAGAAGTATTTTGCAGTGAAGGGATCTTACGGACATGTGGACCAAGTTGATTACTCCAGACAACTTCAGATGTTATCTTTGTTCAACTCATCTTGTCCTCAGAAAATGAGTCATGAAATAGTTTTTTACATGCCTTTCCCAAGAACTGATTTTGATATTTTTAGGAGCCATCTTTTTGGTTAAGATTGGTATCGGGGAGAATGTCCATGTTTTCATTGTTTTGTCAAGATCTGAATATCTCGAGACATAGTTAATACTATATTTTTCTCATGCCTCGGATCGTGTGGTTGTTATGTGGACTTCAATGTTTATTGACTACCCACTAGCAAGAGACTCCACTTTGGTATGATTTTAAGCAACCATCTGTTGGTTAAGGATGGAATTAGGGAGCATGTGCATGTTAACATTGTTATGTATGGATGTGAATTATTTATGTTGGCCTCCCGGCTATAATTTCAGCCGCATCGATGCCATCGGCGTCCCCTAATGGGCATCAAGAATGTGCAAATCTTTAATGTTTGCTATAAGACAAAATGTTAGCGGTTGAATAGAGGAACAAGGACTAGGAGGTGGAGTTCACGTGGCACGTTCTATCATCATTGCAAAGGGTTTTTAAGGATTCTCCAATGACATTAGAGTTATGTTTTTTTCTTTTTTCTTTTGTGCGATCCAATCTAAGATACCATTCTCTCTTCCGCTGCAACACGAACCCTTTATCATTGACGTAATTTTGGGTCCCAACTCAACCTGGACTGAAAGCAAATGACGGGGAAAAACGAAAGTCCCCCTAGGCTCATATTCTTGGGACCAAAATAATCTAGCAAATATAGGCATGGATTGATCCATTGTACGTTGCAATTAACGATGATAAATTGCAATATTTGTCAAATCTTCGATGTTTTGTACTGAACTTAGAACTACGTAAATGCATGATTACTAATGCTGAATCACAATTTCACAAACGATTTTTGGGGACGTGAGAGAGTACTAAATTTATGGTCGTTCCAAACAATTGTATATAACCATTTCTTCCAAAGTGTACGTAAACTAAACGGGAAAAGACTTATATGAACTATTAGACCTATGATGTCTATTGCCTATCGTTGCTTATGCATCTCTAAAACATGATCAATGGGTCGCAATCTTGAAATTATGCAAGCTATATTGTCCCTAATTTGATTCTTACATTGTCTGTCTTGTATGATTAGACATTCATTTTGTTGACATATGTCTTGAGCTTGAATTCGTGAAAAAAGCCCAATCAAAATAGAAATTCCAAATCCAGCCAAGGCTTTTGGTTTGATGCCCGAACAAGCAAAAAATTGTTAAAATACATTCCTAGCTTGAATAGAATTCTTATTGAGTTGGGTAAAAGATTGTGTGCGCGTGTGCTTTGCCGTAACAGTTAATACATCTGTAATAGAGAACTTAAGATGGTGTAGTTTGAGGTTGATCCACATAAATTATGGGTATTTTATGGGTTTCACTTAGCCATGTGACCATAGCAGGCGAAGTGGGAAAGAGAGAGATCACATCGGCATAATTCCTTTTAAATATTCCAAGATGTTATCGTGATCTAGTTTCTTTTTTTCTTTTTCTTTTCGTTTTTTTTTTTTTAATTTAGGTGCCATCTTAGTTTGTAATTTGATAAGCTTAATACAGTGATGACTAAATTGAGAATTTTTCAGGAAATCAATTCGTGGTGGAGGCAAAGGGCCCGGCCGAACTTGCTTGGTGGTGCAAGGAGATCTCACCCAGCCAGGCGAACATGTGCAATTTAGTTTTTTATTTTAGGGCTTTAGTATGAATATTATTACAGAATTCGTGAGAGATATCCAGAGGTTTTGATAGCTCCATCTTTTCATTGTATTTTGAGACTCCAATCTTTGCTCTTGTGGTAACCCATGAACGTTGGTCTTCAGCCAAATTACATAAATTTCTTATGTTGCCTCTTGGCTTATGCTCTTCAGGCTTTTTGATAGCACAAGGTTTCATTTCAGAGCCAAAATTTGGTGGTGGTTGTATACTAGGGAAAATCGAATTGCTATTCGTCTAGAGTTAACAGGGCACATCATTCGTACTGTCTTTTCTCATGCCTTGTGTCGTTAGGGGTGAGCATTGGTCTAGGGTCAACGCTGGACTAACCTGACCGGCCCAACCCCGTCGGTCCTGGTTCGGTTCCTAAGGAGACTAGGTCGGTCCTTGGTCCTAGAATTCCTAGACTAGCACCGTACGGGTTGGTCCTCGGTCATGAGAGTTCCAGGTTGGTCCAATTTGGACCAACCTTGAATATATATAATATTATTTATAATTTTTTTATATAGAAAAATCTTAAAATAAACGGTATCAACAACATTAAACAACTCTTTAGTGAGGAGTTCAAATAATTTTATATTATTCTTTAATAACTTAGATTTTTAATGTCTTTTATAGTGTCAATAGTCATAATTTACGAAGAAAGAAAATGTTTTTATAAGGAGTCCTCACGGCATCCAAAAAGATATAAACAACTTCTTATGGTATCATTCTCTAGTATTCGTTCTCTTTTGTCTTATTTATCCTTTAGTCTTCAATTTTCCAAAATCAAAAGAAACAAATTCTCCGCTCACTACTCGACACTCGTCTCACTCGCTTTGGGTCACTCGTACCGCTTGCCGCTCGATGCTCACTTGGCTTGTTGCTCTTTGCTCGACATTCGCTGCTCATTCTATTTGATGCTCACCCCACTTGACCTTTACCGCTTGCCTTTCTTAGCTGACTTTGCTCATCATCGAACCCATTGGGTCGATACGGTTCTCGGTTGCCCTTTAAGGAGTACAAGAAATAAAATAAAAAATTATTGGTTAGTTTTAGGTTGACCTTGAAATCAGATTGAATCTACTAGGTCAGTCTGGTCCTTGATCGTTTTTTTAAGGAGTACAAAAAATGAAATAAAAAATTATTAGTTGGTCCTAGGTTGACCCGGAACTAGACCGAACCCATCAGGTCGGTTTGGTCCTCGGTTCTAAGCTCAATAGGATCAATCCTCGGTCTCAAAAATTGAGGACCGGTACTGTGCGGGTTGGTCCTAGTGTTAGGGGGTGGATCGACCCAACCCAGACCATGCTCACCCCTATGTGTCGTGTGGCTGTTTTGTTTGACTTCAATATTTATTGACTTCTGTATTGACGTCTTTCTAGCTAATGAGTCCGCCTGTTTTGATCTTAAGGAGCCATCTTTTGTTTAAGGACGGAATCAGGGATCATGTGCTTGTTATGGGGCTGGTATGTTTGACTTCAATATTTATTGACTTAGGTATTGACTTCTCTCTGGCCAGGGACTCCGGTTGTTTTAATTTTAAGCAACCATTTTTTGTTTATGGAATCGGGGAGCATGTGCAGGTTAAGTGACCGTCATATTTGACTTCAATATTTATTGACTTATTTATTGACTTCTCTCTGGCCAGAGACTCCGGTTGTTTTAATTTTAAGCAACCATTTTTTGTTTATGGAATCGGGGAGCATGTGCAGGTTAAGTGACCGTCATATTTGATTTCAATATTTATTGACTTATGTATTGACTTCTCTCTGGCCAGAGACTCCGGTTGTTTTAATTTTAAGCAACCATTTTTTGTTTATGGAATCGGGGAGCATGTGCAGGTTAAGTGACCGTCATATTTGACTTCAATATTTATTGACTTATTTATTGACTTCTCTCTGGCCAGAGACTCCGGTTGTTTTAATTTTAAGCAACCATTTTTCGTTTATGGAATCGGGGAGCATGTGCAGGTTAAGTGACTGTCATATTTGACTTCAATATTTATTGACTTATGTATTGACTTCTCTCTGGCCAGAGACTCCGGTTGTTTTAATTCTAAGCAACCATTTTTTGTTTATGGAATCGGGGAGCATGTGCAGGTTAAGTGACTGTCATATTTGACTTCAATATTTATTGACTTATTTATTGACTTCTCTCTGGCCAGAGACTCCGCTTGTTTTAATTTTAAGCAACCCTATTTTTTTTTAAGGATGGAATCGGGAGCATGTGCATGTTAACATTGTTATGTCAAGATGTGAATTATTTTATGTTGACCTCAGGGCTCTAACCATGTGCGCTTAAGGATGGAATCAAAGAGCATGGGCATGTTAACATCGTTATGTCAAGAATTGAATTACTTACACGTTCATTTCGGGTCTCTAACCATGTGCATGTTAACATTGTTGCCGGATTTGAAATTTTCCTTCTCTCTTTTATTTTAGTATTATTTTTCTTCGAAGAACAAAAAATATTTTAGAGTTGCTAACCGTGGGCGCCTTGTCTCATTACTTACACATGATAGAAGATTCTTGCCCGTTAGCTTGGTAATTACAAGCAGCGCTGTTCGACGTCGGTGGTTTAGCTTTTCCAGAAAAGTAAAAGTCGCATTTCCATTTTTGCAATCCGAAAGCGATCCTTTTGGGGAACTTTATTCTCTGCAATCCGAAAGCGATCAAATCTTTCTCAACATTCAAGTCCAACGGTTGATTGGATGAATAAACCTCAAAGCTTAAGTCCAATGGTCAGCTTGGACAATGAAAATATTAATGAAAGTTGTAATGCTGAAGGATTCAACAAGAGAACTGAAGTTCTGAATTCCAAAGTTCAACAAAGTCTTATTCTCAATACATTCATCTTTCGTGAGTTACATATTGTAATTTCTTAGAGGTTCTGAGTGTAAGATTAGATAAGCTTTCACATGAGTTTGAGTAGTGAATACTCAGTCCTTGTAACCTTTGATTAATTTATCATAGTTAAATCCAGTTTAAAGGTTGTCAGCACGGAATAGTGGATATAGGCTCGTCAATGCCAAACCACTATAAACTTGTTGCGTACAATTTTTCTATCCCTCAAACTCTTACTCATATTTTGTGATAGATTGTTGCACATCAGTAAGATTTGAGCATTGCATAGCTAGTCTCTAGACATTGTCCCATCATGATATAATCTTAATTTTATTTGAATTCCTCATCGTCATCTATTAACCCAATTTAGATGATAAATCTAGCCCTAACACAAGGTGCTTAGAAATTTCTACGAGCTTGTGCTGGAGAAAGGAAAATTTTGTGGCTGTCTTTTGATTGTTATATTGTCATGCTGTAGATGACGGTGATACTAGGACAACCCTATATGAAAATAAAAATTAAAAAATCATCTGATTGATGAAGTGTCATAATTAATGTCATAGTGAAAATAAAAATAAAAAAATAAAATCACAAAGACCTCAACTATATAATCAATTCTTAATCACTTACCCCTTGATTATAGGTTGATGTCCCTGTCCCCGTGTGAGCATCTTGAATGTGCAAATCTTTAATGTTTACTGAGAGACAGATTGTTTAACTAATTTCCTGAGTTAGCATGGCATGTGAAAAAAAAAAAAAAAAAAAAAAAAAAAGGAATCAGGGAGCATGTGCATGTTAACAGTCTCGTGTCAAGATGTAAAATAATTTATGTGAACCTCGGGGCTTAAACTTTGACTGCATTGATGCCATCGATCAGGTGCATTCTCCGGCCACACTCCGTTTGTTATGATTTTAAGCAACCACCTTTTGGTTAAAAAAGGAATCGGGGAGCATCTGCATGTTAACAGTCTCATGTCAAGATGTGAATTATTTATGTTGACCTCTGGGCTCAAAACTCCGACTACATCGATGCCATCGATCATGTGCATTCTCCCGCCATTTCTTTTTGTTTTTGTTTTTTTTTTTGGTCGAAAAAGGAAGTATTATTTATATGATAACTGGGACAAAACCAGCAGAGCCCAAAAGGACCTGAGGAGGGGATGAAAGCCAATTGGGCGCTATACATTTTTTCCCTATAATTATGCGCGGCCCATTCGGCCACCGAGTTAGCAGTTCTCGGGTGGTATGCAAGGCCCACACGGGGGAGGCTTGATAATAGAACGTGGCACTTAAGCGATAGTAGCGCGCGCTTCCCAGTTGATCTGCAAATCTTAGAGCACTTGTCAGATCTAGTCGATCTGGCTCAATGAGAAACGCTTCCAGTTTAGTTCGCTCGACAAACTTGAGGCCTTCCAAGATAGCTAGGGTTTCAAGTTGAGCCGCAAAGGATGCTCGGACGGTCTTGGTGAAGCCATCAACTAGACATGTAGAGTGGTCGCGACAGATACAATAGGTGATACCTTCCATCGATCCTTCTCTAAGAGACCCATCCACATTGATTTTCAGAGTACCTTCCGTCGGAGCTGTTGGCGTGAGCTGATTTGTAGGAGTGATATGTATAGGAAGAAAATATTTATATTTGCGCGAGTTGATTTGTAGGGGTAATGCATATAGAAAGCGAATAGTTTACCTAATAGGCAATTGTTACCCTAGTAGTACTTGTATGTGTATATATATATATATACTGAGAATGATAGTAATCTATTTTTCAATATGCTATCAGAGCAGGAACCCTAGTTTTCTCCACACTCTTTCGACCAAATCAAATTGTTGCTGCAGCATTGACTTATGCTGCTATTGCACTAATCTGACCTGACCAGAAATTCCTTTGCAAAGGAATTGTGATTGGCAACCATGACAAAGCGAACTGATGAGGTGCCTCATCAAGACCAAGGGGAGAACTCAACAACTGCTTCTCTTCTAGAGAATCTTACGATGAAGCTGACACAGATTTTGACTCAAAGTTCGACACGAGGTGTTGAAGAAATCTTTCCAGAATATTTTGAAGCTGACAAAACATTTCTATCAGTCTAGTCTGGATATCGACAGTTTAAAGTCTGAAGACTTTGTAATCTCAAGACTCAAGACTCAAGACTCAAGACTCAAAACTATTCTCACTGACAGTCTTTCTAATCCAAAGGACGAAGGAAATCCAAAGCCGAAGTATATGGTTGAGGATTCGATCCTATCCTCCGGAAAAGATCCCTTGGTTGGATAATCATTTCGGATTCTTCGATTCTTATCTAAGATCAATTGAAGATCCGATGGTCGACGAAATATTCTTGGAATGTTCTATTCTTGGAAACCAAGATCCCGATTGTATGGGCGAACAGGATTGATGGGCTATCATCGATTCCTTAAATAGCTCGGATGATCTTCTTAATTGATTCCGTCCAATGGGTAGATTGGAGGAATTCCTTTGATAAGTGCCAACAGCTATGATGGCATAAAGGAGTATAAAAGGAAGACGTTCTAGTTGTTTTAAGAGTGTGATCGATAGAAAAATTCCAGAGTCGAAGAACCTTGATTGTTAGTCGATACAGCTCGAGCGAAATTGTATACACGAGAGTGTTTATACTTGGTGACACCTTGAGCGAGTGTGGTAGATCATCTACACCTAGAAATCAAGGAAGATCAACACCGTAACATCTCTTTGTTCATAGTGGAATCCAGCCAATCGGCTGTCGGTGCAAGAAGAGTGGACGTAGGCTTGAATCAAGCCGAACCACTATAAACCGCGTGTTCAATTCTCTCTTTTCCTTTACTCGCCTTACGATTGATTTTTAATTATTGCAAATCCTTCAACTATCTAAGTATTGTGCAATCTTCAAGAAAATTTTTACATACCTATTCACCCCCTCTAGGTACTCGTACTAGCAAAATCAACAGTATCAACACAATCCCAGAGCCATCCACTACACAAATCTCAGTCAAATTGGATGGATCAAATTATGGATTGTGGTCTCAAGTGGTGGAGATGTTCATCTCCAATAAAGACAAGTTGGGTTATATTAATGGTGATCTCCCTTAGCCCTCACCTACAGATCCTCAATTTCGAAAGTGGAAGACTGAGGATGCGATTGTGAAGGGGTGGCTAATCAACTCGATGGATCCTGCATTAATAGGAAATTTTATTCGCTTCCCAAATGCGAAGATGGTATGGGACTGTTGCAACAACCTTCTTTGATGGAAGTGATGCCTCCCAAGTTTATGACTTGAAGAGGTGGGTGACTTGAAGAGGTGGGTGACTCGGATGAGACAAGGTGGAGAGACAATTGAGGCTTATTACAATAATCTTCAGGGTTTGTGGAGGGAGATCGATTTTTGTCATCCAAACCCAATGACATGCCCAGCTGATATTGAGCGGTACAGTCTTGCCATTCAGGAAGACGGAGTGTATGTCTTCCTTGATGGGTTGGATGATCGTCTAGACAAAGTGAGAGTGGATGTTCTCCAAATGCAACCATTCCCAACTATCGAGCAAGCATATGCATGAGTTTGTAGGGAGGATACGAGACAATTAATTATGCTCACCCATACTGATTCCACATTTGGGTCTGCTGCCATGGTGGCACAGGGAAGCAAGACAAGTGTTCGAGAATCACCAATAATACCAACTCTACAAATGAATAAATCAGGAGCTACGCAAGGGGGTGGGCGGACAAATAACGATTCACGAACTACAATTTCATCTAGAGAATGCTCACACTGTGGGAATGCTAAGCATACTCGAGAGACATGCTTTAAGCTCCATGGCTATCCGAGTGGTGGAAGGAACTGAAAGTGTGAAAACAAGCCGATGGGGGTACTAACAGTGGAAAAGGAAAAGTCTTTTTGCTAAGATGGAACCTCAGCTGTCTTTGGTGCCCAAAGTTGAAATTCAAGACCAACCGGCTACTTCCAATTGAGGTAATATCCAAGGTAATTGTGGTTGTGCGCTGGTTCTCCCTAATCATAGTAGTTGTGATGGATGGGTTATCGATTCGGGGCTACGGAGCATATGACCTTTAGCCCAGATGATTTTGTGAGCATTACGTAACCAAGATGATGCGGTATCTCAAATGCAAATGGGAATACATACCCAATGACAGGGATGGTGTGGTTGCGGTTTCCCCCTCAATTGTCATTGCCTAACACCTTACTTGTCCCGTCATTGACCACAAAATTAATTTCTGTTGGACAGCTCGCTGAAGATTTGAATTGTATTATTCTAATGTATCCTCAACTCTGTCTTTTCTAGGATATCCTCATGAAGGAGATCATTGGACGTGGTACTAAACCAGGGGGGTTGTATTACTTGGATGATCTCAAGTTTGGAAGTGTGCATCAAGTCCAGGGTTCACCTAGCAATAAAGAAAAATAGATTTGGCTTTGGCATTGACGATTGGGACATCCTTCATTTGGCTATATGAAAAGCTATTTCCTGAATTATTTTTGGATCTAAAAGAGTTGGATTTCCATTGTCGACTTGCATTTTGGCTAAGAGCCATCGTGTTTCCTTTCCCATAAGTTTGAGTAAGAATAACGTGCCTTTTTCGTTAGTTCACTCTGATGTGTGGGGTGCTGCTCCTATTACTGCTATCTCCGATTGTCAGTGGTTTGTCATAATCGTTGATGATTGGACGCGTATGACTTGGCTTTACTTGATGAAAACTAAGGATGAAGTGGTTAATGTGTTTAAAGTATTTCACAAGATGGTTCAAACACAGTTTTATGCTAAGCTACAAGTTCTTCAAAGGGATAATGGCACAGAGTACGTGAATTGACATCTCAAGGAGTACTTTCAGCAACATGGTCTCATTCATGAGACCTCGTGTACACAAACTCCACAACAGAATGGAGTGGCCAAAAGGAAGAATCGCCATATTCTTGAGACCGCTCGAACCCTCTTAATTGATGGACATGTTCCTTCCCGTTTTTGGGATAATGCTGTTGCCACGGCAGTGCATATCCTCAATCGAATGCCCTCGAAAGTGCTAGATTTCCGTATGCCTCTACAAGCACTCTCTGCATTTATCCCATTACCATTAGTTTTGACAATTCCTCCTCGTGTGTTTGGATGTGTTGCGTTTGTTCACATTCCGAAGAACCAACGTACCAAACTTGATCCATATGCTTTACGGTGTGTGTTCTTTGGGTATGGTACTCATCAAAAGGGCTATTGATGCTACAACCCATCTACTAAAAAAACTTATGTGACTATGGATGTCACATTTGTCGAAGGAGAGTTCTTTTACCCGAGTACCAATTCTACCTTTCAGGGGGAGAATTGGCTAGAAAGGGAGAATTGGTGGGAGATTATTGTTGGGGTTATACCCGAGGGAAAAGACGTGGTTGCTGGGGGTGGTGGTAGTGTCGATGATAGCTCCAAATGCTGGTGGTAACGGGCTAGGCGTGCTCGACCGATGTTGGAGCAATCGGGGTGGTGATGGCATGACCGGGTGTTAATGGTGGAATTGTTGAGCAAGTGACAGATGGTGCTAGTGCTGGTGAATTTGCGACATGTGTAGCTATAGAAGCCTTGCAGGATCCGACAAAGGGTGAAATACCCACACGTGAACAAGTTGAACAGCCCCCTTCCCCTCCAATATCCGACCAAGTTCGTGAGGATTTTCCTAAGGTAATCTCCTCTACTGCTTCTAGTTTGTTTGATGAATTTAATATGACAGTGGAATATAAATTACCTGTTAGGCATAATCGGGGAAAGCCCCCAAATCGGTACTCACCAGATGCTGGAGAAAGGAGATCGAAATATTCCATCGCAAATTATGTCTCAACGGGAAGGTTATCTAAACCATTAAAGCAGTTTGTGTTGGCTGTATCTTCGGTTCAAATTCCGAATGGAGTACAGGAAGCTTTGGAGGATCTGCAGTGGGTTCAGGCTATGGAAGAAGAGATGAAGGCATTGCAAAAAAGTAGAACGTGGGAATTGATGGACTTACTTGAGGGAAAGAAAACAGTGGGATGCAAATGGGTGTTTTCTGTCAAATATAAGGCAGATGGGTCCATCGAAAGATACAAGGCAAGATTGGTAGTAAAGGGGTACACGCAGACATATGGAATTGACTACCAAGAGACTTTCTCCCGTTGCAAAACTTAATACCGTTCAAGTTTTGGTGTCTCTTGCAATTAATTTAGATCGGCAACTACATCGCTTGATGTGAAGAACGCATTCCTCCATGGTGACTTGGAGGAGGAGATTTATATGGATGTACCACCAGGATATAAGTCTTCCTCACATCCAGATGTGATCTACAAATTGAAAAGATCCTTGTATGGTTTGAAGCAATCACCAAGGGCTTGGTTTGGTCAGTTCAGTGTAGCAATGAAGAAGTGTGGGTACAGACAGAGTGAGTCGGATCACACTTTGTTTCTTCGACGACAAGAAGGGAAGATAATTGCATTGAATATCTATGTTGATGATATGATCATTACAGGGGATGACGTGAAAGAATCGCCTCACTCCAAAGGAGGTTGTCTGAAGAGTTCGAGATGGAAAACCTAGGAGAACTAAGGTATTTTTTGGGAATAGAGGTGTCAAGATCCAAAGGGGGAATATTCTTATCTCAAAGGAAGTATGTACTAGATTTGTTGGCGAAGTAGGGATGCTAGATTGTAAGCCAGAGATACCCCAATTGTGGAGAATCATAAACTTGGAGAGTATCCCAATCAAGTACCAACAAACAAGGAGAGATACCATAGGTTAGTGGGGAAGTTAATCTACTTATCGCATACGCATCCATACATTGCATATGCGGTAAGTATCGTAAGTAAATTCATGCATGCTCCTAGTGAAGACCATATGAATGCTGTGGTGAGAATAATTCGGTATTTGAAAGCATCTCCAGGAGAGGGTTAAAATTTCTGAAGAATGGTCATCTTGGAATTGAAGGTTACACGTACGCAGACCGGGTGGGGAGTGTGTACAACAGAGGTCAACTTCAGGGGTATTTTACATTTGGGGGGGGAATCTTTGTCACTTGGAGAAGTAAGAAACAAAAAGTGGTGGCTTTGTCGAAAGTGCAGAGGCAAAGTTCAGAGGGATGGCCAAAGGGCTATGTGAGCTTTTGTGGCTTAAAAAGCTGATGTTAGAATTGGGATTTTCTCCTAGATCTGAGATGAAGCTCTTTTGTGATAACAAGGCAGCTATTGACATTTCACATAATCTGTGCAACATGATCGGACCAAACACATTGAGGTCGATCGTCATTTTATTAAGCAGAATTTGGATGTAGAGATAGTTCGATTCCCGTTTGTGAGGTTTGAAGATCAGCTAGCAGATATATTGACAAAAGCAGTCTCAAAGCGAGCATTCTACAGCTCACTTGACAAGTTGGGCATTAGTGACATTTATGCACCAACTTGAGGGGGACTGTTGGCGTGAGTTGATTTGTAGGAGTGATATGTATGGGAAGAAAATATTTATATTTGCGTGAGTTGATTTGTGGGGGTAATGCATATAGAAAGTGAATAGTTTACCTAATAGGCGATTGTTACCGTAGCAGTACTTGTATGTGTGTGTACATATATATAGCCTTGTAAAGAAAAAAGATATACTCAGAATGATAGTGATCTATTTTTCAACAGGAGCAATCCACATCTGAGATGAGTTCGTTTCCTTTTTCTTTCCTGCCATAGTATCTTGAAAGCCCCATCTTTTTGAAGCTTTTTGCAAAATCAAAGCTAAGCCAACTATGTTGCAAGCTTCTGGTTTGTTGCCCCGAAAGATGAAGTTGTTGTGGGCCTTCCAAATTTGCTAGAGTACACATGCCACCGTTTCAAGGGAGGGTAAATTAGTGGCTTTGTCTACAAAATTTGCCTGCCCTGCATCCATTCGAGTGAACTCTTATGTAAAATATTGCATTTTGATTTCAGGATTTTCTCATACCATTGCGGTCCAAGGACAAAGCAGAAATACATGTACGACTATTTCCACTTCCTTTCGGCATAGGTCACAAATAGGATCAAGTAATATATGTGTCTTCCATAAATTCTCCTCGGATGGAACGGCATTTTAACAAATGCTCTATATGCTTCATATGAAGATTTTTATCGTAGGACAATTCTGCATATTCCATATAGCATTCCACAAGGCTCTTGGGGTTTAGAAGGAAAAGGATGGTTGTTCAATGTCAGCCTTATCTAACATTTCTTATCTGAGTATATTGTAAAGATTTTTTTTTGTAAAAATCTCATTCTTGGTCCCCGTCCATACTAATTCATCATTTGTGAGTTGACATTTAATTGGGATAGCAAGGATCTCCTGTGTGGCCTTTCGTCAAAGAAGATATTTAGGAGTTGTTCATTCCACTATCCCTCCACAAAGTTCATCAATTCTGAGATCAATTGTGGGTCATTTTTGTTTGCTAGACCCCCCAATTGGGCTTCTCTTCAACCATTTGTCTATTCTAATGTTTAACCTTTTCTCCTTTTTCAATTGGCCACATCACAGAGTTTGATATCACGTCCCTTCCCATAATTGGACTTTGCCATCCCCATGAAGGCCTAGACCCTCTCTCAGCATGTCAAAAATCTTTTCTATTAAAATAGAGCCATTTTAGCAGTTTTGTCACGTCTAGAATCTTGAGTGCATGAATATCTCTTAGCAATCGATTAAATTACAACGTCTTAGGACACGTCACCAACTCATTCTTTTTATCTTTCGATTAAACGCATGTGGAAGCAACTCAAATAAACAACACCCAGTCAATCATCACAATAGGGATAGTAAAACACAACAGATGATTTCTAAAAGTGGCGATTTATTTATCAACTTGTTAACCCTAGGAGTTTAATATGTACATGCCTACAACAAAAGGTATCTCCTACACGACCTATGAGTAAAAATGATCATAAATGTCATAATTAACTTAAACTTTACTAATGGCAAGGCCAGCAAAAAGTATCGCATCTTGTGCCCACCACAACCGCACTTAGCGTTCTCCACGCTACGACCTTGAAAAATAATTAACAACAACGGGATGAGATAAAATCTCAGCGAGTCAACTTCCTAAACCTCGATTAGAAAGCTAATTCGCCTCAGAGACAGCCTAAACACGCAACGTCATACAATCTTACATCGCCTTGGTACACCCCTACATATTAGTACACCTCACATGGCAATATTAGTGCAACACACATAAATAATAATTAGAACACAATTCATAATTGCCAAGGGCATTGTCAAACATACGCATTCCAATTATTACGACTCCTTAGGCCATGGCTAACACAGGAGTCGGTGGTCATTCGGCATGACCGGGCATTGTCCTGCCCTATTGGGCACGGCATCGTCTAGAACCCCACCTAGACGGCATTCCATAAAAGAGTATCGGTTCGGTCTCAACTGCAACTCGGCATCTAGATCCCCATCGGGCATCCGATAAAAATCAGGCATCGCCCCTAAACTCTCGTTGGGTGACGGGTTTGATTAAATGATTACTCAAACACACCAACAATCAAACCAATTCTTATTACTATTAATTAGCCTAGAACAAGAGAGTTCATTTTCAAATAATTAAATTTGACAAATTTTCACATTTAAAAATACCAATAAAATATCCGTATGTGGTCGTATATTTGAAATCAACTTGTCAAACTTTGTACGCTTCTATTTTAAAACCCCATTGTTTTATTTTTTGGCGTCCAAACTCGACGCCTCAAAATTCTCTATTTTCTTGCCCATAAATCCATTTTCTTATGATAAATAAAATCTATAATTGGGCAATCATTAACATAGCATTACACATGCAAATAGTCGAATTATGCACAAACTCATCTAGAGAAACAGGCATAAAATTCTATTTAACAGCTAATCACCATTAATTACACTAACTGTGATTAATTGCGATTAATTAGGCTAAAAATTAATTAAAAATTAATCAACATTAACTAAAATAATTAAATTTAAATAAATAAATTACAATTAATTATATAAATAACGATTAATTAAACTAAATTCAATTAATTAATCTAACTACAATCTACTAATCTAATCGTAATTACTTAAACTAATTGCACTTAAATTTAATCTAAATTATCTTTAATCGTAATTAAGGTTAAACTAAAATTAACTAATGCTAACCATCATTAACATTAAACTAATCTACCCCTTAAACGTAATTAACACCCTAATCCATGATTAGGAAGTTAACTCACTGATTTCCGGCAATGGCAAGCTCGTGGTCACAGCGATGAAAACACGAGGTTCGTGACTTAAATGGGAACTCGACGGCAGCGGCTTGGCTCTCGAAGCTCACGACCTCTAAGGATGGTTCGATGGTGGTCCGTCAGTGAAGGTGGGGGGCTCAAACGGCAACATGGACATGACGATAAGCGGCAGTGATCCAGCGACAAAGAATAGCAACCAAAGATGGTCGTTCGGTGAGGTTGAGTAGCCAAGCTTAGTGGTTCGGTGGTGAGGATGGGGAACAGCATGACTTCAAGCGGCAGATGACGGTGGCATGAGTTGGTGATGGCGATGGTGATGGTGGCGTGGTGGTGGAGAGATGGGGTGATGGGGTGGTGGTGGATGGCGGTGAAGATGATTATGGTGGTGAAAATGGGATGGATGGTGAACGTGGGGGAAAAAAAATGGGAAGAAGGAAATAGAGGAGGAGAAGAAGGTGGGGTGAGGAAAAATGGAGGGGAAAGATGTGGCAGAAGTGAGGGAGAAGAGAAAAGAGAGAAGAGAGACAGAAGAGAAAAGAGAGAAGGGAGAGAGAAGAGAAAGAAATTAAAAGAACGGGAGGGTTGTCTTGTAGAGAAGTGGCATGTTGGAAGATATAAAACTATTTTCAGTATTAAAACCTGACACTGGGATTTTCTCGAATAAGTATTGAAATTTACACATTTTGGAATAAATTATCAAAATTTCAATTAGCACTCAATTTGCATAGTTTACTACTCAATTGCAGAAATTAACCACATCATTGCAATCAATACGCAATTCCAATCACTAGCTATCCGGTCTAATTTCTGAAAAATAATTAATAATTAATTAAATAACAAAATTAATTAAATAATACAATTAAATGCTATAAATGGGAACTTAGGCTGGAAAAGTCTAATTAAATACCGAGACGGCCCGAAAATTCCTGAACCAATCTAGATAATTAATTCAACCTATTTAGTCTCTAATTAATCTAATCTAATCACCTAACATGCAAAATTGGATATTGAAATCACTAATCTAATCTAACTAACCACATAATCCATAATTAACTTAAACTAATCACTCGCTAAACGTCATTAGCCTACTAAGTAGAGTTTAGTGCATAAACTCAACGGTTTAGTGAGAAAACTGGTTCACCGCGACGGCGGCGCGACGGCGGTCGAAACTCGAACTTTTGGCGGCGTCAACGGAGACTCAGACCGAGCCAAAAAAAAGCCTCGCAAGCCCACAGCAAATTGCTGGGCTTAGCTCTAGGCTGAACTGCGACTGGGCTTGTGGGCTGCTGAGCTCAAATGATGGGCTGGGAGGTGTGGCCTGCTGGGCTTAACTTCGGGCTTCGCTAGGCTCGGAATGGACTGCTGAGTCCGTGGCTGCAACGGCTGAATTAACGAGTTGAGAAGAGCGGTGATGCGGTTGTTGAGAACGAAGGAGATGCATAGGCTGCTTCGGTGGACGCTGCTGGGGACGTAAGGCAGCGTGAGAGAGAGAGTCAACGAAATAAAGAGAGAGACACTGGCGGACGCGTGGGGCGTGAGGCAGCTGAGACGGCTTGCTTGCAGAGTTGATTCGGTGGACTGGACGAGTGGCTTCGGTGGGATGGTAGAGGAGCAGCTGGCGAAGTCAGCGTCCTTGCTGGAGTTGACCGAGGGGATGAAGGCTCGGACGTGGCAGCTTGAAGAGAAGACTCGGTGGAGGCGTGGGCATCTTCGAGCGGTGCTGCTGGCGTTGGATTCGTGGCAGTAGCAGCAAGGATGCCGAGCTGCAGGGGAAAGTGAACGTCAGAGGTGATTGCTGAGGAAGGTTGACTCAGATGGGGACAACTTGGTGGAGGATGTGGGCTGATGGTGAGGTCTTGAAGCAGTGAAAAGAAGACACGAAGAATGAGGGAAAAAAAAAAAAAGCAGCAGGCAGTCTTCGAAGGAGGAAATTGGGAGAGAAGCAGAACCGAAGGAGGGTCGGGGAATTGGATGCTCGAAGAAGAAGGGGGAGGCTGAGTCGTGCTTGAGAAGCCAAGGAAAAGGGAAAGAAAGGTCAACAATCTCATCCCTTTCATTAATTGATTGTCCCCCTACTCTTTCTTGAAAATTAATCCACTAATAATCAAATTTGAAGCCAAAATTCCAGCCCCCATGCCTAGGCTTCAAATTTACTTCAATTCGAGCTTCAAGTTCTACCCAAATTTCCTCAATTCAACGTCCAATTTTGTTGAAGAAAAAGCCTACACAATTTCTACAATTCCCTTTCACCAAGTAGCTTGCTAAGAAGGCCAAAATTCCCTTCAATTTGGCTCATCTGAATTTCTGTTATTTTCCAAACCGTCCGAATTGATTTTCCGTAAAAAATTCCAAATTCTCCGAAAATTCTTAGGAGGATGAGTTGACGTTCTTCAAATAAATCGTGACATGACAGAACTTTCAATTTTTGAAATCGGGTTCAAATTCACGGTTAATTTCAATCTGACGTGATTTTAGCGTAACCTAACCTACCGAGTAGCTTTTAGAAATTTTTAGCGCATTTGACCCATGGTTGATTATTCTTGAGCCACATTGTACAACTTCAATACATTGGTGATTGTCGGTTATCGTATAAATCTCAAGATTTCAAATATGAATACAGGTACCGAAATGACAGAAAAAATCGATCTAGTGCCGTTCGATAGAAATTTTGCAATCAGGTGGAATCACCCATATACTAATCACATATCTCTATCGAGTCGACCTATCTCTGGTCTCTGATTGATTTTTCACGGTGCCGTAATGACCTAGCAGATTAGCACAGTCGAGCAATCGATTCCTGATTGAATTCTCAATGCCATTGCCTTAAAATCCCTTAATGGCTTCCCTAGATAGTCTAATTATCTCATGAGTGATCAACTCAGAGAAGAGCACTATTAGTGTGTCGATGAAAGGCCCGATTCATTTAATCGAAACAAAATTTGAAAATTCAGGATGTCACACATTCAAGGGGCAATAGCCCTATTTATAGGAGGCAAAGTCAGTACATTCACAGACTTCCCACACCAAATATCTCTTCCTCCTATTATTTTGTTGCAACTTGTTGACCCATTTGTCAACAATTGAGGGTACTCGTTGGACAAAGATATAAACTGAAGAGTCAAGTATTGCAGCTGCGAAATCTGGAGAAACATCTGTAAGAGTAGAGAGAGAAATCTAGAAAGCTTAAGGGAGAGAGAGGGCGGTGCTCCCTAACGTGTTATTGTTCTCTATGCCGAAATGAAAGCGAGACCAATAAGAAAGCTTAGCACAATCTTGGTGAAATGTCAATTGAAGATCATCGGACAATTCAAATTCCTTGGTCAGCCGGTGATTAAGGACCGTAACATCCATATTGACAAATCCGCACCATTCTTAATGATAATTCACTGATGATTTAACTAAATTCTTTCTACTTCCACTACTATTATATATATATATATATTATCTATATCTTAATGCCCATCTTAAAGAGATTATTGAGTTCATGGAGGTTATATCACTCTAAGCATTTACAATCGGTGTAAATTTTCTTGAGCGATTTTACCCATTATTGATTTGGTTGTTAGCGAAAGGGTGGATAATTATGTATTGCGACCCTGGGTTTGCTCCCCGAATGGTTTTGACCATTGACAAGTCGATGGGAAAGATTCTGATAGAGCAGCTTGACGAGTGAAGTTTTCTACATTGTGTACTCTATTTTTTTTTTTTGGGGGGCGGGGGGTGTTAAGTATGAATATGATGTCAAAATGCTACATCGTAAATTGCATAGCCAAGCTGATTTATAGATATTTACTTTGGAATTAATCCCATCATAGTCTGAGTATCTACAAATAGCATTTCCCCTTTCTATAGGCCCATCGTGATAATTAAAATTTTCAGAAGTTCAAATCATCGAAATACAACCATTGAGACGCTCAGTATAGTTGGAAGCAAAATCCTCCAAGATTTATGGCCAAGAAGAGAACTTTTACATGGCAAGTGTTTATAATGCATGATAATTAAAAATAAACTGGGAAAATAATCCCAACCTCCTACAACTTTGTATCTATGAGTGCATGCGCAAGGTTGTGAGTGGCAAATGAGGGCCGGCGAGGCGACATGATGATGGTGCCATCGCCCAACCATCGGAAAATGGCCCGGCATCCCTCTTCAAGCCAAGGCATCTAACTCGAGACCATCGTGGCCGCCTGCAGGGCGCCTTCCTTTGGCAGTACACATTCCTCACTCTCCGTGCAACCACGCTATTGAATGCGCGATGTTGTGAGCCAGACAAGGGTCCAGCCACCCGCAGCAATGGCACAAGGTGGCAACGTGACATTGGGCGATAATTTGACTATCATTCTTTTGAAATAAAAACCAACATGAACATGAAAAATCTAATTTAAAAATCCATTCGATAATGAGAGTTTAAGAACAATATCAAGTGATCGGAAATTAAAAAAAAAAAAAAAAAAATCCAGAGGCCGTGGTTGGTGACCATTTGCCCGCGATGGACGGGACCCATAATAGAGAGATCAAGGAAGAAAGAGAGAGGGCCTGTGCTGATTTTGGTTCTCTTTTTTTTTTTCTTTTTTCCTTTTTTGTTTGTTTGTTGTAGGCCAATTAGGATCGTCGGAAAACATCTCCCACTCAAAATCAATTTGCAAAATATGCAGTCGAAAATTAGTTAAGTTTGGATTTCTAGGAGGTAGAGGTTTATCCAAGTTGAGTTTTAGCTATTTGAGATAATTAGCTGAGACACGCAAGGCCTTCTCTAACTTTCCCATAAAAATTCTCCTTCTTCAGGACCATCAGTATCTCACTATTTTGGTAGTGCACCATCTCTACTTTATAAAAACTAAATCCGATACCATTCTGAATTTTTGCCCGAAATTTTCAAAAATGACAATAACTGAACAGTAATGAACAATAACTATGGGCCCATTTGGTTCGGCTTTGGGAAATGCCCTTAGGAGAATACAAATACCTTTAAGATAAAGGGGCTTTTCTTAAGGTTAGACTATTTGGTAAATTATAACTGAAAAGTGCTTTAGGAAATGCAAGACAGTTTGGTAAACATATATTTAAAAAGCCATTTAGTGCAACCAAATTAAGTTTTTTTGTTTTAGTATTTTTAAAATTGCAAAAGAAACAATGACTATATAACCTTTTTACATTTTCATGTTGAGAGTAATGTAAAAGATATATATAAGTAAATTTATTTAAAAATTATATTAAAAGAATTTGATTATAAATTAGATGCAAAGCTCAACTTTTGGCCTAGGGTTCTTTTAGGTTTGTTTTCAACTTTGAATATTTTTTTAATTATTGTAGTATTAATCATCTTCGTTAATTAATGATCATTCTAGTGTATTAATAAAAAGTTGGGCTATTGATTGTCAAAAGATAAAAATGACAAAAAAAAAAAAAGGTGAACCCAACATTTGCAAAGGGTTTTTATTATTTTTTTTAAATATAAAAATAAAATCCGATGAAACTCCGTCGCCGGGCGGGGTGGGAAAGATGATCGGTTTAAAAAAAAAAAAGAAAAGTCAACGAATGAATATTAGAGGTGGACTTGTATTTTTAAATACTAAAGCCCAAAGCAGGTCCCCACCTGCTTTGGACTTTCAGCATTTCAAAGGCCAGCATTTGGCCAAGGACACCTCCAAATGCTGAATTAAACACCTAAATTTTTTTCCAATGAGCTTTCAGGGCTGAAAGCCCCTTGGGAATGCTGAACCAAATGGGGCCCATGTACTTTTAAATAATGGCTGACAAAGATCCACATAAAAATTATGTTATCACAAAAATCTCTACCGTAGATTAAAACTTAAATTCAAGCTTTGCCATCCTCGGATTGAATGATGGGCCGAGAGCACTTGGGGACGATTTGATTCAGCAGTAGAGAACGCAACACACTGTCAAGAGACCTTGTCTGAAAGCATATTCAATAGAGAAGAAATGACGGAGGGGATGATCCGTTCACTTCCCCTCTCTCTTGAGAGGGTCGCGACACTATCTCCAAGGAGGTCGGGTGGCTCCTGGCGCTGAATACTTGCTTCATGTCTGCTCTTCCGTACTTCTTTCCCTTATCGGCTTCGTTGGTAGATTCGGTCAGATGTCTTGTATCTATTTGCTGCGCCGATATTCTCACTTAGCTAAACGAGAGATTGGGATCCAGCGTTAAGGGATCCCTATTGAGCGCGGGATCCCTACTGAGAGCATCGTCTGCTATGCCGTGTCACTTTCTCAGCGGAGCTAGGCTCAACCTCTGGGAGAGACCGCCATGCAAATTTCAGCACTTCCACCGATTTTCCACTGAATGCACTTGATACGGACGACTCATAAGATCATGCACGTTCGCCTGCTCGTTTTCTATCTGAAGGATCTTGCCAGAGAGCATTTTATATATTATATAATTTTGATCGCCTTAGGTTCACTCTTTTCCCAGTTTACCGCCTAGGTTGCTTACGCCAATGATACTTGCGAATGAGGTGCTATTTAGTCTTTTCACTCTTCTCTTGATAAGTAGTTATATCATGAATATGGAATATCAGCGCATAGAGCGCGAGAATAAATTTTCTTTTTAACAAATGGCCTCATCCACCATTGATTTAAATGTTTTAACTGCTTATTATCTTCAATAACAATCAAAATCAATAGTGTATAAAGCCGTATGTGGAAAAAAATTATTTTTATTTATTGGTGTCTGCTATAATTACTGTATTAATATTTGTATTTATAATTGATTAGCTAGAACGGAAAATATTACGAATTACGGGTGGCAATGGGATTGGGCAGGTGCACGTTGCCAAGCGGATGCAAGGAATTGCATCCTAGCTCCACTATTATTAGAGATGTCCCATCATCGGCCCATGTCCAGCGCAAGGACATCTATGAGCTCCATCCGCAACCCCAAGGAAGATTGCAGATTTCCCTATTGCACTTGCCTCACTTGATAATAACTTCAAGGTTAAAAATCATTTCTTCAACAAGCCTCTCAAAAAATTTTGCAAGTTGAAAAAATCATTTATGCGAAAAAAACGAATTTGGGATTCTTAGATCCTTTAGAATATAATTTAGTTAGGAAATATTTCCGTGATAAATTGATGAGAAGAGGGAATGAAGTATTGGAAGTATTCATGTTATATTGAAATCTATGTTGAAAATAAGAAACTTTATACTACCAAAGTAATACAACTTATATAAAGGAAGAAGGTTAATACTAGAAATCTCCATGTTTGCTGGTCTTATCTACCCCATTTTAGTTGACATAGCGCAAGTATTCGGTACGTGGGGTAAAATTGCCATCCCAAAGCTAAAATGAGGCGTTAGTTCTATTTATGGTACTTAATCAGTATTTCGAGCTTAATATGCATTTTTTAATGAAGTGATTTATTTATCTACATGTACGAATATGTTGTTATTAGTCAATATTTGCAACAAATTCTTTCATACATTTATAAAATTCTGTAAAACTACTATTAACTATTTTAATCAAAAAACTTAAACCGATAGATGAATTCATTCCTTTAATATTTTAATACTTATCCTCACACTTAAGTTAGACTTTGCCCTAATACTACAAAGTGAAAATATATACTAGAGAAGGCAAATAAGGGATTTCAAAAAATTCGAATTCAAAACTTCATGTTTTGATACCATATTAAATTTTGCAGGAGCATTGTAAATTATTCTAAAAACATATGATGTCACATTAATGTGTCATTTAATATTTAAATATTCTAATAACTTGTGTTTTTCACGTGGAAGAAATCCTAAATTGAGTTTATGGTTTCATATACATCCTCGTGTTCTTTATATTTTATAATAAAGATACTACTCTTGAACATTTGGAGATTCTATAGTCTAATTACAGCTACTACTTTTTTTATATATTACAAAACAGCTTAATATGATATTGACAATATAATCTATTATACACTCCCATCAGAGAAAACAGATTGATTCGAGTCTTCCGCCGGCAACTTACTTCACGGAGGTGCTTCGTTATCGCACCTTTATCCCCGATGATACCCACCCATGCAGCGGCACCTTCCGTAATCGTTGACCTGGCCTTGACTAGCCACCGTATCACTCTGCTCTACAAGACGTTTCTTTATTGGTAGATGAGTGGACACGAATAAATGATATTATATTTTCCTTTTTCCATTCTTTGAACAAAAAAAATTTGCTATACAAGACATTTATTTAGTGAAAACTTTTCGGACAATGATATAGCTTCCTTAAATCGAAAGTTCACATATAAAAATGTAGCTAATAACTTAATTTGTACGAGAAAACTAGAGGCTCACCAAACTAGAAGAGAAAAAATGAATTAAGGAAATGTGGACAGTAAGTACTTGGCATCAACGAACAGCACATCAATGACACAATTACACATACCAGGACATACGAATAGCAAGCGTCCACAGAATGGACAAAATCCATAACACAACACATCGGTACAAACACAACACAGTGAGTACATCAGCAACTCGGTATTTGAGATATTAGCATTCGTTCAATATGCTTGCGATTTCAACACGTACAGAGAACTAACCAGCAACATTCTCATAAATATGTTTGCAATTCGAACAACAAACAGGGACCGACATATAGTGAAGCATAAGAAGTAAATGTGGACGGCTCAATTCATTTTCGTCAAACCGGTGGTAGATATTTCATCTCAAAGGATCTAGGTGAAGAAATAAGAGAGAAAATGAATCGTAAATTCTGAAATGAAAGGAAACAAAATACATGTAAAGCCCATGCAACGAAAATATCACAAAGGCTCGAACGTGGCTGGATTTCACCGGTGGAATCGAGCGCCGCTCCCTACCTTCGGCCAAAGGAACAAAGCATGCAAATATACATTGATGAAGAGTAATAGCCAGACCATCATTGGTGATCAAATCACCCTGGTGCGAAGTTTCGGAGTTGTAGCGCCAAAGACTGGAACCGAATAAAGGAGGGAGAAGGAGAATCCAGCACTTCGATGACATTGGCCGAAAACAGGGGCTAGCTGCGAAGCTGGTGGTGTTGGGGAAGTGGCCGGCGACGGAAATCGGTGACAGAGAGAGGAGTAAGGATTCATAGAGGAATAAAGAGAGAATCACAACTAAACGTGAAAGTTCCTTCGCTCTGCTTTGTGCTCTATTCTCTTACGTTCAAATGCGAAGAGCCTATGGTGGTCGGCGATCGGAGATGAGTAGCAGCTACTGGTGTATGGAGGTGGCCGAGTACCTACAAGCTCCTGGAAATTGATGATGCGAGAGAGAATTTGCTGAGCTCTGTGTATCTGCGTTATCACTGTTCTATTCCACCCCGCCAAATGTATATATGTATAAGATACGTAAATGTGAACGCGAGGCTGAAGCAAGATCGGCTGAAATTTTATTTATTATTATTTATTATTTTTTTCGTGTACTTCTTATTTTAACAAAAATGCATGTTCGATTTGCCAGCAAAAATTCAGTTTCAACAAAATAAGGACTTTTATTTGTGTTTTATCGAATGGATGAAAAATTGTGTGTAAAATTTACGAGAAAACCCACTATTTTCATATTAACAAGAGGAGAGATTCATTCAATTAGAGATAGAGAAGTATCGTGAGTGACAAGTAGGGTTATATACTTATTGGCTCATCGGTGGTGTAGTGCTCAATTGTAGTTGAGTAAACTTCCAAAATAGAACATTTTAGTGCAGAATGAACATTCTTTGCCAATTTTAAGATTAGTTGTGAAGTTGCTCAGCAGCTGCATAGTCCTTGCCTTATACATATTGGTTGCAACCATTAATTTCAATATGGCTGCCGGTGGGATCATCTCAATTCCAACCATGGACCTTGCTCTGTTCGGTTGGAGGCCACCACTTTACTTGATGATGCTCAGGTTAAGAAGCTTAAGGGTGTTCTCGGTGGCATTGGCTAGGTGGCTTATTTCATTTTAGTAGAGATACCATCCACCGAAGAATATCACATTTTCAAGCCTCTTCAAAAAAAAGATAAAAAAAAAAAAAGAGGAAAATAATAATTCGGCTTATATGCTTATCGTCAATGGCTTTCCATGGATTTTTTCTTAAGGCTGTATTTGGTTTGCTTGTGGGGCTAATGGACCAATTTATTGAGATGAACTTTTCTATGCATAACAAAATGCAGAGGATTGTCATGTGAGTTATGTGCAAATTCTATACCGGAGCCCCTGCTTTGCACTTATTTCCTTTTCTAAGCCCACTAAAATGTTGTCGCCGATCACTTATACAATGGGCAAGTATTGATCATATTCGGATCATATGAACCAAGCTCACATCCACCATTAAATCAGGTGGATTCCATGCGGGGTCCACTTCATCTAATGGTGCATAGGAGATGGCTCACATTCACCGGGTGCATCTAACATTTTTCCTTCTACATCACTTGACGTGCATTAAGAGTGTTGAGGTGTTGCAGTTTGATTGGCTGTTCGACTAGAGAAGTTCATAAAATTTCAAATGCGAGTACCTTCTTAATCCGTTCTTGGATTTCTGCAACTCTCACGCCTTTGGAAAGCTTGGGACTTGTTGTTAGATATACGTTTTGTTCAGTTTAGATCCATGGGTTTTGGATGTCGGGTGAATGATCTCTTTTTAAAAAGCATACAATAAGCGTAGATACTCCGGAAGTTTTGGGGTGAGACGAGCTAATTCAAAGAAATTACACAAGCATAAAACTTCAAACGTGAGTTTAGCGTGCATATGTATATATAAACACTCTCGTAATTTGCTTTTGATAGTCAGTTTAGCATACCTTTGCTACTAGCTAATATCTAATCTTAGCAAATATCTAATTCACATATCAAATACTTATCCATAATTTGATAATAATTTTCTATCAGTTTACCAAAAAAAAAATCAAAATTATTTATGTATATGTATTCTTTTTAATTATATATATATATATATATATATATATATATATAATTAGATGAATGATCAAAGATATACAATAGGTTATAATTTCACATATTTTATGTAGGTTATAATTCCATGTGCCTCACAATTTATGTGGACAAAGTCCTATAACTAGTACATTTCCATTTCTATAGTTCTTAAGAATAAAGTCGTACATATGGCATCATGTCTATCATCGGTATTATTTATATATAGATTATTTTGATTATCAAACTGTTCATCTGAAGGGCATCTATAAAGAAAAATCAAATGCTCAAAAAGTTATTCCACAATGAAAGTTATGATACATGATTACATGTACTTTGTAGTAGATTTTTAAAAGTAATTGTTTATGTACACCTAGATACTATTCTGAAAGATCTATATATAACTAATAAATGATCAAAGATTTATGGTAGGTTTTATTCCATCTATTTCACAATTATACATACAAAGTATAATAACTGGTATGATTCCAATTACTTGATAGTTCACAAGAATAAAGCCTACATTTGATATCATTCTCATCACCCAAATTTTGTATATATAGATTTTTCTTTTAAATAATCGTTCATCTCTCATTCCGTGACGAATTGTGTGTATTTGGTAATAATCGTTGAAGATAATTTTTTATATAGATTACATTTTGAAACACCTGGAGGCTCAATGTTTAAGTTGAAGGAAAAAAAAATTCTGAATCTAAAATATAAAACAAAAAGCTAAAAAAACTAATTTTGAAAAAGTTATACTTCAAGACTGAGCATACTTTGGTACTAAATGTTAAAAAAAAAAAAATATGTATGTGTAGGTTCAATTTTGAGGTATCTATAGGCTGAAATTTTAAATTGATCAAATCATTCTATAAATAGATCTTTGGTAACAAGGTACGGAAACCTGATGCATAGTAATTGTTCAAATTGAGGAAATACATTCAGTATCACATTGGCCCCGCTACAAACAATCAAATCAAATTCATCAATCATTGCTCTTGTTCAGTATATTTGACTCCATCCCAAATACCATCGGGACAAAAGATGCTAGGTCCATAAGTGGATTTGACCATTTGGTATAGCAAGGGAAGCTGTAGTCGAGCGAATAAAGCCACGGGAAGACAAGCTGACAAAGTAATGGGAATGAGAACCCACTCCAATCTCTTGTGCAGCACCATTGTGAGAGTTGCAGTGAAGGCCACCAGCATGAAAGCCAAGGAGAGGAAGAGAAAACAAAGGCCCATTATGATCTTCTTAGGCAACGATTCAAGAAAGTCTTCCCACTCATACCGCGAAGTTAAGATGGCTAGGAATAGCAAAATGGCCATCATGGAGAAGAACAAACCTAACGCATCCGAAATTGCGAAAACCAAGAGAGAGTCCTGTCCTAACAACAAGGGTACTCCAGTATTGTTGTCATTGCCTCCAGGTACAGTGAATGCAGCAGCGAACAATACTGTGGCAACTAGAGTTGAGACAAGCATACATGAATTTGCTATGTCCTTCACCCACTTCTCTCCTTTCTCAAGCAACTCGTTGTGGTTCTTCTTAAATCTATTCCAATATGTCATTCCCTCGCAAAGGAATTCTCTCGTTGAAGGGATAACCCAGCTTTCCACAGCCTATGCATATAACACCATAATTAGGAGTTTCAATAAGCGGATAAAGTATTGAAGATTTTCATAAAAACAAATGACGGAACATCTCAAAGTCATTAACACTTGCTTAGAGGTCAAGTCCATCTTTGCTGGCAGAATTTCATTGGTCACTTTCTTCAGAGCTTCGATGATGATTTTGTGCTTCATTTTAGTCAAATAATATGTAAATGCAAAGCACTATGTTTCTACTTTCTAATGATTCAAGTTTCATGAAATTTGGAGTCTTCTAGAAGAATTTATGGAAAAATTATCAAGAGCTGGTCAAGAAATCCGAGAATAAGACTTTTAGTATTTCTACATGCTTTATTGAACCCTACGCATTGTATTTTGTTTCTACAGTCATTTAAGCCAAGAGTCAATAGTACGACAACTCCAAGAACAATCGAAGAAATTTCATTGTTGGGACGTGACCATCCCCGTTATGACCCTAAAGAAGAAGACAACAAAGAGGAGATTGCCTCTTCCGTGATGTCTGTTCCAACGCAACTAGTGAAGAGGCTTCATTATGTCATCATTAAAAGGATGGTGATTCTCACAATTTTGATGTCAAATTCGACATCTCGAAAAACTTCATCTATTGGCTTGAGACACGTTGAAAGAAAGAAAAGGCAAAAGGTTTGTCCACTTGAGATGTTTTGTTCAACCGTGGTACTTGATTCGTATTCATACCAGGAAAATTAACCAATATGTCCTAACCCTATGTCAATTCAATTTTAAACTTTCAATTTTGTCAATTTAATTCTAGATTTTTGTACAAAATTCTAGTATAGTCATTGCGGTTAATTACACTAAAAATTACTAACATAGTGGTCCGATTGTCGCCAACCATCTTCCGCAGCACACTATCACGTCAACGATTTTAGAGGAAAATTGGCCACAAGGACTACGTTAGAATTTCATGTAAAGGTTTATAACTAAATTAACAAAATTGAAAAATTTAGAATGACTTATGTATAATAGGATTAAGACTGATTGAACAATTTTCCGTATTCATATTTATCCTATTTCTTTTCTTTAGTTGGATTATATATGTTTTGCATTCCTCTAAAATCTGCAGATATGTTCTTATTTCTTTGATTAATTGATGTGATTTGAGAGTTGTCATGGTCTTCGTCATCCTGATTCATACACTAGAACCAAACCTATCTTTCTTTTTATTTATCCCTTATCACTTTCTCATTAATTTGTAGCGCACATATTCGTTTCTTTTAGAAAGAAAATTTCATTTTCAAGCATCCGATGGATGGTAGTCAAGTGCATTGCTAGTGGGAGTTATGTCTTCATATTGCATAATTGATTGTTCAAAAGTAAATTAAATAAGATGCCTTATGAAAGGATAGCAACGCAATAGGAAAAGACGCAACTCAACCTTTCAAGGTCAGCACATTGGTTAGAAAGCAGGGGATTTTCAATTTGGAAACTGAAATTTAGTATTTCATATCCAATCAATTATATACACATGCCAAATGTTTGGACTTAACCAATTTGAGAGGTTGATTATAAAGGTTTTCCATGAGTCTGCAGCACTGGCAACTATGGTACCTATGTGAGGGCCAATCGAGCCTTCTCAAGTGGTAGCGAGTTACGTCGCTGCCACCATCACTGCCACCATTGAGTGAAGGTGGCTAAGCCTCGTTGGCGGTCCAGCAAGGGTCGTTGCACTCAAAGCGACCCCGTGAGGGTTCCTAAACCTTGTCGGTGATAATTGGGGCGACTCCTGGTTCCTCTTCAATGATCACTCTCTCTCTCTCTCTCTCTCTCTCTCTCTTTTTTTTTTTTTTTTTTATTTAAATCATAGTCATTTTTATTTTTACTTTTTGTGAGGTGGCAGCTATCTATGCCACTTGTGCAAAAAATAAAAGGAAATTAATAAAAACCGCCAATAAATTTTCCATCAATAAAAAATATATGGAACAAACATAAAGAGCAAAGACAAGTTTTAGCACTTGTTAATCACGAATTCAAAGTTTTAAGACTCAATTGCAGAATTGACTCAAATTTTAGGACTCTTGTTGTACATAATAATACCAAGTTTTTTTTTTTTTTAATGACAGAGAATAGAGAGTTGAAATCCCATAAAGGTTAATAAATAGTAAAAGCTTCATGATATCATTTCTTTTAGACAATGGTTTGCATGAGTAAAACTTTAGTTGATAGCTAAATTAAGTAATGAGAAGTGTTCTTGAATTAATAGCAATTCAAACGAGAGAGAGAGAGAGAGAGAGAGAGAGAGAGAGAGAGAGAGAGAGAGAGAGAGAGAGAGAGAGAGAGAGAGAGAGAGAGAGAGAAGATTCAATTCATATTAGCTTAATTAAATCTTACCCAACTCCATACATTTAATTATATCTTAACTATACTATAATCTTAAATAAAAAATGCAATACAACGGAACGAGCAAAGCTACGGTGGAACTATAAGTAAAACTGATTTAAATGTTTTTGTTTGGGCCCCACGTGAATATAAATGGGTTATACATTAAATGATATGCATAATATTCCCCTAATTGCTCCACGTGAATATAAAGAGTTAGTCGAATTTAAGAAAGAGTCGCTAGAATTAGATTAAAGTGGTGGATCATAGTTACATTGATAAATTGAAATGCAATTTAATTATGATTAGTCTCAAATCAGTTTTCAATGTCCCTATTTCCCTCATTAGTCTCCCTTATTTTCTGTAAATTGGCGATGTAGTGTAGTTTCTCAACTTTCCTTATTAATTTGGTTTACATGGCAAAGGAGTTTCTTCTTCTCATTGTGGTCTTGGATTCAAGTCATAGTGGAAGCATTTTAGGAATAAAATCTTGAACGCACCAAATTGATGTAAGGTAATTCACCCTTAAAATCACCCAAGAAGGTAGACTTTGTGGTGTGCAAATACTTGGCTGAATATCGCCAATCGCTTTAAAAAAAAAAATGTTCAATGTATATATTCAAGATTATCTAATAAAAGTTCTAGCCATCCTATTTTAAAAAGTCAAGAAGATATAACATTTATCATTGAGCGTAGCTATAAATTACAAGGAAAAATCACCAAAAACCCTAAAGTTTGCCCGAAGTAACAAACTTACGCCAAGCTTTTTTTTTTTGTGACATAAAAAACCTCAAATTTTGCTAACCGTAACATATTTACCTCAAACTCTATGGCAAAGGGCATTTTCGTCTTTTTTTTTCTTTTTTTCTTCTTTTTCTCTCTTCCCTCCCTCAACATGGCGAAGGGAAGCCAAACTCAGGCGAGGGTGGCCCTCGCCAGATCCGGTGGGGGCAACCCTCGTCTCGGCCGGATTTGGCGAGGAATACCCTTGCCCGACACAGGCGAGGACCACTCTTGCCTGAGTCTAGCTTCCCTCCACCAATCGGCGAAGGGAAGAGAGAAGAAGAAGAAAAAAAGAAAAAAAATTAAAAAGTAAAAGAGGAAAATGCCCTATAATTTGAGATAAATCTGTCACATGAATATAAGTTTAAGTTTAGGGTTTTTTTTGTCATGAAAAAAGTTCAGGAAAAATGTGTCATGAAAGTTCGGCATTTTTTATGTCACAAAAAAAAAGTTTGGGATAAATTTATTACTTTGAGTAAACTTTAGGATTTCTTGTGGCTTTTTCCCTAAATTATATGAAAAGAGAGATATTTACCTTGTACCACTGGACTTCTCTTTATATTTGAAAAGCTACTCCGGAGACATTAGTTATGGGGCCGAAATTAGGTAGGTAACTTCCTGCTGCGAACAACATAGCCAACGATTCGTCCCATGTGGGCGCTGGAACTAATGACGACTTACCAGTTGAGCTTACCTTCAAAAACAGTCTGAGAGTCCTTTCCTTGCGATAATACACTGCACTTGTCCTCAAACTCTTACCAAAACTCAACTTCTTATCTGGGAAAAACTGAATAAATAGCTTCATGATTTCACTGATTCCGCGGGCTATAGCTTCCACAAACAAGTTTTCATTATGGCAAAAATCAATGATCTCGGTAGTATTCATATCAGAGATCGCAATGCTAACTTGTTTGGCCAACTTGATTGCCATCATGTGTATCAGCTTCACCTCGTGAATTCTCTTTAAAATAGGAACTACAAAATGTCAAAAACAAACGAAAAAGAAAATGAAAAACGAAGGGGCTTGCAATTGGATTAGGAAAAAAGTACTTGTCTGGGATTCAATCCTCAAATGCAAACGGCGAGTTTTAGTAATTGCTGATGCAAAAGTACAAAAAGATATAAAATCATTTTTGGCATTTTCAAAGAAAAAGATTTTGTCATGTCAGGAGGAAAAAATTAATTGGATGTGAAGAAAGTAGAAGTGATTAGAGGATAACTGAAGAAAGAGATCCTCCTTGAAGTTCAAACGAGGCTTTATAATGTTAATCATGATTAAGAGAACACAATTATAAGACTTAACCTGATAGAACAGCTCTAGAGATAACCATGCTAATGACGTATCTCTAGCTAGAGTAAATTACAATAGTCTTTGCTTATATAAGACTATTTTAGACAATATTGTTCAAATATGCTTTTAGCAGCTAATAAAAAAAATCATATTAATTGTACAAGCCACTGTACTGTTATTTATGCTCAGACGAACAAAGTTTTTTGTTTTCCATTCTATCTGTCTCTAGCAATTTCAAAACTTCCACGTGTTGACGCCTAAAAATTAGACTTTATTATTATTTTGTTTTATTTGATTTTCGGATAATAAACCAAAAAAAAAAAAAAAAAAGAGCAAAGCGAAGCAAAGAAGCAGCCCCCCCCTCGCATGGGCCTTCAGCCCATCATCGCCTCAAGCCCGGCCCCTCCGCGTCGTCTTCTTCCTCGTGCCACTGAAGAGCACGCGCGGGTAGGCGCAACGCCGGAGAAGCATGAGCAGACGGCAGTCGCATGCGGAGTAGAGGAGCAGGTGGCGTCGATGGGACGTGACCGGAGGAGGTGATGATGGTGGATGGGACGGCGGTCCAACCGGCGGGTCGAAGCCTCGCTGACCGACCACTCCCGTGCCTATAAATAGAGGGGGACCACCGTCGACGAAGGGGGGCACCGAAAAATAGAGACGCGCACAGAGAGATCCGAGAAGGAGGGAGGTCGGCCGAAGCTCGAGGTCCCCGAGAGACTTCGGGAGTTCGAGCATAGGGTCGGCCGTGGCGTGGTGAGCTCGAAGGGGTCCCCAAGAGACTTCGGGGGAGTTCGCGGGCGATCCCGAGTGAGAGAGAGGGAAATCCGGCGTGGGTCCGGCCAAATCTGACCGTCCAGGAGCCCGCGTTGCTGTTGTTCGCCGTGAGTCTCGCTATCGTTGTCGCCCTCACCGCACCGTTGCTACGAGCAGTATCGTGCTATCACCGTCGCCGTCGCCACCTCCCTCTCCATAGCTTAGTCATTGCTACCGCCGTCGTTGTCGCCGCCGCCGTCGCCACTGCGCCTCGGTCTTCTCCCTCCTTGGCGCCGCGATTCGGAAACCCTAGGGTTCCCGATTTTCCGGTCGCGACCCGGGTTGTAGGGTCGGACCGGATCGGGAACCGGGTAGGGATTCCGCAAATGCGGGGGCGACGTAAGGCCGGGGTCGAGATTTGGGTCGAACCCGGGTAGGGTTTCGGGGGAGTCGGTTCACGGAGCGGCTGTCGGGCCGGGTCGTCGGGCCGGGCCGGGTGTCCCCGAACGCCCGTCGCGACGCCGTTTCACTAAAAAAAAAAAAGGAAAAAATCTGAGTCGGGCCCGCGTTGCCCGTCCTCATTCGGATCGCTGGCCCGGGTCGGACCCAACCCGCGGATCCGACCCGGTCAGTTTTTATATTATTTTAATATAAAATAATATTTTAAATAAATAAATAAATATTTTATTTCAAAAATCAAAAAATGTTTTATTTTCAAAAAATTTTTAAAAAAATGTTTTATTTTTCCAAAAAATCGAGAAAAATCAAAAAAATAATTTATTTTCCAAAAATATTTAAAAATATTTAAAAATATTTTATTTTCCGAAAAAATCAAAAATATTTCATATTTTCCAAAAAAAATGTCAAAAATCCAAAAAAAGGCCAAAAATTCATGAAAAAGCAAAAAAATTCAGAAAAAGCCAAAAAGACTTGTATTTTCCAAAAAAATAACAAAAGATCCCAAAAAATCCCTTTTGTGTCCAAAAAATTAGAAAATGACTCAAAAAATGTTTTTCCTCCCAAAATGCATGGAAAATCCCTCGAACATCAAAAAAACCTCGGGGTTTGAACAAGATTAGATACCGAAAGGGCATTAGTGATTAACTAGTGTAATCAAGTCCCCGATCCTAATTTCTCTGGTTGCGCGGAGTGAGTATTTCTCCCGATACTTCACTTGGGTTTCTAATCAACCCACCCCAAATCGATTAGTGGCGACTCCATTTTAAAAAATTGATTTACGGGTTAAAAATTAGACTATTAAAGTCATGAATTGGTGGACTTGGGAGAGTCCGGGTTTAATAAATTCAGCCAAGCCATTAGCCTCCTTAGGCGCTCGTACCCGATTGCGGGCGCCGAAAAGAAGAGGTCGCGACACCACGTGAGGTCACATTAATGGTATGTGACGTTACCTAACGTAGTGATTGGAGTTTTTTTTTTTTTTGGTCAGTCCTACGTTATTCCTACTCTACACTCACTCGCAGACTTGTGTCCCGCCTCTTGCGGGCGTGGGAGTCGCAACCCACTCTCGAAACCGACGCGTCCCTATCCCATCCCCCGAGAAGGTGGGGATTTGAACCCCTCACCTCCCCTTCCATGTTGGAAGGGTGGCCATTGGGCGAACCCCGGTGGTTAGTGATTGGAGTTGACTATATTAAAAAATCGCTTTTAATTTGATAAAAACACGCAACAACGCTATTTTGTTTCCTTTTCTGTTCTTTGACAAAAACATGCATACAAAATTTGGGTGAAGATGACAAGTGCAATTGCGGGTAAAAATTGGGAACAGGTTTTGGGGACTATAGGATCATTTTAGCGGTCAAGTGCCGTTGGGTTAGTTTTTGTGCACTTCAAGTGGTCCATCTTTTCAGGGAATCTCAAGAGCGCAGTCTCCCATGTCGGCCTGACGTATTTGGGATCTTATTTTTTGGAATGCTTCTAACAAATCTGAAATATAGGATGACGACAAGAGAAGAAAAATCCTTTACTATCTAACTAACAACTTGCTGGTATGGGATGTATAACTAGGGGAGGAATTCTAAGATGCATGATTTTGTTGGGACCCACGAAATTCGCTCCCATTGAAATATTCTTCTATTCCAAGCCCTCCCAAACAAACTATTTTGATTTTTCCTACATGCTCCTATCCCTATTTTCACGCCTTTTGAAGTTGCCAAATAAAAGTGTAAATTTACCATGTTAATGTGATCAAACGATAAACCCATGCCATCATCTATTGCAAACTTATTTCAAAGTCAATGATGCTGGGAGCTTGCCATGTTCCTCTCAACGTGTTCTTTCGTGTTGTATTGAGATGTAATAGTTAAAGAAAGTAATATTTAGAATGGGTTCATTATTCTAATTTTCCAAAAGATTTATATGCTGAAGCGAACATTATTTCAAGAATCGAGATTGAAGGAGAAGTATTAAGTTTACATAACTCTTATTTTATATCTTCTGCTTAGATCATTTAGCCGTAAGCAAGAAATTCCTATGTTAACATCAAATCTTGCCTCAACTTGCAATTTTGAGCATTTTTTTTTTTTAACAATTTCGTGATTCTTGCAATTAGAATTTGATGAATTTCTGAAATCTTTCAAAATATAAAAATATTAACACGGAAAATTATATACAACTTTGTTTGAGTTTGAATAATTTTTTGAACGAGTTTTATTACGTCCATTAATGATATTTATAATAAGTTATATATTCATTGATGGACAGTTGACCCATGAAAAAAATTAATTACAAAACTAACTCCAAACACATTTATCACATCCAATGGTGAATGTGTAACGGTTCTTTCACACAAGCAGTGGGCTCCTACAAATTATTTTCCAGATTCTGGCAAAGAATTAAGTGGGGCCTTTTTTCTACTTACAAAAGAAGCAAAAACAAACAAGCCGTAGACTTTTAGTTGGAAAGAGAGGGATAGACATAATGACGGTATCTTTATAAAATGGAAGCGTACCTACAATTTTGGCGATGCTCCAAAGTGACTTCGTAAGACATTGAAGCGCTACAATCAGGTTGCAAAGAAAAAATGGTCACTATATATGACATCATTGTAATACTTCATAGTTGGTTCGTCATATTGTTCAATCAATTAAGTAATATGATACTCATGTACTTGGTTGAATCATATATGGTTCTCAAGGGATGGCTGATCCATATAGTAGTTCGATTCAGGCCATTAGTCAAGTAAAACCAGGTCGAGGAACCAGAATATGTCCTAAAAAGAAACGTTCATTTACCTTTTCTTTTGCTAGTACGGAGGGAATCGATCTAAGAAAATCGACTTAAAGTTCAAAATCATGAAAGGTCCTAAGTAATGCCAAACAGCAAAAATGCATACCCACCCAGATCTAAATTTTTATCTGTTGGTTTGTAGTTCAGGTCCACCGGAATACCTTCAGTTCAGAAAACAAAGAGCAGGTGATGAACTCGGTATGATCTTCTTGAAGGGAATCAGTAATGAAGTGATGCGAGTGTAGAAAGTACGGACATTGGTATATTAATGCTTCCAAGACGCTGAGCCTGGTTGCACTGAGAAAGTAAGACTCCTTACATACCAACTTGTCCAGTATGGATATGTTGCGGTGCCGTGTGCTTTTCATGGTAAGTAAGTGAGGGTACCGCCCAACAAGATAAAGGACGATATCTGTCCGAATTGACCAGCAAATGTTGATCGGGAAAATAAGCTAAGTCTAGAATGAAGGAAATAACTGATGGAATTGAGAAAAAGATCGATGGTGATCTTACCAAGATGAGCAGCAGCGATAAGATCTATAATGGTGGCAATGGCAGAGGAACTGCTGAAGGGATTACCTGGCCCATCGACTGTTGTACTTTTCGCCAGGAACCAGACAATCTCCTTATGCATAGAAGCGTCCACAGCAGACATTCCCAAAGGAATACATCCTTTATTATCTGCAAGTTGCGTCAACTTAGGTTCAATTCTAACTAATGCCTCGACCATCCTTATATTTCCACACAGGACAGCATTGTGGAGGGCTGTGCGGCCATCACAATCAACCATTTCAAGTGCTTCCGGATACGAAGACAAGAGCTTAACCAGGTTCTCACAAAATTGGTCTCGTGCACTCAAAGCAGCTATGTGAAGCAATGTTTCTGATCTGCTTGTTATTTTGGCTGTCTTTGAAGCAGCATCTCGTTCGAAAAATCTTGTAGCAGATTCCCAATCACCCTCGAATGCAGCTGGCAACAATGGTCGGTAATAGGGTCCATCCACTTCCTCTTTGGAATTTTCTGCAATAGATGCAAACTTTTCAAATCATTCAGTTAACACTTTTATGCTTGCTGACATTGAGAAGTGTCCCAGAAAAGAACAATTTCATGATGATCCGCTCCAGATATTAATTTCACACTGAAAATAACTCCTTTGAGGGATAACGCACCTGAAGCACCTCCAGATTGGGAAGCAGCTGATCCAACGCTTGTTAAAACATTTTCAACATCTGTAGAAGAAAGAGTGAGCACTAGGTCCTTCGCATACTTTTTTTTATTCCCTTTATTCTAGCTACGGTCAGCATTTGTTTGTTTGGTGATAAAGAAAATAAAAAGAACCATGAGAAGATACAAGTTCAAGCATATTTGGGACTCCATCGGTTATGCTATATTCTTTCTCGGTTGGAACATGAACATGTACCTGCTGCTAGTTCTGCTTGATTCAAATTTCCTTGTTCTTCACTTGGTTGCGTCGCCATTGAATTGCTCTCCTGGTCACAACCTTTCAACAACAAAGTAAACGGAGAATGCAATATGAGGCTCTTGACTTTACTAGAAAGTGGAAGCTGCCACGTCAATCAGCTTAAGCTGCAGAAGTCTGTTATACCATGTGGTTCTAGTTGATAAAAAGTCCGTTAATCAAATGCGATGGAAAAATATAACTCTTGTTACATGAAAATTAATTTAAGTTAAATATGTCTTAATCTAACATGCAATTTATCTAATATGCAATGACGTGCAAGAATGCCTAATTCCACATGATATATGCATGATAGTTTTATTTATTTTTTATTAAAAATTCGAAATTTAAAATTGCCATGTAATTAAAAATGCAACTTAAATTAAACAGAAACTAGAAATCCTAAATGAATGCATTTTTAAGTTTTTGGTTTTTTATATTTTCCAACTGAAATCCCTATCCTAGATATGCCAAATAACAAAAAATATTCCAAAACAAACTGAATCTAATTCAAATATTTTTAGATTTTTTAGTGGCTTTTTAAAACAATGCGATTACCAACTAAAAATAAATCTAAACTAATCAACGCATCCAATCAAATAAAGGATCAAAATAATCGAAAAAATAACCCGTTGTCTCACAAAAATCAAATTCACATTATCCTAACCTAATTATCACGACAAAGAGTTCAAAATAACTAAAAATCTGATCCGAATTCTTACGGATCAAATTAATAGTTAAATTGATTCAACACTTAAAATACTATCGACAAATCTCAAAAATTAATATAATTAAAAAATGATCCGACATCTTACGGATCAAATTAGTAATTACAATAATTTTAGGGAAAACCCTGTGGATAATGCCTACAAAATCCATGAAATAGAGATCACTCCTAAACTTAAAAGGAATAAATAAAGTAAATAAAAAGGAAAATAAAACTACCTAATTTCCCTTTCTTTTGCTTTCTTTTTTTTTTCTTTTCCTGCTTTCTTCACCTACGGTTGAGCGGCTTCGGTGGATCACCGGAGGTTGGGTCGTCGGCGTTCAGAGCTCCGGCTAAGGTAGGCCAGTGAGCCGACGGCAACAGAGGGATGCGGCGCACGAATCACGTGTGGGCGGACAGCCACCGGCGTCGGCTGAGTGGAGGAAGACCACTGTGTTGCTGGGCGCGAGTTGCAGGGCTTCGGGGACAAGCTGAGGCGCGGCGGAGCTTCGCGGGAGGAAGGGGTGCGCGGCAACAATATGGCATAAATTCATGAATTTTAGATTTTTTTATAGTATTAAAAATTTAAAAATAGAGAAATTATCTGAATTCTTTCGAGCTTGCCTCTCTCTCCTCCCTTTGTTTCCACTGCTGACCGAAGTCAACTGTGGTAAGTGAAGATTCTCTCACGATGGATGGGACTCACATAAAAATGAATAGCAACCGTATATTTTAAACTAATTTTTTAATTAATTTTTTTTATTATTATATTTGGGAAAAGGGATTAGGACCGGGTAAACCCGGTCCGACCGGATAACCCGATCCACCTACGTGATATGACCCGCTTCAAATTAAAAATTGATTTTTAATCTTTTTAATTCATTATTTTAATTCTTTTTTTTTCTCTTTTATTTTTCTATTTTCTCTTCTTCTCCCTATTCTCTCCTTGCCGAAGCACGCCTCCCCCTTGCGCTCTTCTTCACCGAAGCTCCTCACCCGAACCGACGCCACTTAGGCAAGCCCTCGCCGGCGCTCAGGACACGGCCGAGCTACTACCCAGCGTCGTCCACTCCGAACGCCACTCGTCTGCCGACCTCCCCGCCGCCAGCCGAGAGCCACACCACGGGCAAACACCGAAAAACTACGGCGACGATGGAAACGTGGCGAATGACTACACGGCCGATGCCCAAGGTCGCCCAACACCACTGGAACATTCCCATAGATCACGGCGTGCACAGCCGACTCGATTTCGGCCAAAAACAGGAGAATGAAAACTAAATCTCGCTTAGCATTTTGTCGAACGGGTGAAGGGCGCTTGCTAATCATGAGGTTTCCAGCTCAACTTCAACCGATATTCTCGATGGGACTCTCGACAAACAAACAACGACACACGGTAGCTGGAGAAAGGATGGTCGGGGCCGGAGCTCGCATGAGCTGGACGACCGCGAGCTCTGGGCCTGCACCCCCGAAAACAGGGCCAAAATAGGGTCGGGGCTTACCGGAGCTTCGGCGCGGGAAAGGAGGCACGTCGGCGGGTAGTCGGCAGCGATTCAGGCGCGGTGGCCGGCGGTCTCTGCTCCGACTCTCTTCCCTCGCTCTCACTCGCGGCTCTCTCGTCGGATCTCTCCCTCTCTTTCTGGATTTTTCAGCCGAGGAACCCCGCCTTCTCGGTCCAACCTCTCCCCACTTTTAAGCAGCGTCGCCAGCTGCTGCCAGCTTGCCCAGGCCGGTCGTACCGCGCGACATTCCCCGCTGCCCGCACTCGTCGTACGCCGTCTTTGAGGAGAGAAGAAACGAAAAAGGGGCCGGGCTAAGTCTGAAGTCTAGCCCGGCCCTGCCGCCTTATTATTATTTTTAATTTAAATTAATTAATTTTTTAAAGTGTTTTCAAAAAATTTCTATCAGTTAATACCAGTAATGTAGATGTTCCTAATGTCTATATGCGATGCAATTTAATGAAAATTATTTTTTGTTTAGGGATTAGAATTTAATTCTTAAGTTTCTTTGCGATTAAATCCAAAATAAATAGATAAAATTTAGGTGTCAAGATATATACATCGATATAATTTGAATGTACATCTTCTTGATATAAAATAGACATTATCTCAAATTTTGAAGGCTCACATTGACATAAATCTATTAACCACGTAACATCTAGATATAGAAGGAAAAAACTACATGGTGCGAATTCGGCGGACCGAAAATGATCCAACTCTTTAGGTAAGTTCATTTCATGGAAAATAAGTGATTTGAAAATTACTTTATTTGAATTTTACTCGTGCAATTATTTTTTCTTTAAATTTAACAAAAATGTGAATAATCTTACATATTGGCTGACCAATTTCTTTTTTTCCAAGGCAAGAAAATCCGACGAGCCTAAGCCACTTCGGACCTCAATTTTAGGTCAAGATTGCCTTAGGTCCATCTCAATTCTCTTTGGGCATGTTTGCATAGATTTTTACTTTTCTCTTTTTACTTAATTTATATATTGTGACATCGCATTTTGGCGATGTTGGCACTTAGATCATATGCAAAATTTTTCATGACCTTTTTATAAGTTGGATTATATTTCGCTTTTGGTGGAAAAATATAATTTCTTTTTTACTTTTTGAATAACTCAAACAGAACAACTTTTAGAAAGTTTGGGTCAATATAAGTTAAAGAGCTTCAAATGTTACATTTCACAGAGGCTTACAAAGGCATGATCAAAAGATAAATTGCTAAGACTTAAATGGAAAATCGAATATATTCATTATAACATTGGTAATCTTTTAAGTACTTGTAAAATTTCGAAGAAGTTGGTGATTTGCTAATTTGGTTTGATATGTGGAGACCAAGAAAAAAGAAGTGGAGCAAGGGCCATTTCTGCAATCCCGTGCTGTTGCGCACGACAACTTTGTCATGTTTCTCCTTAGCCGTTGGATTCAAGTGGTTTAATATCAGCCGTTCGATTAATATGTGTTGTCAGCGTTTCTGGATCACTCCCGTTGGTGGGAAACTCGCGGAATTGCCCACTCAAAGGTACCAAAATCACGGCATTGCCCTTCCTTTGTTTATCGCTTACTTCAATTTTTCTTCCGCCGTCCCCTTCTTTCCAAACAACATACGTTAATAAAATTTTAATCAGTACATTAACATTGTCACAGTTTCTTTATATAAGCTGGTTTTTATAGAATGACACGTATTCAATTTTTATTTTTAGCATGTAGATATATTTCATAAACATTTTATGCTCCCATTCTTAGATTATCCGTGTTAAAAAAAAAAAGGTGTACATTGACCGTGTATGTAATATGTTTTGTACAATGGCAAAATAAATTTTTTGCACAAATAGGTTTTAGATAATTTTTTTGGCACACATAATTAAGATTTATTTTCCCTCTTGTTTTATTTTGTACAATGGCAATATATATATATATATATATATATATATATATATGTATATATTTGGCGATGTTTATCGCCTGCCGAGGGGCCATGACTTCAATATTCATTGACTTGTGTATTGACTTCTCACAAGCCAATAACCCACTTGTCATGATTTTAAGCAGCCATCCCATCTTTTATTTAAGAATGGTATCGCGAGCATGTGCCTTTAGCAAAAGAAAAGTAATCATCTTTTGTTTAAGAATGGTATTGGGGAGCATACACATTATTATTATTTTTTAATATATTTTTTAACAAAAATATTTGTTGTTTCCAGCGGTCTCGACTTGAGTTGCATCAATCAAGAGCACTCACATGTTAGATTTGTAAATTTTCTCCTCTCCTTTTGCTTTATAATTTTTTTTTTTAAAAAGGCATATACCTAAAGTGGCTGTCCATCTATACGTTCTTCAATTTTTCAGCACCATCAATGTGTTTGCTTTTATCATAAGTTAACTGTGAACAAAACACTATTAAACTTAAGTGATTTGATAATTCTAGTTGCAATTTAACACTGTATCATGTCCATATGGAGAACCAAGTGTTTGTCATCGATTCATAAACAGATGATAAAAGAGTCGCTTTTCTCTTGAGCTGCCAAAAAGGCCAGCATGGCTTGAATGACATTAGAAAAAGAAGGATAGAGACTCCTTCAATTAACTGGTTGTTATGATTATAAGTAGCCCATATTTTGCAAGCCTTTAGTCATATAATTCATCAACAAATTGAGCACCTCATTTTTGTCAAGCACAAAAACAAAAGTAAAGACCTCCTATTTGATGACTCTATCTCTATTTCTTACTATGGAGTTCATTCCATCCCCTAATAGTTGACACCATGCTCAAGTCGAGTCATTGCCAAGTTGAGTTGCTTCTTGAGCTTGCAAAAGCTATTTGGGCGACTTAATTTACAAGCCCTTAGTTGTATAACTCATTAGCAGAATGAGCACCTCACTTTTGTCTAGCCCAAGAGCAAAAGCAAAAGCAAAGAACCTCAATTTGATGACCTTATGCCTCTTTCTTACTATAGAGTTCATTCCATCCATTGATAGTTGACACCATGATCAAGTTAAGCCTTTGCCAAGTTAAGTTGCTTCTTGGCTTGCAAAAGCTATTTGGGCAACTTAATTTGCAAGCCTTTAGTCATATAACTCATTAGCAAAATGAGCACCTCACTTTTGTCAAGCCCAAAAGTAAAAGTAAAGAATTGCACCTAGGCAACTCTGTCCATTTCATCCCATGACAATTGACACCTTGATCAAGTTGAGTCTTTAACAAGTTAAGATGCTCATTGGGCTTGGAAAGCTATTCGGGCAACATAATTTGTGAGGCTTTAGTCATGTAATTCATTAGCAAAAAGAGCACCTCACTTTTGTCAACCACATAAAAGAAAGTAAAGAACTTTAATTTGATGACTCTATATCTCTTTCTTACTATAGAGTTCATTCCATCGCTTGATAGTTAACACCATGATCAAGTTGAGTCTTTACCAAGTTAAGTTGCTTCTTGGGCTTGGGAAAGTTGGTCGGCAAGTTCATTTGCAAGCCTTTAGTCATATCATTCATCAGCAAAACGAGTGCCTCACTTTTGTCAAGCCCAAAAGCAAAAGTGAAAAACTTCAATTTGATTATTTTGTCCCTCTTTCTTACTATAGAGGTCATTCCATCCCTTCACAATTGACACCACAATCCAGTTGAGTCTTTACCAAGTTAAGTTGCTCTTTAGGCTTGGAAAAGCAACTCATTCAACTTAATTTGCAAGCCCTTCATTGTATAATTAATCAACAAAATGAGAACATCACTTTTGTCAAGCATAAAAAAGAAAGTGAAGAACTTCTATTTGACGACTCTATCTATAGAGTTCATGCCATTGCTTGACAGTTAACACCATGATCAAGTTGAGCCTTTATCAAGTTAAGTTGCCTCTTGGGCTTGGGAAAGCTGGTTGGCAAGTTCATTTGCAAGCCTTTAGTCATATCATTCATCAGCAAAATGAGTGCCTCACTTTTGTCAAGCCTAAAAGCAAAAGTGAAAAACTTCAATTTGATTAGTCTGTCCCTCTTTCTTACTATAGAGGTCATTCCATCCCTTCACAATTGACACCATGATCCAGTTGAGTCTTTACCAACTTAAGGTTCTTCTTGAGATTGCAAAAGCTATTTGGGCAACTTTATTTGCAAGCCTTTAATCATATAACTTAGTAGCAAAATGAGCACCTCACTTTTGTCAAGCCCAATCCAAAAGTAATAAACTTCAATTTGATGACTTTGTGCCTCTTTCTTACTATAAAATTCATTCCATCTCTTGATAGCTGACACCATGATCAAGTTGAGTTTTTACCAAATTAAGTTGCCCCTTGGGCTTGGAAAAGCAATTCAAGCAACTTAATTTGCAAGCCTTTAGTCGTATAATTCATCAACAAACTGAGCACCTCACTTTTGTCAAGCACAAAAAAGAAAGTAAAGAACTCCTACTTGATGACTCCATCTCTCTTTCATGCTATGGAGTTCATTCCATCCCTTGACACTTGACACCTTTATCAAGTTGAGACATTACCAAGTTAAGTTGCTTCTTGGGCTTGCAAAAGCACCTTACTTTTGTCAAGCCCAAAAGCAAAAGTAAAAAGTTCAATTTGATGACTCTGTCCCTCTTTCTTACTATAGAGTTCATTCCTTCCCTTGACAGTTGACACCATGATCAAGTTGAGTCTTTACAAAGTTAAGTTACTCCTTGGGCTTGGAAAAGCAATTTAAGCAACTTAATTTGCAAGCTTGTAATCGTATAATTCATCAACAAAATGAGCACCTTACTTCTGTCAAGTACAAAAAAGAAAGTAAAGAATTTCTATTTGATGACTCTATACCTCTTTCTAACTACAGAGTTCATTCCATCCCTTGATAGTTGACACCATCATCAAGCAGAGTCTTTACCAAGTGAATATGGTTCTTGGTCTTGGGAAAACTATTCGGTCAACTTCATTTGCAAGCCTTTAGGCGTATCATTCGTGAGCAAAATGAGCACCTTACTTTTGTCATTCCCGAAATCAAAAGTAAAAATTTCAATAAGATGTCTCAGTCCCTCTTTCTTATTGTAGAGTTCATTCCATCCTTTGGGAGTTGACACCGTGATTAAGTTGAGTTTTTTCCAAGTTAAGTGCTTCTTGGGCTTGCAAAAGCCATATGGGCAACTTAATTTGCAAGACTTTAGTCCTATAACTCATTAGCAAAATGAGCAACTCAATTTTATCAAGGCCAAAAGCAAAAGTAAAAAACTTCAATTTGATGACTTTGTGTCGCTTTCTTACTATAGAGTTCATTTCACCTCATGACAATTGACACCATGCTCAAGTTGAGTTTTACCACGTTAAGTTGCTCTTTAGGCTTAGAAAAGAAATTCAAGAAACTTAATTTGCAAGCCTTTAATAGTATAATTCATCAATAAACTAAGCGCCTCACTTTTGTCAAGCACAAAAATGAAAGTAAAGAACTTTTATATGATGACTCTATCTCCATTTCTTACTATAGAGTTCATTCCATCCCTTAGTTGACACCATGATCAAGTTGAGTCTTTACCAAGTTAAGTTGCTTCTTAAGCTTGCAAAAGCTATTTGGGCAACTTAATTTGCAAGCCCTTAGTCATATAACTCATTAGCAAAATGAGCACCTCACTTTTGTCAAGCCCAAAAGCAAAAGTAAAAACTTCAATTTGATGACTCGTGCCTCTTTCTTACTATAGAGTTCATTCCATCCTTTGACAGTTGACACCATGATCAAGTAGAGCCTTTACCAAGTTAAGTTGCTTCTTGGCTTGCAAAAACTATTTAGGCAACTTAATTTACAAGCCCTTAGTCATATAACTCATTAGCAAAATGAGCACCTCATTTTTGTCAACCCAAAAAGTAAAAGTAAAGAATTGCAATTGGATGACTTTGTCCCTCTTTCTTACTATAGAGCTCATCCCATCCTGTGATAGTTGACACCTTGATCAAGTTGATTCTTTACCAAGTTAAGATGCTCCTTGGGCTTGGAAAAGCTATTCGGCAACTTAATTTGCAAGCCCTTAGTCATGTAATTCATCAGCAAAATTAGCATCTCACTTTTTTCAAGCATAAAAAAGAAAGTAAAGAACTTTAATTTGATGACTGTATATCTCTTTCTTACTATAGAGTTCATTCCATCGCTTGACATTTAACACCATGATCAAGTTGAGTCTTTACCAAGTTTAGTTGCTTCTTGGGCTTGCAAAAGCTCTTTGGACAAGCCTTTAGCTGTATAACTCATTAGCAAAATGAGCACCTCACTTTGGTCAAGCCTGAAAGCCAAAATGAAAGGCTTCAATTTGATGACTTTGTGCCTCTTTCTTACTATAGAGTCCATTCCATCCCTTGATAGTTGACACCATGATCAAGTTGGGTGTTTACCAAGTTAATTTGCTTTTAGGTTTGGAAAAGCAAGTCAAACAACTTAAATTGCGAGCCTTTAGTTGTATAATTCATCAACCAAATGAACACCTCAATTTTGTCAAACACAAAAAATAAAGTAAAGAACTTCTATCTGATGACTCTATCTCTCTTTCTTACTATGGAGTTCATGCCATCCCTTGGCAGTTGACATCATGATCAAGTAGAGTCTTTACCTAGTTAGGTTGCTTCTTGGACTTGGGAAAGCTATTTGGGCAACTTCATTTGCAAACCTTTAGTCATATCATTCATCAGCAAAATGAGTACCTCACTTTTGTCAAGCCCAAAAACAAAAGTGAAAAACTTCAATTTGATTACTCTATCCCTCTTTCTTATTATAAAGTTCATTCCATCCCTTAACAATTGACACCATGATCAAGTTGAGTTTTTACCAAGTTAAGTTGTTTCTTGAGCTTGCAAAAGCTATTTGGGCAATTTAATTTGCAAGCCATTAGTTATATAATTCATCAGCAAAATGAGCACCTCACTTTCATCAAGCCCAAAGGAAAAAGTAAAAGACTTCAATTTGATGACTCTGTGCCTCTTTCTTACTATAGAGTTCATTCCATCCCTTGATAGTTGACACCATGATCAAGTTGAGTTTTTACCAAGTTAAGTTGCTTTTAGGCTTGGAAAAGGTATTCAAACAACTTAATTTGCAAGCCTTTAGTTGTATAATTCAACAACAAAATGAGCACCTCAGTTTTGTCAAACACAAAAAGAAAGTAAAGAACTTCTATTCGGTGACTCTATTTCTCTTTCTTACTACAAAGTTTATGCCATCCCTTGGCAGTTGACATCATGATCAAGTAGAGTCTTTACCTAGTTAAGTTGCTTCTTAGGCTTGGGAAAGCTATCTGAGCAACTTCATTTGCAAGCCTTTAGTCATATCATTCATCAGCAAAATGAGTACCTCACTTTTTGTCAAGCCCAAAAGAAAAAGTGAAAAACTTTAATTTGATTACTCTATCCCTCTTTTTTACTATAGAGTTCATTCCATCCCTTGACAATTGACACCATAATCAAGTTGAGTCGTTACCAATTTAAGTTGCTTCTTGAGCTTGCAAAAGCTAATTGGGCAACTTAATTTGCAAGCCTTTAGTCGTGAACTCAATAGCAAAATGAGCACCTCACTTTTGTCAAGCCCAAAAGTAAAAGTAATGAATTGCAATTGGATGACTTTGTCCCTCTTTCTTACTATAGAGTTTATTCCATCCCTTGACAGTTGACACCTTTATCAAGTTGAGTCTTTACCAAGTTAAGTTGCTCATTGGGCTTGGAAAAGCTATTTGGGCAACATAAGTTGCGAGCCTTTAGTCGTGTAATTCATCTACAAAATGAGCACCTTGCTTTTGCCAAGCACAAAAAAGAAAGTAAAGAACTTCAATTTGATGACTCTCTCTCTCTCTCTCTCTCTCTCTCTCTCTCTCTCTCTCTCTCTCTTTCTTACTAGAGAGTTCATTCCATCTCTTGACAGTTGACACCATGATCAAGTTGATTCTTTATCAAGTTAAATTGCTTCTTGGGCTTGAAAATACTATTTGAGCAACTTAATTTGCAAGCCATTAGTCATATACCTCATTAGCAAAATGAGCAGCTTACTTTTGTTAAGTCCAAAAGCAAAAGTAAAAAAACTTCAATTTGATGACTTTTCCCTCTTTCTTACTATAGAGTTCATTCCATTCCTTGACAGTCAAAACCCTTATCAAGTTGAGTCTTTACCAAGTTAAGTTGCTCCTTGGGCTTGGAAAAGCAATTCATGCAACTTAATTTGCAATCCTTTGGTTGTATAATTCATCAACAAAATTAGCACCTCACTTTTGTCAAGCAAAAAATAGAAAATAAAGAACTTTTTTTTTGATGACTCCATCTCTCTTTCTTACTATAGAGCTCATTCCATCCCTTAACAGTTGACATCATGATCAAGTGGAGTATTTACCAAATTAAGTTTCTTCTTGGGCTTGGGAAAGCTATTCGGGCAACTTCATTTGCAAGCCTTTGGTTGTATCATTCATTAGCAAAATGAGCACCTCACTTTTGTCAAGCCAAAAAGCGAAAGTGAAAAACTTTAATTTCATGACTCTGTTCCTCTTTCTTACTATAGAGTTTATTCCATTCCTTGACAATTGACATCGTGCTCGAGTTGAGTCTTTACGAAGTTAAGTTGCTTGCTTGGCTTGCAAAAGCTATTCGGGCAACTTAATTTGCAAGCCCTTAGTCATATAACTCATTAGCAAAATGAGCACCTCCGTTTTGTCAAGCCCAAAAGCCAAAGTAAAGAACTTCAATTTGATGACTCTGTCCCTCTTTCTTATTATAGAGTTCATTCCATCCCTTGACAATTGACACCATGATCACGCTGAGTCTTTTCCAAGTTAAGTTGCTTCTTGGTCAAGTTATGTTATTTTTGCTGTAATTGTAGAGGCTCTTATTATATTTTTTTTCTTGGCTAGAACTTGAACATGTACCTGCCGGTGGTTTTGCATGAGTCAAATTTCCTCGTTCTTGACTTGGTAGTCTTGACTTGGTAGTCTTGCCATTTGGTTGCTGTCCTAGTTAGAGTCTTCCAAAATCGAAGTAAGCGGAGAATGCAAAAATGGGTGAGATATTCAGTTATCAAAGAGTTTTAGCCTCCGTCTTTTTCTTTCTTTTGTTGTGGGGGGAAGTTGGTGGTTCGTTCATTTCTTGTGTACCTTTAAGGTGAGCCTCTACAATTACAGCAAGCAAGCATATCTTCTTTTCTTTCCCCCCACTTTTACAGAGTTGGATTACTTCAGTGTAAAATAGTTTATCCTTAGGAATATAGACTAGTCCTCTACTGTTGAGCTTCACCTTCGTCGTGTCTGGATTCCTCAATACGCGCCAACAGTACCGACCTGTCCTCTCTCTGGCATCCGGGAGCTCTCATGATTCTTCTCCCTCACCTCACCATTCCAACGACGTCCCTCACCGTAACATCAGCTGAGCTTCCAGAAAACGTCGCCACAGTTTCTGACTCCTACTCGACCTCAGGTGGTGGCCAGTGTTGCCTCGGACGAGTTTGGCCAAGAGGCTCTGTTTTCGGATCCTCCATTTCCACCGTTCAAGAGCTTGCTCTTCTCCTTCAAACCTTTATTAATCCATTCCTGAAGTTCCAGAAGCTTGTCCCACACCTCAGTGACTGCCATGGAAGCGCTGGTTTCGCCTACAACTTCCCTTGCGGAGACGGACTTGACAGCTCCCTGTTTGGCGTTCTTCCTTGGTTCGAGTTTTTGGCCAACGACTCACTTCACGGCGGTGCTTCATCGTCGTGCCTTTATCCCCAATAATACTCAAAATACAGCGGCACCTCCCGTAATCGTCGAATTGGCCTTGAATAGCCACGGTATTGCTCTGCTCTGTTCTACTCTGTTTCTGTGTCGTTGCTGCTGCGGTTCGCCCTGTTGTTGCGAGTATATGAACTCCCAGCCTGCCACCATTTCTGATTGCTTAAAACTGAACATTCGCTGGGATGGAAAGCAACAGCTAAACCAAATCTGGAGAGAAACAGAAGATACAAGAAAAAGAAAACGCACGAAGAAAACAGGGAGAGTGGGAGCCACTAAAATTCGTCATCACTTGGCGTTTATGAATCCGCCGGCTGGAGTCTCCATATCGTCTTAGCCTGAGATGTGCGGTCATAGCTGTAGGAGTGCCAATCAAAGTATTCTGCCTTGCGCACTCTTCGGCCATTGATAAATTCGCTGTTCAGTCAAGCCAAATCGCATCTTGTTATTTGGAGCCTCCACGGCATCTGGCCGACATTAACTCACTTCAATGCCATCGGCCGTTTCTATTCCGATTGAATTTCAAAGTCGATCGCATGTCTGGATTTTCATCTCACTATGCTTTCCCTGTTCTGGTTAGCTGAAGTTGAAGAGAACACCAGACGACACAGATGATGTAATGACCGACATTTCACCGCTGCCACCGGCGAAATCACAGGCTCGGTTTCCGTGCATGTCAAATTCCCAGAGTACTAAGTTCTCTGACCCCTCCTTGCTCTTGTCTCATCGAAACCTAGAGAATGTGTGATTTCACCTTACTATCACTTCATGAATCGCTGGTAGTTTTTATCGTGATCTTTTTCAATTGCACGTAGAGGTGCATTGAAAAAACCAGTGGGTTTTACTCGATAAAATAGTGGGTATAAGTTCCTGTGATGGGATAGAATCATGGGCGGAGAGCACTTGGGGACGATTTGATTCAGCTGTAGAGAACACTATACAGAATCAAGAGACCTTGGCTGAAAGCATACCCGATAGATAAGAAAATGACGGAGGGGATGATTCGTTCACCTCCCCCGTGTCTCTCGAGAGCATTGTCTGTTATGCCGTTTCACTTTCTCAGCGGAGCTAGGCTCGACCTCTGGGAGAGATTGCTATGCAAATTTCAGCACTTCTGCCGATTTTCTACTCGAATGCATTTGATACGGACAACTCATAAGATCATAGACGTTCGCCTGCTCTTTTTCTATCTGAAGGTGCTCCGGTGGAGTTGAACTCCATACCGACTTGGGTGCGTAGGATCTTGCCAGAGAGAATTTATATGTTATATAATTTTGATCGCCTTAGGTTCATTCTTTTCCCAGTTTAGCGCCTAAATTGCTTACGCAAATAATGCTTGCGAATGAGGTGCTCTTTGGTCTTTTCACTCTTCTCTTGATAAGTAGATTTATCATTAATATGGACTATCGACGCATACAGTGTGAGTGCAATTTTTTTCACAAATCGTCTTATCCACCATTGATTTAAGAGTTCTAACTGCTTATTATCTTCACTTACCATCAAAATCAACAGTGTATAAAGCTGTATGTGGAAAAATTTTCTTTTCTCTACCGGTGCCTGCTATTATTACTGTATTAATATTTCTATTTATCATTTATTAGCTGGAACAGAAAATATTACTGCACGTGAATTAGAGGTGGCGATAGGACTGGGCAGGTGCACGATTGCAAAGCGGACGCGGGGGATTGCGTCTCGGCTCCACTATCATTAGAGATGCCCCATGGTCGGCCCATGTCCCACACGGGGACATCTACGAGCTCCATCCCCAACCCCCAGCAATAATGTGGATTTCTCCGTCACACTTGCCTCTAAAAAAAAAAATTGCAAGTTGAAACAATCATTTATGCGAAAAAAAAAAAAAAAACGAATTTGGGATTCTTCTATCCCTTAGAATATAATTTAGTTTGGAAAATTTGCATTGAAAAAACCAGTGAGTTTTACTCGATAAAATAGTGGGTATAAGTTCCTGTCATGGGATTGAATCATGGGCCGAGAGCACTTGGGGACGATTTGATTCAGCAGTAGAGAACGCAACACACTATCAAGAGACCTTGGCTGAAAGCATATTCAATAGAGAAGAAATGACGGAGGGGATGATCCGTTCACTTCCCCCGTCTCTCTTGAGAGGGTCGCGACACTATCTCCGAGGAGGTCGTGTGACACCTGGCGCTGAATACTTGCTTCATGTCTACTCTTCCGTACTTCTTTCCCTTATCGGCTTCGTTGGTAGATTCGGTCAGATGTCTTGTGTCTCTTTGCTGCGCCGATATCCTCACTTAGCTAAAGGAGAGATTGGGATCCAGCGTAAGGGATCCCTATTGAGCGCTGGATCCCTATTGAGAGCATTGTCTGTTATGCCGTGTCACTTTCTCAGCGGAGCTAGGCTCAACCTCTGGGAGAGACCGCTAGGCAAATTTCAGCACTTCCACCGATTTTCCACTCGAATGCATTTGATACGGACGACTCATAATATCATACACGTTAGCCTGCTCGTTTCTATCTGAAGGATCTTGCCGGAGAGCATTTATATATTATATAATTTTGATCACCTTAGGTTCACTCTTTTCCCAGTTTAGCGCCTAGGTTGCTCCCGCTAATAATACTAGCGAATGAGGTGCTATTTAGCCTTTTCACTCTTCTCTTGATAAGTAGTTATATCATGAACATGGAATATCAGCGCATACAGCGTGAGTATAATTTTTTTTTTCACAAACGGCCTCATCCATCATTGATTTAAGAGTTTTAACCACTTATATCTTCAATAACAATTAAAATCAATAGTGTATAAAGCCGTATGTGGAAAAAAATTTCCTTTTATCTGTCGGTGTCTGCTATAGTTATTAATATTTCTATTTATAATTTATTAGCTGGAACGGAAAATATTACTGCATGTGAATTACGGGTGGCAATGGGATTGGGCAGGTGCACAATTGCCAAGCGGATGCAGTGAATTGCATCCTAGCTCCACTATTATTAGAGATGCCCTATCATCAGCCCATGTCCCGCGTAGGGACATCTATGAGCTCCATCCGCAACCCCGAGGAAGAATGCGGATTTCCTGTTGCACTTGCTCCACTTGATAATAACTTCAAGATTAAAAATTATTTCTTCAACAAGCCTCTCAAAAGAAAAATTAAGTTGAAAAAATCATTTATGTGAAAAAACGAATTTGGGATTCTTAGATCCTTTAGAATATAATTTAGTTTGAAAATTTGCTGTGATAAATTGATGAGAAAAGAGAACGGAGTATTGGAAGTATTCATGTTATATTAAAATCTATGTTGAAAATAAGAACTTTATATTACCAAAGTAATACAACTTATATAAAGGAACAAGGTTACTACTAGAAATCTCCACCATTTAGACATAGGATCGCAGTTACGGGCGGGTTCATGGGGAGGGGCCAATCATATCTTTCCCCACCCCACCCCATATGCAAGGCAGGAAAATTCTCCCAATTATATGATACTTGATCAGTATTTTGAGTTTAATATTCTTTTTTAATGAGGTGATTTGTTTATCTACATGTACGAGTATGTTGTTATTTGTCAATATTTGCAAAAAATTATTTTATACCCTCATAAAATTTTGTGGAACTACTACCAACAATTTTAATATAAAAACTTAAATTGATAAATGAATGCTCCCTTTAATATTCTAATACTCCTCCTCACTCGTAAATTAGAGTTTGGCCTAAGACTAAAGAGTAGAAATAAAAAATAGGGAAGACAAATAAGCAATTAGGAAGAATTTTAATATAGGGCTTCCTATTTGATACCACATTAAGTTTTGCGGAAGCATGGTAAATTATTCTGAAAACTTATGCTACTAGAATAATGTGTGATTTTTATTTAAATATTCTAATAACTTATGTTTCCCACGTAAATTGGAGTTTATGGTTTCATTTACATCCTCGTGTTATTTATATATTGTAATAAAGAAAAAAAATTTCAATATTTGGACATTCTATAGCCTAATTACAACTACTACTTTTTTTATATTACAGAACAGCTTAATATAATACTGACAAGGTGTATGATCTATTATACAGTCCCTTCAGAGAAAACAGATTGATTGTTGGGAAAATAGACTATACAATGAAGATATTTATGATATTTGTATGATGCGACTCTTTGGTGCTGTCCGTATATGCTTATGTGAGTTTGTATGTATGCGTGCATGTACGCTTGCATGTATGTATGTATAATATTGTCTAATTTTCTTGTATGAGTAAGTAAATTCTATTTCCTCGACCAATAATTTGTTTTCATTTTTAACAATTTCGACCTTTAATTACTTAGACATATAATTGCTCTACAAGCTTAGCATCCAAAAAGAACCATTTTCAATGCACTAGAAAATATTGGAAGTAATACGCTTATATGCTTGTAATCGATGTTACAAGTTTGTTTCTACTTTCTTAATTATTGAGTTCCTCCAAAATCTATAGGAAAGTTTATAACAAAAGTTTCAAACATGTCTTTAGCATTAAAGAAATTAAATTCTATTAAAATACTTATGAATACTTTCCTATTAAAGCACGAGTCATGCGGCTACTATACTGACCCCGCGCATAAACGATAACCAATGGTCCTGTGACTCTAGCCAACTTTCTTTGGTCGCTATTATCACCTAAAATTGGAAAAAAAAAAAAAAAACCGACATAATTATTTATTTTCATAGTATTTGTCGACAAAAGATGTTTACCATACAGCACATACAAATATCTGCAATTTACTTCATTTCTTTATTGGTAGGATGAGTGGATATGAATAAATCATATTGTTTTTTTCTTTTCGATTGTTTGAATAAAAAAATTTGGGTAGGCAAGGCATTCATTTGGTGAACACTTTTCAGAAAATAACATCATTTTCTTAAATTAAAATTTCACATATGTAATGTAGCTAATGACCTACTTTCTACAAGAAAATTTTGTATTCCTTCTCCTATGACTAGTTTAAAATTTACATAAATCTCTTGAGAGAGACACCAAAATTTAAAAAAAATGATTTTCACATCATTTATTTTTCACGAAATAAATGGAATTTAAAAAGCATCTGAACAATGGTCTCCTTATGCTGGGCCTCTACAACCCTGAATTCTTCAGTCACGACACTAGGCTCCAATAATAGGACAGAAAAAAATGAATGAGGAAATCTGGACAGAAAGTTCTTGGCATCAATGAACAGCACATCAATGACACAATTACACATACCAAGACATACGAACAGCAAGCACGCACATAATAGACATTATCCGTAACACAACACATCGGTAGGAATACAAGACAGTGAGCACATCAGCAACTCAACGCATACGAAGATGAACCAATCAGTAACACTGCCCACCCAAAATGAATGTGTCTACGATGACTAGCGCAGCAGCTCAATGCTCTTACAGCATGCACTCGGTATTCAAGATATTAGCATTCACTCAATTTTGGTTGCGATTTCAACAGGTACATTGAACTAACCAGCAACATTCTCATAATGTGTTTGCAATTCAACACAACAAACATCGATCGGCATATAGAGAAGCATAAGAAATGAACATGCATAAGTCAATCCATTTTCGTTCAAGATACCCTCGGTCTAAGTTCTGGAATTCTCAGTTATCAGATTCATCTCATTACACACTAAATACATGGAAAGCTCTCGGTCAGAATCTAAATCGAAACACACACCGATCTAGTTCAGGAATTTTATCAAACAGGGGTAGACATTTGGACCAACGGATCTAGATGATGAAAAAAGAGAGAGGTCGCATCCAGACTTATCACAAAGGCTAGAACACGACCGGATTTCACGTTGGTGGAATCGAGCACTCGGTCCCTACCTTCAGCAGAAACAGAGCATGCAAATATACCTCGATGAAGAGTAATAGCTGACCGCAATTGGTGACAAAATCAGAGGAGTGAAGCCTCAGGAGTTGTAGCACGGAAGACTCGATGTGCATCAAACGTGTTGAGGGGTTGCGGTTTGAGTGGCTGTTTGACTAGAAGTTCGTAAAATTTCAACGAAAGTACCATTTTAATGCATTCTTGGATTTCTATAAATTTCATGCCTTTGGAAAGCCCAGGATTCATAGTAGTTAGGTATAACTTTTGTTCAGTTTAGATTTAACCTTGTGTTATCCTTGAAAGGTGGCTATGTTCGTCGGAGACGCGCAAGGATGTCGGGTGAATGATGTCTTATTGGAAAGTTTACAATAAACCTAGATACACTGGAAGTTTTAGGGTGAGACGAGCTAATTCAAAGAAATTATACTCGCATAGAAATTTCAATGTGAGTTTAATGTGTGTATATAGATCGCGTGAGGTTGATTCACGTGGTAAAACCGAATAACTATTTTTCAGTAATAAAGCACGTGGACACGTGGGGCAATGAGTTTTGCTTCTGATGGAGGCTAGAGTCGAGCTTCTGACTTCATTGTCTTTGTTCTTCTCAATGACTCCATATGCACGTGTAGTTGTAGCTGTCGACACACTTGTAGCAGCAGCATATTCTTTTGGCTTTGTTTCCTCATCCTTATTCACTTCCACGAACTCTATTTTCTTATACTTCTGATCCTTAACATATGTGAAGAAAATGGATTGAACAGAAAATGAAGAAAAAGAAGAATATTGATGAATTGAGAGTGTTTGTAATTTTGCTGTATTTTGGATTTCATGAACAGTCGAGTAATACATTCATCTGAGAGCTCAGCTCTTCAGTTTCTTTTCTTCCCTTTATTTATACACCATGATCAAAAGCAAAAGGAAGAAGAAGATGAAACAGAATTAACAGGATGAAACAGAATTAACAGATTCCGCTAATCTTGTAAAACCGAATAACTATTTTCAATAATAAAGCACGTGGACACGTGGGGCTCTGAGTTGTGCTTCTGATGGAGGCCAGAGTCGAGCTTCTGACTTCATTGTCTATGTTCTTCTCAATGACTCCATATGCACGTGTAGTTGTAGCTATCGACACACTTGTAGCAACAGCATATTCTTCAGGCTTTGTTTCCTCATCCTTATTCACTTCCTCAAACTCTATTTTCTTATACTTCTGATCCTTTAACATCCCCTCGCAAATTGGGAGGGGGTAGATAACCCAAACCCAATTTGGTGCGAAAAGTAGAATGTGCTAAACGAGTTAAGGATTTAGTAAAGATATCAGCAAGCTGATGAGTACTTGGAACATAGCGAACAGCTAAAGATCCCGATGAAACCTTTTCTCAAACAAAATGAAAGTCCACTTCAATATGCTTGGTGCGAGCATGGAGAATAGGATTAAGAGTAAGAGAAATAGCAGACTTGTTGTCACAAAACAGAGTTGTTGGTGTAGACAAACATATGCCAATGTCACAAAGAATGAAACTGACCCATGTAAGATCAGCAGTACTTGAAGCCAGAGCTCGATATTCAGCTTCTATTGAGGAACGAGATACTGTAGACTGTTGCTTAGCTGACCAGGAAATAAGATTTGAACCAAGATATGTACATAATCTAGTGGTTGATCACCTGGTGGTAATACATCCAGCCTAATCAGCATCAGAAAAACCATATAGGTGCATGGAACTGTTAGAATGGATAAATATGCCAAGATTAACAGTTCCCTTAACATATCGAAGAACCCTTTTGAGCTTATGAAAATCTCCTAGTGTTGGTTTCTGCATTTTCTGACATAAGAGATTTGTGGCATAAGTAATATCAGGACGAGTTATAGTGAGGTATTGAAGTCCACCAACTAAACCGCAATACTCAAGTGGATTGGTCAAGAGAATGTTATCGGTTGCCATGATGGCTGATCTCAAAGACAAAGGAGTGGAAATAGGTTTGCAGTCTTTCATGTTAGCTCAAGTAAGTAGATCAAGAGCATACTTTGTTTGAGAAAGAAACAAATCTTTTGATGCTTGTTTGACTTCAATTCCTAGAAAGTAATGAAGATAGCCAAGATCTTTCATATGAAATTGAAGACTCAGAGATTGGATCAGTTTGGAAAGTAACTGATCGGAGCTACCAATGAGCACAATATCATCTACATAGAGCAGCAAAAGTATTGTTTCTGAGCCATGATGAAACACAAATAATGAGTGATTAGTGGTGCTGCAAGAGAAGCCATTTTCAAGCAGAAAATTGCTAAATTTATCAAACCAAGCTCGTGGTGCTTGGCGAAGACCATATAAGGATTTCTTGAGAAGACACACATGTTGAGATTTTTGAGGATGTGTTAAACCTGGTGGTTGCTCCATATACACTTTGTCTCATTTAATGTTTAATGTAGGAAGGCATTTTTAACATCAAGCTGATGAATTAGCCAATGTTTTATCATTGCCATAGAGAGAACAATGCGAATAGTAGCATGTTTAATGACGGGGCTGAATGTTTTTGTGAAGTCAACTCCTTCTTCTTGATGAAACCCCTTAGCTACTAATCGAGCTTTTAGCCTGTCAAGACTCCCATAAGATGCAAGCTTAGTTTTAAACACCCATTTACACCTTATGACATTCATTTGATCAATTTGAGGAACTAATTCCCAAGTCTGGTTCTTATATAAAGCATCCATTTCATCTGCATTGCTTGATACCAGCCTTTATCTGCCAATGCTGACTTAATTGACTTTGGTTCAATAGGAACTTTATATTCAGCCAAACATGGATATTTAGGATTTGGCTTAACAATCCCAGACTTCAGTCTTGTTTGCATAGGATGAACAGAGAGTGTACCTTGTGTATTGGATGGAGGATTGACTTGTACTTGATCTGTAGTGATCTCTGTTGGTAGTTCAGGTGCTTGAATAGGATATGCCTATTCCTCAGAGACTGTATGCAACTGTGACTGTAAGAAAGATAAATTTGATGACATTGCAGCAGGATCTGATGTATCAATGTGGGTACTCTGCAATATTTCACCATCCTACAAATGTCCTATATGTTCATTTGAGTGATACTTGACTTGTTCTCGTAGTCGTGGAGTCTAGAAAAGTAACCTCATTGATCCACTGTTTGTACAAATCAGTACCCTAATTGTACTCAGTTGTTAGTCGATTGGTGAAAGGAAAGACTATTTCATCAAACACCACATGACGACCGACATAGATATGCCCATTAGTAGGCAAAAGGCAACGATATCCTTTGTGTCTTTCACTATATCCCGATAATATACATGTGAGAGATCGTGGATCAAGTTTATGTTGTGCATATGGTCTAATGTAAGGATAACGAGGCACATCCAAAGACTCTCAAATGTGCATAGCTTGGCTTCTATTGATAAAGTTTTTGTAGGGTGAGAGCATATGTAACTTTGGGGTGGGAAGTAGATTGACAATGTAGTTGGCTGTCATGAGAGCATCCACCCGGTACTTTAATGGAACTTTAGCATGATAAGGCATAGCTATTCCTAACTCAACCACATGGTGATGTTTCCTTTAAGAAATCTCATTCTGCTATGGTGTATAGGGACAAGAGACATTTTGTTTCATGCCACCCTCTTGTAGATAATTATGAAACTTGTTGCTAGTAAATTCTCCTCCTCCATCACATTGAAAGACTTTGATTCTACGATCAAACTAATTCTCTACTTGTTTCTGAAACATGACAAGGATGTCATGAAATGCTGATTTCAGTTTCATTAGATACATCCAACTATATCGAGAAAAGTTGTCCACAAATATGACATAGTATTTGAATTTTTGAAATGAATCAACTGGAAGGTCCCCAAACATCACAATGTATCTTTTCTAAGGGAACAGTAGATGCATAGTCTGACAAAGGAAAAGGTAAAGCAAAACTCTTGGCAATCTGACAGCTTCTACATATGTTTTGAGTTCTTGTGTTACGTTGGATTAGATGTTGATTTTGCAAATACTTCAGTGTTTTGAAATTGGTATGTGCTAATCGCTGATGCCACATGTCTTCTCCTACAGCTTTCTGTATTTGGGTGAAGAAGGCTTCTATGATTTTTGGATCAACTCGATAAAGTCCCCTGACTTTCCTTCCTAGCCTCACTGTTGTATTGGTGCAGTTGTCCTTCATATACACCCCATATTTGTCAAAAACAAATGATGTCACGCCCCGATCCTCAGGGACGCGCCCATCCTTCTTATTGGTCGATTTTAAAATGCGATATCCCAAGACTAAGTATCGCTGACTCTTTCATTTTATTACGCGAGGCGGAAGCGTTATAGATCCCCAGTCAATAAAACAATGGGATAGAAAAGCAGGCCATATTTTCTTATTAAAATTCACAACCACGCTTTCCTTAACAACACAACTCATAGTATATTTACAATACTATTCACAGCATACTTGTCTCACATCTATCTACACCAAGACGGGGTTTACAAAGGGATGGGATCTCAATCTACATCCGAGTTATACTCAAGATCCCTCTTTGGATCATCTTCTTCTTCAAAAGTCTTTCTTCCTTTCAGGTTCCTCTTCCTCAGCTTCTCCTCAGGGTCCTGAAATGGTTATTCAATAACCAATGAGACCATGTCTCAATAAGTCCCTACCCCTAAGACTCGATTAGTAAACCAATACACCTTAGGCTGCCTAAGCACATCACGAGTCGAGAGGACTTACCTTGGCCTCGGCTCCTTCCTGCAAAGTTAGTATATCTATCAAACATATATCATCACATCACATCACCCAATCATATCAAATCATCGATCAATCGACCTAGTCGATTACATGTCATCCAAATTATCTCTTGATCGACCCCTTCCATACTTTCTATAAGTCTGATCAACATTCAAGACTACTCACCCTAGGTGATATATAGATAGTATGTTATCTTATCTCAAGACGACATATAGGGTCATCGAGCTGTCAAATCATACCATACTGTCTCCAGATGCTCCGTAGAGTCATCGAGCCGGTAGATCATACCGTCCCCGTCTCAAGATAACATATAAAGTCACCGAGCCGGTATACACACAATTTATCATACCGTCTTTGTCTCCGGATGCTCCGTAGAGTCATCGAACCGGTAGATCATACCGTCTGTCTCAAGATGCTCCGTGGAGTCATCGAGCTGGTATACACACAATTTATCATACCGTACTGTCTCCAGATGCTCCGTAGAGTCATCAAGCCGGTACACATGCCATTCCAAGCAAACAATCAAATAACTAATTTTATCCTTTCCGATAAAATGACGTGTGTAGGTACACAATCGACCTTAGCCAAAATATAACAATTTCCTTTTTATAAATCCCATTATTTTCTATAGTCCACTAAAACAGTTTTGGTATCATTAACGATGCCCGGTTAATTTCAATTAATTTTCCAAGATTATTTAAATCAGAGATGAATCCTAAATTCACAAATAAATCGTTTCCGCACAAAATAAAGCTCAATTAAATAAACGGACTGCACCACGACAATCGGCATAACATTCGGGTCTCCGGCCATGTTGGTTGAATTTCCGGAAAAATAAATAATTAAATAAATAATTTCGAAAATTAAATAAATAATTATAAAAAAATCCAATTTAGGCTCGTAATGCTGAACCTAAATTGGACGCCGAGACGAGCCTGGAAAATTACCGAGACTCGTTCCATAAATAACATGGCATGTCTACTTGCTAATGTCTATTTCTAACCACCTAACATGCATCATTAAGTCTCTAATTTCATTGATCTAAACTAATCTAACCACCTAATTGCATTTAATTAAATCTAACCAACCTTAAGTATAATTAGCAAACTAAGAAAGCTTTAGTGAGTAAAACTCACTTGGTAAAAGCAGAGACCGAATCACCGCAACGGCGATGCGACAACGGCTGAAATCTGAACTTTCGGCAGCGTCAACGGACACTCGGGCCGGGCCCAAAAATCTTGCCTCGCGGGCTTGGGCTTCAAAAGAACTTGCTGGACTTCACTGGACTGGGCTTGAATCAAGACTGAACATGGGCTTCAAATGGACTGAAACTTGCTGAATGGGCTTGAACCAGAAAAGAATCTGTTGGGCCGAAGACTGCTGAAATCATGGGCTTCCAATGGGCTTGTGGCTGAACTTACGAAGGAGCTGGGCAGAGTCTCACATGGGCCGTTGACTGATTAGATTCACGGGCCTGCTTCGTGGACAGGAGTTGCCGTGGCTTCAATTGCAGGGCCAATCCACGAGCTAGCGAAGAAAGAGACGAAGACGCTGAAGCTGCAGGCATTGGATTTGCTGGCATCGAGCTGCGGACGATGCTGGTTTTGCTCGAGCTGTTTGGGGACGTCTCGTAGAAGCGAGAAGTGGGTTGGAGTGTGTTGTTACGAAAGATGGGAGCACCCGGACAAATGGCCGAAGCTGCTGGAGTTGGCCAAGCGAGTGGGATGCACGAAGAAGCAGTTCGATTGTTGCTGCCGGGCGAGCTCAAAAATCAACGCTGGAGAGGACGAAGGAGCTGGGTCAACAAACCGGCAAAGGGAGCGGCTTCGGTTGACCAGTGAGGACGCGTGGTTTCGATCGCTGCTGGGAAGGACGTGTGGTAGCTTCTTTAGTTGTGGCTGGGCTGTCTTTGGTGCTGTGTGTGGCAATCCAAAAACCCGAGAGATGGAGAGGATTCGGTGGGATACTTCGGTCAACTAAGGGGAAGATTTAGCTGGTTTGCTTCAGTCTTCATGGCAACGCGGTGGAGTGAGGTGTTAACCGAAGAAGGTGGGGCAGCTTGCAGGAAATTTCGGTGGAGTCTTCGGCAATTGCAGAGAAGGGTGAAAGATGGAGAATTGAGGAAGTTTGCTCGAAGGGATGAAGGATTGAAAGCAAAGCAAAGTGAAAGGGAGGTATTGAAGTCGGCAAGACCAACTTTCCGAGAAGGCTTGATGAGAGAGAGAGACCAAAAGCCAAAATAAATATCTAAATCATTATTGCTTTGGCCCACAAAGTCTACATGTATATCCTCTATGTCCCTAATACTTTCCAGCATAAAATTTTCCCATATAATCCAATTTTTGATGTCAAAAATACGGCCCCTTCAAAGCTCCGAAATTCCTTCAATCTTGGACTTCAATTTCTTCAAATTCTCTCCAATTTGACATCCGATTTTGTTGGAGAAAGGTCTGCAAAATTTCTATAAGTTCCCATCGCCAAGTAGCTCGGTTTGGAAGTCCAAATTTCCTTTAATTTGGCCTATCCGAATTTTTGTCGATTTTCCGCGGTGTCCACAACGATTTTCCGTAAAAGTCCCGGAATCTCCGAAAAATCTTTTGAGACTAAGTTGACGTTCCTAAAATAGCTCGTGACACCACAAAACTTTCAATTTCTGAAATCGGACTCGAATTCACGGTTAATTTCCATTTGACTCATTTTTAGCATGACCTAAACTACCGGGTAGCTTTCAGAAATTTTTAGTGCAAGTGACTCGTGGTCGATTTTCTTCGAGCCACTATGAACCCACTCGACTCATTGGAGGCTTTCGATTATCGTGGAAATCTCGAGAATTCAAGTACGGACACAGGTTACTAAACGATAAGAAAATCAATCTAGTGTTGGTTGACGAGAATTTTTCAATTTAGTGGTGTCACCCACGATTAGCCACACATCTCAATCGAACCAACCTGTATCTGATCTCAAATCGATTTATATCTAGCGTAATGGTCTCGACAGATGAGCACGGTCGAGAAGTCGATTCATGGTCGAATTCTCAAGTCTATTTGCCTTAAAATTCTTAATGGCTTCTCCCGGATAGTCTAGTTATCTCGAGAGTGATCAGCTACGAGAACAGCCCTATAGGCGCGTCAATGAAATGCCCGATTTATTCGGCGAAACGGGTCGAAAATCTTGGATGTCACAAATGAATAGGGATAATCATCTGTTAGTTTTGACATAGAGAGTAGATTTTTCTTGATTTTCAGGAACCATTTAGAGGTAAAGAACTGGTTCCTGTATGTAATAAGGCATCTCCAACACACGAAATTGACAGGCATGAACCATTTCCTATCATAACAATATTAGTCCCATTATATGAGGAATAGTGACGAAGAATATCAGGATCTGCGGTAATATGAGCTATGGCACCAGTATTTGGATACCATTCAGTGCCCTGAGAATCTTCAATGTGCATTGCTGCTAAGGCAATTGGAATTTCTTCTGCTTGGTATGAGTTATCAAAGCGATACCAACATCGAAAAGCAGTACGTCATAGTCTTTTACAAATTTGACATTCCAAAGGAATGTTATTTAATATTTTCTCATCATACACACACTTGTTAGATACTGAATTTTGATGGATATAACTTGGTAGCTTGGTACCTTTGAGGAGGATTTGCATATGGTCGAAAACCCTGTCCATAGTTAGACCAATTGTTTGACTGCTTGTTATATTGATCCTCTTGATTCAAGTTCAGATTACTTATTCTGTAATTTTGACTTCCTCCTGTTCCAGTATAACCATACCCACTACTCCTGTTGTTTATTGCATGTCCTCTGCCATAACCGTGTCCCCCACGATTATTATCTCTTTGGTTTCTGAAGCTAGAATTATGCAGAACTTCAGACTTTCTTTGTCCATAGTAAGCTAGATTAGGATTATATTGACTTGAAGAATAGGTTTGTAACCTAGTTTCGAATCTTTCAAGCTGAGAAATTACCTCATCATAGTCTGGTTGAGGTTTTAGACAGTACATAGTAGTTCTGAAGCTTTCATATTCTGATCTTAAATCTTCGAGAACACCAAACATCTTGGTTGTCTCATCAACAGGTTCCCAATTGCATTAAGCTGATCACAAATTGATTTAAACTCCTTAAGATAAATAGACAATGTTCGATCTCTTTCTTGGCAAGCTTGTAACTTTCCTCTTAGCTCAAACTCCTTGGCTACTAATTTTTTGCGTAAAGTGATTAAGGAGTGTTTGCCATACCTCATATGAAGTTTCTAGCCCGATGATCAAGCTCAAACTATTCTTAGATATTGCTCCACTAATCCATGATGATACTAGTTGGTCAGTTTTTACCCAATCTGTATGATCAGGATTCACTATTTCAGATTCATGACCTTCAAACTCAACCTACAACATTTGAGCTGGTGGTGGTGTTTCTCCATTGATGAATCCAAAAAGATCTTGACTTCGCAAGAATCTGTGAAACTGTGCTTGCCAGAGCAAGAAGTTATCTTCAGCTAACTTTACTGTAACAAAGTTAGATATCTTGACATGAATCAGAAAAGGATATTTCTGTGTTCTTGCTATCATTTTGTATTCTCAGATTGATGATGTACTTTCACAATCACGATCACCTGTCGATCTTGCACAACTCAAGAGTAGAAAACAATTCAATCAGAGAGAACTCAGAAGTTGCTTTGAACTGCCTTGTCGTCGTTTGGATTTCGCGAGCTCTGTATTGCTTTGAGTAGTATAGCAAAGATGACTTGAGCTCTCAGGATGGCTCTGATACCATGTGAAGAAAATGGATTGAATAGAAAATGAAGAAGAAGAAGAATATTGATGAATTGAGAGTGTTTGTAATTTTGCTGTGTTCTGGATTTCATGAACAGTCGAGTAATACATTCATCTGAGAGCTCAGCTCTTCAGTTTCTTTTCTTCCCTTTATTTATACACCATGATCAAAAGCAAAAGGAAGAAGAAGATGAAACAGAATTAACAGATTCTGTTAATCTTGTAAAACCGAATAACTATTTTTCAGTAATAAAGCATATGGACACGTGGGGCTCTGAGTTGTGCTTCTGATGGAGGCCAAAGTCGAGCTTCTGACTTCATTGTCTTTGTTCTTCTCAATGACTCCATATGCATGTGTAGTTGCAGCTGTCGACACACTTGTAGCAGCAGCATATTCTTCAGGCTTTGTTTCCTCATCCTTATTCACTTCCACAAACTCTATTTTCTTATACTTCTGATCCTTAACAGTACCCTCATGTGCCAGTTCTAAGTAGTGATTTGTTTTGATAGCGAGTTTAGCAAACCTCTAATGCTAGCTAATATCTAATCGTAGTAGATATTTAATTCTGCATATCTAATTCTTATGCATAGTTTGATAATAATTTTCTACCGATTTACAAAAAATAAATGTTTAAACTACTTAGTTATTGATCTATCTATAATTAGATGAATGATCAAAGATATATGATAGGTCATAATTCCATGTGCCTCACAATTTATGTGGACAAAGTGATGTATCTGGTATATTTCCAATTTTATAGTTCCTAAGAGTAAAGTCATAAATATGGTATAATGTCTATCATCGGTATCCTCTATATAGATTACTCTGATTATCAAACCGTTCATCTGAAAAGCATCTATAAAGAAAAATGAAATGCTCAAAAAGCTTTTTCACGTTGAAAATTGTATTACATGATTCCATGTATTTTTTTAAATGTTTAAAAGTAATTGATTGTGTATACCTAGATTCTATTATGAAAGATCCAAATGTAACTAATGAATGATCAGAGATTTATGGTGGGTTTAATTCCATCTATTTCACAATTAATATAAACAAAATCTTGTAAGTGGTATGATTCCTATTACTTTATAGTTCAAAAGAATGAAGTCTCCATTTGGTATAATTCTTATTAACGAAATTTTGTATATGTAGATTTTTTTCTATAAATAATTGTTCATCTCTAATTCCATGATGAAAGTTGTATTGTATAATTGCACGTATGTTAATAATAAACGTTTGAGATAATTGTTTACATAGATTATATTTTGAAATACCTAGAGGCTGAATGTTTAAGCTCATGGAAAAAATTCCTGCATCTAAATTATAAAACATAAGGCTAAAAACAAAAAATTTCAAAAGGTTATATTCCATAATTGAGCATATTTTGGTACTGGATGCTAAACAAAAATTGTTTATGCATTTGCAGATTCAATTTTGAAGTATCTATAAGCAGCAATTTTGAATTGATCAAATCATTCTATAAATAGATCTTTGGTAACAAGGTAGGGAAACATAATGCATAGTAATTGTTCAAATACTTAGAGGAAATACATTCAGTAGTGCACTGGCCCTGCTACAAACAACAAACTATAATGAAGACATACACCCACAAATCAAATTCACCAAGCACTGATCATTTCAATATCTTTGATTCCATCCAAATGCTCTCGGTACAAAAGATGCTGCATCCATAAGTACGAATAGCAGGGGAAGTTGTAGTACTACGAATAAAGCCACGGGGAGAGAGGCCAGCAAAGTAATTGGAATGACAGCCCACTCCAGCCTCTTATTCAGCACAATTGTGAGAGTTGCAGCAAAGGCCACCAGCATGAAAGCCAAGGAGAGGAAGAGAAAACAAAGGCCAATAATGATCTTCTTAGGCAATGATTCAAGAAAATCTTGCGTCTCATATCGCGAAGTTAAGATGGCTAGGAATAACAAGATGGCTGTTACGGATGAAAATAAACCTAAACCATCCGAAATTGCAAAAAGAAGGAGAGAGTCCTGTCCTAACAACAAGGGCATTCCAGTAATGCCGTTATTGCCTATAGGCATAGTGAAAGCAGCAGCGAACAATACAGTGCCAATTAAAGTTGAGACAAGCATACATGAATTTGTTGTGTCCTTCATCCACTTCTCTCCATTCTTACGCAACTCTTCGTGCTCCCTCACAAATATTTTCCAATTTTTTTTGCTATCACTTATGGAGACTCTTACATCAGGGATAATCCACGATTCCACAGCCTTTGCATACAAGTCACAAACATGAGTTACAATAAGTGGATTAATTACTGAAAATTTTAAGAAAGAGCTTACAAAGGAACATCTCAAGGATATTAACATTTTATTCTACACTCTGCGGAATTGGTTACAGGTTAAGTCCATCTTTGCTGGAAAAATTCCAAGTGTCACCTTCTTCTAAGCTTTGAAAATTACATAGATGGTCCCTGAACTTTAGACAAATATGCAATGTGGCTGACAGACTCTATCCCATGTGCAATGCAGTTCCTTAATTGTTTAATGTGATTTTCGAACTTTTGATAACTGTTCAATCTAATCCCTAGATTATATGAAAATATCATTGTTATCCTTCTATTAATTTAAGTTCAAGGACAACATTTTATTATTCTTGGTTAGTACAGGGACAACATTAAATAAGCCAAAAGTTCTGGGACCACATTGGACAATTCAAGGATACACTGTATGTTGGGATAAAATTTAGAAGCCATATTAAACAAATTAAAATTTTAGGGATCACATTGATATTTGACCAAAATTTAAGGATCATATGCGTCATGTTCCCAATAATATATGTATGGAAATCATTATGTTTATACTTTTAGAAGTCTCATCCAATCTGGGGTCTTCTCGAGGAATATACGGAAAAAAAATGTTAAGAGGTAGTCAAGAAATCCGAGAATGAGTCTTCTAGTACTTCTATGTGCTTTATTAAGTCCTAACCGTTGTATATTGTTTCTAGAGTCATTTGAGCGAGAGCGGCCAGCGAGGGTAGTCGCATTCGAAGCGACCAGACGAGGGTCCCCAAACCTTGCCGGTGACAAAAGGGGGTGGCCTCTTCTTGTTCCTCTTCGATAATCTCTCTCTCTCTCTCTCTCTCTCTCTCTCTCTCTCTCTCTCTCTCTCTCTCTCTATTCTGACTTTTTTTTTTTTTTAAACTTTAGACTTTTTATTTTTAGTTTTCGAGATTTAGCGCCTATTTTGTGCCACAGCAGTGCCCCTTGTTCAAACATATAAAAAATTAACAAAGATGCCGCATAGACGTTTTGTCCATAAAAAATCGGCAGAGCTAAAGAGAGGGCTAATCAAATTACTTTGATTAAATCATTATCCATCTACATACATTTAATTATATATGAACTGCACTACAATCTTCAATACAAAATATGATTCAACGGAACGAGCAAAGCTATCGTGAAAATCCCCAAATTGCATCATGGCAGACACCTGTATAAAGAATCGGTCAAATTTTAAGAAAGAGTCACTTGGATTAGATTAAGTGGTGGATCATAGTTATATTAGTAAAATTAAAATGCAAATGAACTATAATTAGGGTGCGTTTGTTTTGCGAAAAACTATTTCTTGGAAAACGTTTTCCTCATTTTCCAGCGTTTGGTTCATTTAGGAAAATGAGTCAACGGAAAATATTTTCCTAGTCAACGGAAAATGTTTTCCTTCCAAAGTTTAAATTCAGGAAAACAATTTCTCTTTTAAAAGAACCGGAAAACGTTTTCCAAAATGTTCTAAGGTCCTTGCCTAATAAAAAATTTATTATTAAAAATAATTTCTAATTAAAAATTTTGAATTTGTTATTATTATATCTTTTTTCTTTTTCTTTTCTTTTTTTTCTTGTTTTCTCTTTTCTTTCTTTGCCTGTGAACGTAAACCCTAAGTCCTCCTCCCTCTCTCCTTCTCCTTCACCCCCTCCCTTTCGTTTTGACTTCTCCTTCACCCCTCCCTTTCATTTTGACTTGCTCTTGTAACCGAAATCATGTCCATTTTTAGAAAAATAAAAATAAAAATAAAAATAAAATATGTGTATGAATTCAGGTTTCCTTTTTCATTTTGCAAGTTCAAATTCTAGATTTACTAAACTGATTGAGAAAAATCCATTTATTAAGTAATATGAACTTAACAAATTAATTTGGAAGTAAGAGGTAGACTATTGTCAATTGTTAAGTCAAATGTCATTCAATCATTTTTCAAATGCGATCCAAATACCAGAAAATACTTTCAGTCACGTATTACCAAACAAAGGAAAACTAACCATTTTCCTGGAAAATGGTTTCCGGGAAAACATTTTCCAAAAACGTTTCGTTTTAATGAAACAAACATGCCCTTAGTCTCAATCATCTTTCAATGCCCCAATTTCTCTAATCAGTCTCCCTTTTTATCTGTAAATTGTTTTAAGGATCTATCGTTGTTTCTCAACTTACCTTATTGTGGAATTTTAAGTTCTATGTACCAAGTCTTGGCTTCAACGGCAAAAGAGTTTCTTCTTCTCAGCTTAGGAGTAAAGTTATGAATGCACCAGACCGATGTAAGCAGTCCGCCCATAAAATCACCTAGGAAGGTAGACCTTGTGGTGCATAAAACCTTGGCCAAATATCGCCCGATTGCTATAATAAAAATGTTCTATGTATATTCTCAAGACTATCTAAATAAAGTTCTAGCTATCATATTTTAAGAGACCTGTCAAGAAGATATAACATTTATCATATTAAATTTATGAAAAGAAAGATATTTACCTTAAACCACTTGAGTTCGCTTTGCATTTGAAAAGCCGCTCCGGCAACATCAGTTAAGATGGTCAAATGAGCAACTGAATTTGCTACTGCGAATATCATATCCTCTGATTCTTTCTGTGTAGGCGCTGGAACTAATGACAACTTGTTGAGCATATTTTGGTAATACATGTTTAAAATAATTGTTTATATAACTTTTAGATTCTATCTGGAAATATCAAGAGGCTGGATATTTAAGTTGATGGAAGAAATTCCGGCATTTAAATTATAAGAAGAAAAACTAAAAAAAAAACTAATTTTTTTGAAAGTTATAGCCATGAATTGAGCATATTTTGGTACGAAATGTTTAAACCCATGTATATATAGAATCTATTTTGAAATATCCATAGGATTAAATCTTAAATTGAACAGATCATTTTATAAATAGATGTTCGGTAACAAGGTAGGGAAACATAATTTTACAGGGAAATTGTCCATATGCTTCAAGGAAATAGATATCATATTGGCCCCGGTCAATTATAACAAAGACCTATACCCTCAAATCAAATTCGTCAATCGTGTGATCACGCCCAATAATTATGCCTCACTCCCAAATGTTCTCGGGATGAAGGATGCTTCGTCCATAAGTGGATTTAACCATTTGGAATAGCAGGGGAAGCTGTAGTACTACGAATAAAGCCACGGGGAGAAAGGCTAGCAAAGCAATGGGAATGAGAACCCACTCCAGTCTCTTGTCCAGCACAATTGTGAGAGTTGCAGCAAAGGCCACCAACATGAAAGCCAAGGAGAGGAAGAGAAAAGAGAGGCCCATTATGATCTTCTTGGGCAACGAGTAAAGAAAATCTTGTGCCTCATACCGTGAAGTCAAGATAGATAGGAATAGCAAGATGGCCGTCACGGAGGAGAACAAACCTAACGCATCTAAAATTGCGAAAACTAGGAAAGAGTCCTTTCCTAACAACAATGGCACTCCAGTATTTCCGTTATTACCTCTGGCACAGTGAAAGCAGCAGCGAACAATACTGTGGCAATTAGAGTTGAGACAAGCATACATGAATTTGATGTGTCTTTCACCCACTTCTCTCCACTCTCAAGCAAATCTTTGTGCTTATCCACGAATGTTTTCCAATGTGTTCTCAAATCGGTGTTGGAGTAGGTTCCCATTGCAGGGATAGTACAACTTTCCACAGCCTAAACATAAAATTCACAAACACGAGTTTCGATAAGTGGATAAAGTATTGAAAATTTTAAAGGAAAAAAAAAAAAACTGACGAAGGCACTTCTCAAGAAAATTAAGACTTATCCAACACTTGGTGCGAAATCTTGCTTAGAGGTCAAGTCCATCTTTGTTGGTAGAATTTCAAGGGACACTGTCTTCTGAGCTTCGATAATGATTTTGTGATTCACTGTAGTCAAATAATATATACGTGGACAGCACTATGTTTTTACTTCCTAATGAATCAAGTTTGATGGAATTTGGAGTCTTTTAGAGGAATTTATGGAAAAATATTGACATGGTCAAGAAATCCGATAAGGAGTCTTTCGGTACTTCTATTCGTTGAAGCCATTGCATTGTTTTTTTTTTTTTTTTTTTTTTTTTGGCTAGTCATTCGAGTCAAGAATCAATGGTAGTATTTATGAAATTATGGTCTAGGGGTTGTTGGTCTTTTCATGGAAAAAAAAGATTAGTGTCTTGGGATTTGTCTGTACTTAGAAGGTTGTTCCAGGTTGCCAATATAGATGAAACCCTCTAAAGCTCCACTGAGGGTGAGTGAATGTTTTCTGAATTTTGGAACTAAACACTTGGAAAAGAGTTTGTTAACTCCATATCTCTTTGGTGGATTCCATTGAGGGGTAAGTTTCATACCTCAAATCTTTAGGTGGATATTTTAGGTAGCGAGCATCTACCTTTCTATGTCCTATATTCTCAGGTGTATTCCATTGGTGGTGAGCACCTATCTTTATCATATGCCCTATATCTTGAGGGTATTCTTTGGGTGGTTAGCATTTCTTTTATCGCGATTGTTTTACCTTCTAAATTTCTGAACCCTCTAGTTTGATTTGGTATCAGAACCTAGACTATGGTTGGTTGTCTTCAATGTGGACTCAATGGTGACCATCGTGATGTCGAAGTAGAAGATTTAAGCTTACAAGTACAACATTTCCAAAAACAGTGGAGAAATCTCAATTTGTTGAGATGTGATGTTCCCCGTTATGACCCTGAAGAAGAAGACAACAAAGAGGAGATCACCTCTTTTGTGATGTCTATTTCAACACATCTAGTGAAGAGGCTCCATTAAGCCATCGTTTCTTACGATTTTGATGTCAAATTCGACATCTCAAAAGGCTTCATATATTGGCTTAAGATGTTGAAAGAAAAAAGGCACAATGTTTCTCCACTTCGGATGATTTGTTCAACCATGGTACTTGCTTCATATTCATATTTATCCCGTTTCATTCCTCTAGTAGGATAATATGTATGTTGCATTCTTCTAAATTCTGCAAATCTGTTCTTATTCCTTTGATTGATGTAATGATTTGGGAGTTGTGACGGTGTTTGTCATAATGTTTCATACACTAGAACTAACCCTATCCATCTTTTTATTTCTTTTATCCCTTATCATCTCATTAATTTATAGCCCACATATTCGGTTTGTTTCTACAAAGAAAATAATATACAGGTTGATTTATCTTATGTGAATAAATATACATTAAGAAAATTTCATTTTCAAGTGTCCAACGGATGGTAATCAAGTGTGTTGCTTTGGGAGTTTTGTCTTCATATTACATAATTAATTAATTAATCAAAAGTAAATTAAGAACATACTATATGAATGTATAGTTACGTAATATGAAAAGAAGCAACTCAACCTCTTAAGGCTGGCACGGTTGTTGGGAAGTAGGGAATTGTCAGGTTAGAAACTGGAGTTCAGAGTTTCAAATCCCACAAACTATATACAAACTACTCTGAATTAGAGTCAGCTACATATGCCAAAGGTGTGAAATCAATCAACTCGTGGGGTTAGTATGGCGTTCTATGGGCCTCCCATGGTGGCAGCAACTACGCCCATGCAAGATCCAATCAAGCCTCACCAAGTGGTGGCAAGCTATGTCGTTGCCACCAATCGATGGTCCTGCAAGGGTCGCTACACTCTAAGCGGCCCCGACGAGGCTCCCTAGACCTTGCCAGTGACAAAGGGGGTGGCCCCCTCTTGTTCCTCTTTGACCATCACTCTCTCTATTTTACAAACTTCCTTTGAACTCTAGTCCTTTTTGTTTTCAGTTTTTGTGATGGGGCGCCTATTTGTCCATATCAGTCCCACTTGTGCAAAAAAGAAAAGATAAAAAAAAAAGCCACATGGATTTTCCATCCATAAAATATTGACAAAATTAATGAAAGGACTCACGTAAAGGACATAGAAAGCTTTAAGACTTATCAAGCTTGAATTCAAAATTTTAGGACTCAAGTGTAGGATTGACACAAATTTTAGGACTTTTTGCTATACGTAATTGTCCCAAGTTTTTGTCCTGACAAAGAGAATAGAGAGTTGAAATGAAATAAAGGTAAATATATAGAAAAAGCTTCATGATGTTATTCTTAATTCTGTGGACAATGGTTTGCATGAATAAAATTTTAGTTAATAGCTAAATTAACTAATGAGAAGCGTTCTTGAATTACTAGCTAATCAAATTAAAATAATGGCCATAAATGAACTTAGCTAACCTTTTGATTAAAAAAGAAGTTTCAATGTCATACTGCTTTAAAAACATTATCCATCTCCATACGTTCAATTATATCTGAACTACACTATAATCTTAAATACAGACTATGATACAACAGAACTAGCAAAGCTATCATAAAAATATAAGCAAAACTCACTTAAATTATATTTTGGGCTCCAAATTAATATACGTGGGTTATACATGAAATGATTTATATGATAATCCCCTATGTGCATGGTGGCACACCTATATAAAGAGTCAGTTGAATTTAAGAAGGAAAATAGTCCAAAATATCATAAATCTATTGCACTTTTGTTAATTTAATCTAAACATTTTAATTTTTCCAATTTAATCATAAACGTTTTTACTTTTTGCCAATTGAGATCATTTGGCCAATTTTGTCCAGAAATTGCTGACATGGACTGGATGAATTAAATTGGCAAGAAGTGAAGAGGTTTGGGACTGAATTGATAAGAAGTGAAAAGGTATAGGACTCAATTGGTAAAATTGAAAGGTTTAAGATTGAATTAGTAAAAGCGCAATAAGTTTAGGATTTTTTGGACAATTTTCCCAATTCAAGAAAGAATCACTTGGATTAGACTATGTGGTGGATCATAGTTGTATTAGTAAAATTCATATGCAATTTTTGTTGGTCAAATAATTGATATGTAATTTAATTGATGAGTTTCGATCCGTTTTAATGCCCCAATTTCTCTAATCAGTCTCCTTTTTTTTTTTCTGTAAATTATTCTAAGGATGCAGTGTTGTTTCTTAACTTACTTTAGTAATTTATGTTTAGCATGTGAAATTCAAAATTTCTACATACCAACAAACCGTTGGCTTAGATGGCAAGAGAGTTCTTTTTTTTTTTCATTGCAGTCTTGGATTCAAGTCCTATCAAAAACATTTCAAGAATAAAGTCCTGAATACACTGGATCGATGTGGGGCAGTGTGCCCCTAAAATCACCCTAGAACGTGGTGCACAAAAGTTTGGGCGGATGTTGCCCAATCACTATAAAAAAATGTTCTATGTATATTCACTATCTAAATAAAGTTCTAACTATCATATTATTAGAATGATACTTGCCTTAAACCATTGGAGTTCTCTTTGCATTCGAAAAGCTGCTCCGGAGACATTAGTTACCTCTCCCAAATTAGGTGTGTATTCTGCTACTTGCTCCATCATCCACTTCGATTCTGTATATGTAGGTGCCGGAACTAATGACAACTCATTGGTTGAGCTTACCTTCAAAAAAAGTCCGAGAATCCTTTCTTGGCGAAAATACGCAGCATGTGCCATTAACCTGGCACCATAAGGCGCAATCCAAATGAGCTCTGGGAAAAACTGAATGCAGAGCTTCACGAGTTCACTGATTCCTGAGGCTGTAGCTACATACAGCACGAGCCCCTCTTGCCAAAAATCGGTGATCTCGATAGCATTCATACGGGAGATCGCAATGCAAACTTGTTCTGCCAACTCAACTGCCACCACGTGTCTCCGCTTCGCCTCGTGGACTCTCTTGATTATAGGAACTACAGAATGTCAAGAAAGAAGGGAAAAAGGAAATGGTAAACGAAGGGGCAGCAATTGATTTTTTTAGACACCAAATTGCATCTAACAACAGTTTACTAATTGTCATAATTTCCCACCTTAAGAGCTTGGGTTGGCGGGTGATTGGGAAAATGATCTCATTCTTTCTTTCTTTTTAATCTTATAGGAAAGCTATTTTGATTTTTTTTTCCTCCTTTGGGATTCAGTCCTCAAATGCGAACAGAGAGTTTTAGCAATTGCTGATGCAAAGTACAAAAAAGGTATAAAATCATTTTTGGCATGTTCCAAAAAAATGTTTATATCATGTCTAGATGAAAAAAAAATCAATTGGATGTGAAGAAAGTAGAAGTGATTAGAGGGCAACTGAAGAAAGCGAACTTCCTTGAAGTTCAAATGAGGCATTATAATGTTAATCATAACTAAGAGAACATAATTTAGACTTGGCCTAATAGACCAACTCTGAAAACAACCGCGCTAATGACGTCTGTCTAACTAGAGTTAATGACAGTAGTCTTTGCATGTATAAGATTATTTTAGACAATATTATTCAAATATGCATAGCAGCTAGTAATAACAAAGATCATATTAATCGTACAAGCCATCGTATTGTTATTTATGCTCAGCACAAGAGTAAAAAAATTTTCTTTCTCCATTCTATTTGTCTCCAACAAAATCAAAACTTCCTCATGAGGTCACATAACTGTACGTGACTTTCGAGTTTATTTGTTACACCCAACTGACGTAGTGATTGGAGTTAAGTTGACTCATTCTAAAATAAATTCTAATTTAATAATAATACGCAACGGCACTATTCTGTTTCCTTTTTTGTTCTTTGACAAAAATAGAAGAATTAGGAACAAGGCTAAAGGGCATTTCGAGGGCATATGAAAGTTGGCTGAAGATGACAAGTGCAACAACGGGAAAAAGTTTTGGGAACTATAGGATCATTTTTAGTGTTCAAGTGGTGTTTGAGCTAGTTTTAGCATTCTTCGATCGGTTCACCTTTTGGGTTAACCTAACAGTGCAGTCTCCCATATTGGCTTGATGTATTCGGGATCTTATTTTTGTAGTGCTTTCAACAAATCTGAAATATAGGATTATAAGAAGTGGAGAAAACTCCTTTACTATCTAACTAACAGCTCGACGGTATAGGATATATAACATAGGGTAGAATTCTGGGATGCACGATTTTGCTAAGACCCACCAAATTTTCCCCGACTGAAATATTCTTCTATTCCAGGCCTTCGCAAGCAAACTATTTTGATATTTCCTACCTCCTCTATTCCTCTTCTACACGCCTTTTAAAGTTCCCAAATAAAATTGTAAATTTATTATGTTAAATGCGATTAAATGATAAACCCATACCTTCATCTATTGCGATCTTATTTCATAGTCAATGACGCGAGGGGCTTGCCCCCGGTCCATGATAAAGCGAACATGGTTTTACCAATCAAGTGAAGGAGAAGTGCTGGGTTTACGTTATTCTTATTCCATATCTTATGGTTAGATCTTTAGTCGTAAGCAAGAAATCCCTAACTCAAACATCAAATCTCACCTCAATTTGCAGTTTCAAGTATTCTTTTTCACTTATGCTTTTTTACAATTTCGCGACTCTTGCAATTAGAATCTAGTGAATATCTTTGTTAGAATCTTTAAAGAACAATTTAAGCTTTGAGAGCAGTCAACAGTGGTTTGACAAAATTTCATATTATATCAAACCTAGGAGGTCTTGAATTCGAATCTTCCCTATATGCCTCCTCAATTGAATATTTCCACGCCTTAAACATCTAACAACTTAAGCTTTTAGTATAGTTAATAGTGGTCTCACAAATTTTTTTCACAATATAAAAAGGTTTAATACAACGAAAAACCTCAAACCGACACACACAGGCAAATTTATCCCAAACTTATTTTTTGACCACTAAAAAACTCCAAAATGGTACACTTTCGACAATTTTACCCAAAAGTGGTACACTTGTGACAAATATATCTTTTGTTAGTTTCTGTTAAATTTTACCGTCAAATTACTGAGTTAGATGACACGTGACGGTTATTTGGTATACCAATTAGGATTTTACTCTCCGTTTGTCACGATTGCACTAGCTTTTTTTATTTTTGTGATATTAATCCAATTTAACGGAAGTATACTTGTCACAAATGGACTAATTTGGGGTTTTTGATCAAAAATCAGTTTGGGATAAATTTGTCACAAGTATATCAAATTAGGTTTTTATAGTCATTTAAGGTAAATTTTTCACAAGTATATCATTTTAGGATTTTTCATGATATTAACCTATATACAAATATTAACACAAAAAACCATATATATCTTTGTTTGACTTTAATTTTTTGAAGGATTTTTTTACATCCATTAATGGTGCAAAGAATAAGTTACGACACGGTTGGATGGTTGATACATGGAAAAAATTTTATTAGAAAATTAATTTCAAACACACATATCACCCATTCAATGATAAATGTGTAATGGATTTTCACACATGTAGTGGGTCTAACACAAATTCTTTTCCAAATTATGGGAAAGAATTAAATGGAGGCTTATTTCTACTTATAAAAGAAGTCAAAAACAAACAAGCCATAGACTTTCAGTTGGAGAGAGAGGACGGAGATAGAGATGGTATCTTGATAAAATGGAAGCGTACCTACAATTTTGGTGGCATTCCAAAGTGACCTTGTAAGACATTGAAACACTACAATCAAATTGCAAAGAAAACCCAGTCACTAGATATGAAATCAAAGTAAGACCTCATAATTGGTTTGGTACATTTTCCAATCAATTAAGTTATACAATAGTTATGCACTTGGTTGAATCATATGTGATTCCCAACAAATAGCTTGACATATAAAGTAATTCGATTTCACGCCATTATTGAAGTAAAACTAGGTCAAGGAACTAGAATATATGCTACAAAGAAACAATCATTTCTGGTTTCTTTTGCTACTACGGAGAGAATCAATCCTAAGATAATTGACTTAAAGTTCAAAATCATGAAAGGTCCTAAGATAATGCCCAACAGCAAAAATGCATACCCACCCGGATCTGACTTTTTTTTCTCTTCGTTTGGAGTTCAAGTCCACCGGAATACCTTTAGTTCAAAAACAAAAGAGCAGGTGATGAGCCAGGTATGATCATCTTGAATGGAATCAGAAACGAAGGGTCGCGAGTACAGAAAGTACGGACATTTGTATATCAATGCTTCCAAAACACTGAACCTGGTTCCGCTGCGAAAGTGAGACGGCATGCTCGCCAACGTGGCCAGTATAGAATCGCAAATGTACTTTGTACTTTTCATGGTCATTAAGTGAGGGTACCGCCCAACTAGATAACGGACGATATCTGTCCGAATTCACCAGCGAAGTTGATCGGGAAAATAAGCTAAGTCTAGAATGAAGGAAAAAAAACAGTTGGAATTAAGATAAAGAGTGATGGTGATCTTACCATGATGACCACCGTAGGTGAGATCTATAATGGTTTCAATTGCAGAGGGACTGCTGAAGGGGTGACTCGGCCCATCATCCGTAGTATTTTTGTGACATCCCAAAATCGACCCCGTTTCGATAAAGTGAAATGGGCGTTTCGTCGGCGTCTTTTTTTTCTACGGTGATCACTCATGAGTTAACTAACCTATTAGGTAAAGGCCGTTAAGGGATGTATCACCGTAAAATCCCTAAAAGCTACCTAATTGGTTGGATTGAGCTAAAATCACGTCGATCGATTTTTAACCACGAAATTGAACTCGATTTCGGGAATCGGATTTTAGGCGCGTCATAATTCTTTATTTTTAGGATCCTTGTCTCATTTCGTCAATTTATTGACGGTCAGAAATTTCATAAAGAAATTATCGGAAAAATAATTTGAGTCAAAGAAATTTGAAAGGCAAAGGAAAAGAGAAAAAATTAAGTATTCCTTTTTTCTCTTTTTCCTTTTTCCTCTCTCTCTCTCCCCTCTCTTTTCTTTTCTTTCTTTTCTTTCCTTTTTCTCTCTTTTCTTTCTCTCTCCTCTCCCCTCCCCTTCGTGCGAATCCCCTCCCCTCCACCGAATGCTTGGCTGGCTTCCTCTTTCTTTCTTTTTCTTTGACTTTTCAAACCCTTCTTCTCTCACTTCTCTTCTTCTCTCTCCTCTTTCTTCTTCCCCAACCCCACGTGACCGAAACCCTCTCTTTCTTTCTTCTTGTTCGTGAAAAACCAGCAAGCGGAGGAGGAAGGACAGCAGCTCGCCGAAGGCCACCGCCCGCTCGCCGCTCGTCCCGCCGCCGCACCGCCGCACCGCCGCGTTGCGCCCGTGCGCTCGCCGCCGTCCACGCACGCCCAGGCCGCGCGATCCAGCTCTGCCCAGCTGCTGTTCGCTTCTGTTCCAGCTTCGTCCAGCCATCCCCGGCCACCTCCGGCCACCGCCTAGCCCCGCCGGACCACCCCCGCGACCCCCTCGCCCTCCGCCGGCCTTCCCCCGCCGCCTAACCGCCGGAGCTGCTCCGTTCAGCCGCGACCAGCAAGACCCACGAAGTGGGTTTCAGCCACTTCGGGCCCGCTTTTGGGCCGTTTCCCGGCCCCGGATCCGCGAGTCGCTTTGGGAAGTTTCGTTCCTCGCGTCGCCGCCGTCGGATTGATCCGATTTGCGCGCGATTTGGTGAGTAATCTCACTAATCCAGGATTAGTGGCTAATTATGCTTTAAGATGGTTTAGATTTAATTAATTATGTTTAGGTTGTTAGATTAGATTTAATTAGCAATTATTAGCCAATTGTGATGTGAATTAGATAAATTGAATGTGTAATTAGCAAGTAGACATTGTCTACTAATTATTGGAAGTGCCTCGGATTTTTCCCGACCCTTAGTGGGCTCCAATTAGGCTTTTCGGGCCTAAGTGGATTTTTTTAGTATTTAAATATTAATTTTCGGAATTAAATTAAATAATTATTTATTTTCGAAAAATCAACTGAGATGGCCTGGAACCGGAAAAATATGCTGATGAGCGTGGTGAAGTCCGTTTATTTAATTGGGCTTTATTTTGAGCTAAATTGATTTTTTAATATTAATTAATTAATTTCCGAAATTAATAATTAATTATTTATTTTTCGGAAATTAAGATTTTGATGGCCGACGACCGAAATCTCGTGCTGATCGTCGTGGCGCAGTTCGTTTATTTATTTGAGCTCTACGTTGTATGGAATTAATTAAATTGTGATATTTTAGGGATTTACCCTAAATTGATTGGAATTGAATTGTTGATTGGTAACGGCCAAGTATGTTATTCAGTATTTTAATGCTTTATTGAGTTGATTTAATTATTTGATTGAGAAATCGTTGGGCATTGGTTATCGGTATTGAAAGTAGGTTGGTAATCTCTTGAAAGAGGACACGTGTGCTCGGTGAATTGGAATGTCACCTTGAGAATGCACGTGAGTTCGGTGGTTGAATATGTCACCTTGGCGAAAGGTTGCGCCGAGAGAATGCACGTGGCTCGGAGACTCGGTATGTACTCTGGAGAATGCACGTGGGCTCGGTGACGAGTTGGGCATCTAAAAGGGCACGTGGGCTCGACGACTTGATGCATCGCTTTGGTGAAATGCGCACTGAGAGAATGCACGTGGGCCCGGGCATCTAAAAGGGCACGTGGGCTCGGCGACTTGATGCATCGCTTTGGTGAAATGCACCTGAGAGAATGCACGTGGGCCCGGGCATCTAAAAGGGCACGTGGGCTCGCGACTTGATGCATCGCTTTGGTGAAATGCACCTGAGAGAATGCACGTGGGCAGGAGCATCTAAAGGGCGCGTGGGCTCCGGTGACTTGATGCATCACTTTGGCGAAAAGGTCGCTTTGAGAGAATGCACGTGGGCCCAAGGTTCGAGGCATGTGAACTCGGAGACTTGGAAGGTCGTCTGGAGAATGCACGTGGCCTAGCTTTTAAGTATCCATAGTGGGGATTGATTCGTATGACATGTAATCGACCGGTTCGATTTGTTCGAAGTGAATGAGTGTTTATTGTGAATTGTCTTGACTTGCGGGTGGGATCTGAGGCCAAGGTAAGTCCTCCGCCCTGTGCGTGTTTAGGCAGCCTTTAGTATAGTAGTTTACTAATCGGGCTTAGTGGGGTAGAACTGCCGAGACGTAGTCTCATCCCGGTTGGGGAAAACCATTTCGGACCCCCGCTGAAGAGCGAGGAGGAGGAATCCGAGAAGGAGAACTCGGAGGTGAGATCTCGAAGAGAAAGATTTTGGAAGAAGAAGACAATTTTGAGAGGGCCTTGAGTTCGGCCCGGTTCGTCTAAGTTTGTGTCTTCTTTTGAAATCTCCGTTTTGATGTTAATAGTTATGAAGTGATTTGTGGTTTGTATAAAAGTGTGGTTATAAATTTCAATATGAAAAATATGGCCCCTTTTCTATCCCATTGTTTTATTGTCAGGGATTTTAATCGCTTCCGCATGTGCTTAAAAATGAAAGGGTCGGCGATATATTGTCCTGAGATATCGCATTATAAAATCGACCAAGCGAGATGGATGTGTGCATGCCTGAGGATCGGGGCGTGACACCCGGTTTAAGTGGTATCAGAGCGAGGTTGAGGATTGGAGTGATAAGGAGCGATGGTTAATGGGATAGTTAGTAGGATGGCCTTTAAATTCATGCCGGTGTATGTCTGTGTTAGCTGAGTGCTAAAATTGCTTGTTGTTTGGATCGCTCTGTTTCTAATTCGGTGTTGAATTGGAAACAGGTGTTAATTGAGTAAAGCTACACCATGAGCGATCGGGAGCGAGAACTCCTGCAAAAAGGACCGGTAGGGCCGTTATTCGGGTAGAGCTTCGACTCGTGTCGGAACCCGAGGCGGACGTGGTCGAGCGCCAAAGACGGAGCTAGCGCGAGTGGAGTGAATCCACCTGTCGTAGATGTCGGGGTAGCAGCCCCTAATGATCCCAGGGTGGATGGGATCTTGCGTGTTTTGGAAGTATTGGGTAATAGAATGGATCGGCAAGCCGCTACAGTTGAAGCGCCGCTCGGGCCGCCGCTAATGCCGTAGCTGCCGCCGCTTGCTCGAGGCCGCTCTGCCGCCGCCACCGCAGCCGCACTGCCATAGTTCCTCCCCGAAAGAACGTTGAAGGTCGGCCAGGGAATAGTGGTTGCGAAAGACCCGCCGCAAGTTAGTGGGGCACTTTCGAAGGTTAGATCCACCAAGGTTTAGGGTACTGGAGACCCCGAGGCTGCATCACAAGGGTACAAGATATGGAGAAAGCATTCGCAGCCTTGATGTGTAATGAAGAAGAAAAGGTGATACCGGCTGTGTATCAACTTCAAGATAATGCCAACATTTGGTGGAGAGCCACCAAGGATGCTTTGTGTTCCGGAAGGAGTACCAAGGGTGTGGAACATCTTCCTCAAAGCTTTTAATGATCAATATTTTTCGAGTGCTGCCCGAGAATTGAAGATGGAGGAGTTCCAACGCCTTCGCCAAGGATCGATGACTTGTCGATCAAGTATGGGGTTAAGTTATTTGAACTATCTCGGTATGCCCCAAGATTGATCGAGGACCCCGAGGAGAAAGCTCGGAGATTTAGGAATGGTCTTCGTACGGAACGAAACAACCTCTATTACCATTGGATTTGGTAGATTATCGTGAAGTCTACCGTCGGGCTCAAATGATAGAGAGAGGTATATCGGAGCAAGCACCTCATCGGATCGAGGTTTAGCTCGCACGAGACAACATCCGCCAAGGGAAGAGGCCGATGTTTGGAAATAGATTCCAAAGTCCGCCCGACAAGAAGAGTGGATTTAATAGGTCGGGACCTATTAGGACTAATGAGTGTCGCAACGTGGGAGAAGACATGGGGCGAGGACCGTGCCCAACCGGGACGGGTGCATGCTTTGAATGTGGCCAACGGGGCCATATAGCCAGATTTTGTCCAAAGAAGCAAAGAGGACAACCTCGTTGCACCGCCACGCCACCGATGAGACGAGATAGGAGGGTATGCCCCTCGGAATGCACCGCAAGGAGGACAACGAGACCTCCCGGCTCGGGCACTGTGTATGCGATTACCCAAGGTCGGGCGGAAGCTGCGCCCGCGTGATTACAGTGCGGTCTCGCTCAACGACCAACTCGCTTATGCTTTGTTTGATTCGGGAGCAACCCATTCTTTCATTGCCGAGCAATATGTTAGGATGCTATGATTGAATCCCGTATTGTTGGAATCGGCAATTTGCATATCTACACCTTTGAAAGATAAAGTTATTGCTTTGCTTTGGGATGTTCGGGGTGCAAGTTAGAGATTGGTGAGCGAGTGGGGAAAATTGACTTGTTAGTCCTAGCCATGTATGATTTTGATTTGATAATTGGCATGGACTGGCTCACCAATCAACGAGCTAAAATGGACTGCTATCGCAAGGCGATTCGGTTTGACCCATTAGAGGGTAAGAGCTTTGAGTTTGTCGGAAATCGAGGAGGACCTTCGATTTCCTTAATCTCGTCAGCAGAAGCAAACTCGTTTGTTAGACGAGGGCTGCCAAGGGTACTTAGCGACTGTCGTGGATACGACAGTTGAAGAGTTAAAAATGGAAGATATTGCAGTGGTACAGGAGTTTCCAGATGTCTTTCCAAAAGAATTGCCAGGGTTACCGCCAGAAAGAGAGATTGAATTTGTAATCGAGCTAGCACCAGGGACAGAACCGATCTCAAAGGCACCTTATCGAATGTCGTTATCTGAGTTGAAGGAACCAAGGTGCGATGCAAGAGTTACTAGATAAAGGATTTATTCGTCCTAGTGCATCGCCTTGGGGAGCACCGAGTTACGTTTTGTTAAGAAGAAAGATGGTTCGTTGCGTTTGTGCATCGACTATCGACAACTCAATCGTGTAACGATCAAGAACAAGTATCCATTGCCGAGGATAGATGACTTATTTGATCAACCGCAAGGAGCGTCAATATTCTCGAAGATCGATTTGAGGACGGGATACCATCGGCCGAGGATTCGGAAAGAGGATATTCCTAAGTCAGCATTTCGTACCCGTATGGTCATTATGAGTTTACAAAGTGATGCCGTTCGGATTGACAAATGCTCCAAATTTGCCTTTATGGATTTGATTAACAGTGTTCAAGGAATATCTAGATCAGTTTGTAATCGTGTTCATAGATGATATCCTGGTCTATTCGAGAAGTAATGAAGAGCACGAGAATCATCTAAGATTAGTGCTTCAGACCTTAAGAGCACATCAGTTATATGCTAAGTTTAGCAAATGCGAGTTTTGGCTGACTCGTGTTGCGTTCTTAGGTCATGTGATTTCCGGAGAAGGAATCTCCATCGACCCGAGCAAGATAGAAGCCGTGATCAAGTGGCCGAGACCGACATCAGTGACAGAGATAAGAAGTTTTCTGGGGTTAGCAGGTTATTACAGATGGTTTGTGGAAGGATTCTCATTGATAGCGTCGCCTCTGACAAAGCTCACAAAGAAAAATGAGAAGTTTGTATGGTCAGACAAGTGCGAGCGTAGTTTCCAAGAGCTGAAGGAAAGCGACTACCGCACTGTGCCGACGATTCCATCTCGGTCCGGAGGATTCGAGATCTATAGTGATGTGTCATTCGGGGATTGGGTTGCGTGCCGATGCAACATGGCGAGTTGTTGCATACGCTTCTCGGCAGTTGAGACCTCATGAATTGAATTATCCGACGCATGACTTAGAACTCGCAGCCATCATATTTGCATTAAAGATTTGGAGACACTACTTGTGTGGGGAAAAGTTTCGATCTTCACGGACCATCGAGTCTCAAGTATTTGTTCTCTCGGAAGGAGTTGAACATGAGACAACGGCGATGGATGGAATTACGAAAGACTACGACCGTGATATTCTATATCACCGGGAAAGGCGAACAAGGTCGCCGATGCATTGAGTCGGAAGTCTTCAATGGCACGAATCTTGGTTAAGGAGTGGAACTTAATCGAGAAAGCTCGAGATTCGGAATTCAAATTTGAGGTAGGCCACCTCTCAAGTTTTATGGCCACCCTCGAGACCGAGCCGGACATCCGTCGAATCAAGCAACTTCAACCGAAGCGGATCCGGACGTACGAAAATTCTTCAAGAGGATACCGACAAAAGAAAAGCTGATTTTCAAGTTTCGATGATGGAGTACGAGGTGTCGTGGACGTTTGGTTGTACTGACGATGTAGAGCTTAGAGAAGAAATTTTATCAAGCACATCGTAGCAATTACAGCGTTCATCCCGGAAGCACTAAGATGTACGGAATTTGCGTCAACACTATTGGTGGTCGGTATGAAGGCGGACATCGCCAAGCATGTGGCCAAGTGTTTGACTTGTCGGCAAGTAAAAGCTCAAAGCATTGCAAGCCGGGAGGATTTCGCAACCTCTCGCGATCCCAGAATGGAAATGGGAGCATATCACGATGGATTTTGTGACTGGACTACCAAGGAGTCAAAGGGGAAATGATTCGATTTGGGTAGTAGTCGACGTGACGACAAAGTCGGCTCACTTCATTGCGGTTCGAAAGACACCGAGTCCGGGATAGACACGCAGACTTGTATGTGCGTCGGTGGTTCGTATGCATGGAGTGCCGATTCGATAACATCTGATAGAGACCCAAGGTTTCTTTGCTGCTTTTGGAAGAGCTTGCGAGTGCTTTGGGTACAAAGCTTCAATACGGCATATCATCCTCGGACGGATGGCCGGTCGAAAGGACGATTCAGACTCTTGAAGACATGCGAGAGCGTGTGTAATAGACTTCAAAGGAAGTTGGGAGGATCGGCTTCATCGGTGGAATTCGCCTACAACAACAAGTTATCGCGAGCATCAAGATGGCTCCATTTGAAGCGTTGTATGGCGGGGCATGCGGGGAACTCCGTGTGTTGGGATGAAGTCGGAGAAAGGAAGATAACATGCCCCGAGTTGGTTCAGCAATCGCATATGACGTGGCAAAGGATCGAAACAGATTGAAGACAGGCGCGGAGCGGGCGGAAGAGTTATGCGAGATAAGCGCCGAAGGTCTTTGGAATTCCAAGTTGGTGATCACGTTTTTCTAAAAGTGTCACCAATGAGGGGAACTTCGCGCTTTGGTAAGAAAGGCAAGCTGAGTCCGAGGTACGTAGGTCCGTTTGAGATTCTTGAAAGAATCGGAAACCTAGCGTATCGTCTTGCGTTGCCGCCAAGATTGGCGCACGTGCATGACGTCTTTCACGTGTCGATATTAAGGAAGTACGAGCGACCCGACCCACGTGCTCAATTTCGAAGAATTGGACGTGGATGACCGTGTGTCATACGTTGAAAGCCCGGTTCGATTGTCGATCGTAAAGAGCAAGTTCTCGTACAAAGACCATCCCGTTGGTCAAAGTGGTGCAGCAACACCACGGCACCGAAGGAGCGACTTGGGAGATCAAGAATCGATGAGACAGGTTGTGCCCCGCCTTTTGAACAAAGTGTAATGGTTTAAATTTCGAGGACGAAATTTTTATAAGAGGAAGAGTTGTGACATCCCGAAAATTCGACCCCGTTTCGATAAAGTGAAATGGGCATTTCGTCGGCGTGCCTATGGCCTTTTCTGAGCTGATCACTCATGAGTTAACTAACCTATTGGGTAAGGCCGTTAAGGGATGTATCACCTGTAAAATCCCTAAAAGCTACCTAATTGGTTGGATTGAGCTAAAATCACGTCCGATCGATTTTTAACCACGAAATTGAACTCGATTTCGGGAATCGAATTTTAGGCGCGTCATAATTCTTATTTTTAGGATCTTTGTCTCATCGCTCGTCAATTTATTGACGGGTCCGAAATTTCAATAAAGAAATTATCGGAAAAATAATTTGAAGTCAAAAGGAAATTTGAAAGGCAAAGGAAAAGAGAAAAATTAAGTATTCCTTTTTTCTTTTTTTCCTTTTTCCTCTCTCTCTCTCTCCCCTCTCTTTTCTTTTCTTTCTTTTCTTTCCTTTTTCTCTCTTTTCTTTCTCTCTCCTCTCCCCTCCCCTTCGTGCGAATCCCCTCCCCTCCACCGAATGCTTGGCTGGCTTCCTCTTTCTTTCTTTTTCTTTGACTTTTCAAACCCTTCTTCTCTCACTTCTCTTCTTCTCTCTCCTCTTTCTTCTTCCCCAACCCCACGTGACCGAAACCCTCTCTTTCTTTCTTCTTGTTCGTGAAAAACCAGCAAGCGGAGGAGGAAGGACAGCAGCTCGCCGAAGGCCACCGCCCGCTCGCCGCTCGTCCCGCCGCCGCACCGCCGCACCGCCGCGTTGCGCCCGTGCGCTCGCCGCCGTCCACGCACGCCCAGGCCGCGCGATCCAGCTCTGCCCAGCTGCTGTTCGCTTCTGTTCCAGCTTCGTCCAGCCATCCCCGGCCACCTCCGGCCACCGCCTAGCCCCGCCGGACCACCCCCGCGACCCCCTCGCCCTCCGCCGGCCTTCCCCCGCCGCCCTAACCGCCGGAGCTGCTCCGTTCAGCCGCGACCAGCAAGACCCACGAAGTGGGTTTCAGCCACTTCGGGCCCGCTTTTGGGCCGTTTCCCGGCCCCGGATCCGCGAGTCGCTTTGGGAAGTTTCGTTCCTCGCGTCGCCGCCGTCGGATTGATCCGATTTGCGCGCGATTTGGTGAGTAATCTCACTAATCCAGGATTAGTGGCTAATTATGCTTTAAGATGGTTTAGATTTAATTAATTATGTTTAGGTTGTTAGATTAGATTTAATTAGCAATTATTAGCCAATTGTGATGTGAATTAGATAAATTGAATGTGTAATTAGCAAGTAGACATTGTCTACTAATTATTGGAAGTGCCTCGGGATTTTTCCCGACCCTTAGTGGGCTCCAATTAGGCTTTTCGGGCCTAAGTGGATTTTTTTAGTATTTAAATATTAATTTTCGGAATTAAATTAAATAATTATTTATTTTTCGAAAAATCAACTGAGATGGCCTGGAACCGGAAAAATATGCTGATGAGCGTGGTGAAGTCCGTTTATTTAATTGGGCTTTATTTTGAGCTAAATTGATTTTTAATATTAATTAATTAATTTCCGAAATTAATAATTAATTATTTATTTTTCGGAAATTAAGATTTTGATGGCCGACGACCGAAATGTCGTGCTGATCGTCGTGGCACAGTTCGTTTATTTATTTGAGCTCTACGTTGTATGGAATTAATTAAATTGTGATATTTTAGGATTTACCCTAAATTGATTGGAATTGATTGTGATTGAATTGTTGATTTGTTATTCAGTATTTTAATGCTTTATTGAGTTGATTTAATTATTTGATTGAGAAATCGTTGGGCATTGGTTATCGGTATTGAAAGTAGGTTGGTAATCTCTTGAAAGAGGACACGTGTGCTCGGTGAATTGGAATGTCACCTTGAGAATGCACGTGAGTTCGGTGGTTGAATATGTCACCTTGGCGAAAAGGTTGCGCGAGAGAATGCACGTGGCTCGGAGACTCGGTATGTACTCCCGGAGAATGCACGTGGGCTCGGTGACGAGTTGGGCATCTAAAAGGGCACGTGGGCTCGGCGACTTGATGCATCGCTTTGGTGAAATGCACCCGAGAGAATGCACGTGGGCTCGGGCATCTAAAGGGCACTTGGGCTCGGCGACTTGATGCATCGCTTTGGTGAAATGCACCCGAGAGAATGCACGTGGGCCCAAGGTTCGAGGCACGTGAACTCGGAGACTTGGAAGGTCGTCCTGGAGAATGCACGTGGCCTAGCTTTTAAGTATCCCATAGTGGGGATTGATTCGTATGACATGCAATCGACCGGTTCGATTTGTTCGAAGTGAATGAGTGTTTATTGTGAATTGTACTGACTTGCAGGTGGAATCTGAGGCCAAGGTAAGTCCTCTCGCCGTGCGTGTTTAGGCAGCCTTTAGTATAGTAGTTTACTAATCGGGCTTAGTGGGGTAGAACTCGCGAGACGTAGTCTCATCCCAATTTGGGGAAAACCATTTCGGGACCCCCGCCGAAGAGGCGAGGAGGAGGAATCCGAGAAGGAGAACTCGGAGGTGAGATCTGAAGAGAAAGATTTTGGAAGAAGAAGACAATTTTGAGAGGGGCCTTGAGTTCGGCCCAGTTCATCTAAGTTTGTGTCTTCTTTTGAAATCTCCGTTTTGATGTTAATAGTTATGAAGTGATTTGTGGTTTGTATAAAAGTGTGGTTATAAATTTCAATATGAAAAATATGGCCCCGTTTTTCTATCCTATTGTTTTATTGTCTGGGGATTTTAACTGCTTCCGCATGTGCTTAAAAATGAAAGGGTCGGCGATATATTGTCCTGGGATATCGCATTATAAAATCGACCAAGCGAGATGGATGTGTGCGTGCCTGAGGATCGGGGCGTGACATTTTTCGCCAGGAACCAGGCAATCTCCTTGTGCATAGAAGCTTCCAGAGCAGTTAATTGCCAAGGAACACGTCCTTCATTATCTGCAAATTCCGTCATCTTAGGATTACTTCTAACTAATGCCTTGACCATCCTTATCCTTCCACACAAGACAGCAATGTGGAGGGCTGTGCGGCCATTACAATCAACCTCTTCAAGCGCTTTTGTATCTGGAGCCAAGAGCTCAACCAGGTTCTCAAAAAATTGGTCCTGTGCGCTCAAAGCGGCTATGTGAAGCACTGTTTCTGATCTGCTCGTTATTTTGGCCGTCTTTGAAGCAGCATCTCGTTCGAAAAATCTTGTGGCAGATTCCCAGTCACCCTTAAATGTAGCTTGCATCAATGGTTGGTAATAGCGTGCATCCACTGCGTTTCCCGATATTTCTACAATAGATGAGAGCTTTTCAGGCCATTTAAGTTAGTACTTTTTCCTTGTAGACATTGAGAAGTGTCCCAGAAAAGAACAATTTCATGAAGATCCGCTCCAAATATTAATTTGACAATGAAATAACTCTTTCGGGGGATAATGCACCTGGAGCACCTCTGGATTGAGAAGGAGCTGATGAAACGGTTAAACGAACATCTTCAATAAATGTAGGAGAAAAAGTAGCACAAAGTCCTCAAACTGATTTTCTTTTTCCTTTTTCTTTTTCGTAGTCAAGGCCAGGGTTATGTTTGTTCGATGACAAAGCAAAGAAATAGAACTATGAAGAAATACAAGTTCCAGAATACTTTAAGACCATATCCCCTATACCCTAATTTTTCTCGCTTGGAACTTGAACAGATACCTGCCGTTGGTTCTACATAATTCGACTTTCCTTTGTTTCTCACCTGGTTCTAGCCATTGGATTGCTCTCCTGGTTAGAGTTTTTCAACAACGAAGTGAACGGAGTATGCAAAAAATGGGTAAGATATTTAGTTATCGAAGAGTACTAGTCTCCCTGGGGGAGCTCAGTCCTTATATACAATTACCTTCCTTAAATTAAAGGTGACCCTTTACAATTACAACAAGCAAGCATATCTTCTTCTTCTTCTTTCACTTTATAGTAGTTGGATTCCTTGAGTGTAGAATAGTTTATTCTTGGGAATATATACCAGTCCTATTCTAGTGAGCTCCACCTGCGTCACGCATGGATTCCTCTACACAGGCCAACAGGTCCGAAGGGTCCACTCTCTGGCATCAGGGAGCTCTCATGATTCTTCTCCGTCACCTCACCATTCCGCTGAGCTCCCTCACTGTAACACCATCTGAGCTTCCAGAACAACGTCACCACAGTTTCCGACTCCTACTCGACCTCAGGCGATCGCTGGTGTCGGCTCGGACGAGTTTGGCCGAGAGGTTTCATCTTGGGATCCTCTAGTTTTTCCGTTCAAGAGCTTGCTTTTCTCGTTCAAACCTTTATTCATCCATTCCTGAAGCTCCAGACGCTCGTCCCACGCCTCAGTGAGTGCCATGGAAGCGCTGGTTTCGCCTAAAACTGCCCTGGCAGAGATGGACTCCCTGTCTTGGCGTTTTTCCTTGATTCGAGCCTTCCGCCGGCAACTCACTTCACGGTGGTGCTTCGTCATCATGCCTTTATCCCCCATAATATTCACACATACAGCGGCACCTCCCGTAACCGTCAAATTGGCCTTAAATAGCCATGGTATTACTCTGCTCTGTTCTTCTCTGTTTCTGCGTCGCTGTTGTCATTCGCCCTGTTGTTGCGAGTAAAGAACGCCCAGCTTGCCACCATCGCTGATTGCTCAAAACTGAACATTCACTGGGATGGAAAGCCACAGCCAACCAAATCTGGAAACAGAAGATACGGAGGAAAAGAAAACACGAAAAGAGAACAGGGGGACTGGTAGCCACAAAAACTCGTCATCGCTAGGCGTTTACGAAGCCCCGCTGGAGTCTCCGTATCGCCTGACCCTGAGATGGATGGTCGTGGCTGTAGGAGTCCGAATTGAAGTAGTCTACCTTGGATACTCTTCGGCCGTTGATAAAATCGCTGTTTGTTCGTTGCCACTGTGGATTAACAGGCCAACAGGGTTGCGCTGTTCAGTCCAGCCAATACTAACGGATCAGTATTGAGAGCAGTGTCTTTCATGCCGTCTTACTTTGTCAGCGGAGCTAGGCTCAACCTCTGGGAAAGATTGCTATACAAATGTCAGCGCTTCCACCGATTTTCTACTCGAATGCATTTGATGGGGACGACTCAGAAGATCATGCATGTTCATCCGCTCTTTTTGTATCTATAGGATCTTGCCAGAAAGCATTAATATATTATATAATTTCGATCCCCTTACGGTCACTCTTTTACCAGTTTATCGCCTGAGTTGCTTACGCTAATCATACTTGCGAATGAGGTGCTTTTTGGTTTTTTTATTTTTATTTTTTCACTCTTCTTTTGATAAGTAGTTATATCATTTATATGAAATATTAACGAATGCAGCACGAGTGTAAAAAATAAAAAATAAAAATTACGCAAACAATTTTTGTTTTTTTTTTTTTTTTGGTAAAATTAATTTTTGCAACGCCATGTTCATCCTTGATTTAAGAGTTTTAACCACTCACTCTCTTTACTAACCATCAAAACCGACGGTTGTATAAGGCCACATGTGGAAAATTTCTTTTACTCCACCAGTGTAAGCTGTAATTACTCCATTAATTTTTTTATTTTTGAATTATTAGTTGGAACGGAAAATACTACTACATGTAAAATAGGGGGTGGGTGGCGCTGGAACAAGACAGGGCAGGTTCAATTAATTTCAAGATAAAAATTTTCAATTAAATTCTTTAACAAGCATAATTATATGAACTCTCGAAAAAATTTGCAAGTTGAATAAATCATATAGGCAAATATATGAATTTGGAATCCTTAGATCCATTACCATAAAGTTTAGTTTGGAATATTTCCACGAAAAATTGATGAGAAAAGGGTTTGAAGTATTTAAATTATATTGAAATCAATTTTGAAAATGAGAAACATTATATTAAAAAATAATAAAATTTATGTAAAGGAACAAGGTTAATACTAGAACTCTCCACATTTTAGGTATAGGATCACCCTTTGGGCTAGTTCTTGGGGTGGGGCAGAGCATATTCCTTCGCCCTACAGGCGGAATAGGAAGTTTCATCCCATCCCCACTCAAAACTCTTTGGTAGGGCGAGTGACTTGCCATACTTAATGTGAATCAACACAAGTGGCATTTAATCATGACTTCAAATTAATATAGTAATCTTTTTAATGAAGTGATCTATTTATCTATATGTACATGTCATTTGTTTGTATTTGCAATGAACATTTTTTTACACCTCTATCATATCTTGTAAAACCGCTACCAACTATTCAAATGAAAAAGCTTATGTAGATAAATGGAGCTATTGTTCAATATATAAACATTCAAATATTCCCCTCAAGTGTAAGTTGGACTTTGGCCTAAGATTAAAACATGTATATATATGATAGTGGAGATTCTGAAAAAAATTTGAACTCAAAATGAAAATTTTGATGTCACATAAAAATTTATGGGAGTAGTGTTGCTTATTTCAAAAACTTAAACAAATAGATGAATATATTTAAATATTTTGACAACCTGTGCTCCCACGTGGTAGAGATCTTTAAATTGGAGTTTATGGTTTCGATATACATCCTCTTTATTTTTTATATATTTTTGCAATAAAGATAATATTTTAATTATTTGGATATCTTATCCTATTCACAACTACCACCTTGTATTATGTTACAGAATAGCTAGAGAAAGCAAATTGATTATTAAAAATTAGATTATACGGTGAAGATATTTGTGATACTTGAAATGTGATTCTCATAAATCAAAATTAGACAAGGGTAATACATACACACACATACACCCATATACATATGTATTACTCTTGTCTAATTTTGATTTATGAGTAATTTTATTTTATTTTCTCCATCAATGTTAAGTTTTCAGAATCAACAATTTTACCCTATAATTACGTAGAGGTATAATTACCCTACTAGCTTAGCTTTCAAAATGAACCTTTTCCAATGCACAAGAAAATTAAAGTAGAAACATGCTTACATGCCTGTAATTGATGTAAAAAATTATAGGTTGTTTCAATTCTTCATTTATTAAGTTTCCTTAAACATCTATAGGAAATTTTATAATAAAAAAAAAAAGTTTCAAACATGCTCTTAACATTGAAGAAAATAAATGTTATTAAGATACTTATTAATACTCGTCTATTAAAGCGAGAGCGGTGTGGCTAGTATAATGAGTCCAGGCATAAACGTTAGCCAACGGTCCGGTGACTCTTGGCACGTTTCTTTGGTCATAATTATCATTGAAAAGTGAAAAAAAAAATTGACATAATTCTTTCTTTACATAGTAAATGTCAATAAAAAATGTTTACCTTATAGCATATACAAATCTCTGTGATGTCCTTCATGTCTTTATGGGTGAGATGAGTGAATACGAATAAATCGTATTATTTCTTTTTCAATCTTTTGAAAAAAAAGATTACTACAAAAGAGATTTATTTATTAATAGTTTTTCAACAATGATATCGCTTTCACACATCAAATGTAGCTAATAACTTACTTTAAGATGACTAGTAGGCAAGTAGCCTCATGTTCTGGTGCCACAGACCATTAGGTTTAGTCCTTAGTAATGAAACCAATACTTTAAGATGACTGTCCCTCTTTCTTCCTATAGAGTTCATTCTATCCACTGACAATTGACACCATGATCAAGTTGAGTTTTTACCAAGGTAAGTTGCTTCTTGGGCTTGGGAAAGCTATTTGGGCAACTTAATTTGCAAGTTTTTAGTCGTATAATTCATCAGCAAAATGAGCATCTCACTTTTGTCAAGCCCAAAAGCAAAAGTAAAGAACTTCAATTTGATAACTCTGTCTCTCTTTCTTACTATAGAGTTCATTCCATCCATTGATAGTTGACATCATGATCAAGTTGAGTCTTTACCAAGTTAAGTTGCTTCTTGGGCTTGGAAAGCTATTCGGGCAACTTAAATTGCAAGCCTTTAGTCGTATAATTCATCAACAAAATGAGCACCTCACTTTGTCAAGCCTGAAAGCAAAAGTAAATAACTTTAATTTGATGACTCCATCCCTCTTTCTTACTATAGAGTTCATTCCATCCCTTGACAATTGACACCTAGATCAAGTTGAGTCTCTACCAAGTCAAGTTGCTTCTTGGGCTTACAAAAGCTATTTGGACAACTCAATTTGCAAGCCTTTAGTCGTATAACTCATTAGCAAAATGAGCACCTCACTTTTGTCGAGCTCAAAATCAAAAGTAAAGAATTGCAATTTGATGACTTTGTCTCTCTTTCTTACTATAGAGTTCATTCTATCCCTTGACAGTTGACACCATGATCAAGTTGACTCTTTACCAAGTTAAGTTGCTCTTTGGGCTTGGAAAAGCTATTCCGACAACTTAATTTGCAAGTCTTTAGTTGTGTAATTCATCAACAAAATGAGGACCTCACTTTTGTCAAGCACAAAAAATAAAGTAAAGAACTTCAATTTGATGACTTTGTCTCTCTTTCTTACTATAGAGTTCATTCCATCCCTTGATAGTTGACACCATGATCAAGTTGAGTCTTTACCAAGTTAGGTTGCTTCTTGGGCTTGCAAAAGCTATTTGGGCAACTTAATTTGCAAGCCTTTAGTCATATAACTCATTAGCAAAATGAGCAACTCACTTTTGTCAAGCCCAAAAGCAAAAGTAAAGAACTTAAATTTGATGACTTTGTCCCTCTTTCTTACTTTAGAGTTCATTTCATCCCTTGACAGTTGGCACCATGATCAAGTTGAGTCTTTACCAAGTTAAGTTGCTCCTTGGGCTTGGAAAAGCTATTCGGACAACTTAATTCGCAAGCCTTTAGTCGTGTAATTCATTAGCAAAATGAGCACCTCACTTTTGTCAAGCACAAAAAAGAAAGTAAAGAACTTCAATTTGATGACTCTATCTCTATTTCTTACTATAGAGTTCATTTCATCCCTTGGCAATTGACACAATGATCAGGTTGAGTCTTTACCAAGTTAGGTTGCTTCTTAGGCTTGCAAAAGCTATTTGGGCAACTTAATTTGCAAGCTTTTGGTTGTATAACTCATCAGCAAAATGAGCACCTCACTTTTGTCAAGCACAAGAACAAAAGTAAAGAACTTCAATTTGATAACTTTGTCCCTCTTTCTTACTTCAGAGTTCATTTCATCCCTTGACAATTAACACCATGATCAAGTTGAGTTTTTACCAAGTTAAGTTGCTCCTTGGGCTTGGAAAAGCTATTCCGGCAACTTAATTTGCAAGCCTTTAGTCGTGTAATTCATCAACAAAATGAGCACCTCACTCTTGTCAAGCACAAAAAAAAAAGTAAAGAACTTCAATTTGATGACTCTATCTCTATTTCTTACTATAGAGTTCATTTCATCCTTTGACTATTGACACAATGATTAGGTTGAGTGTTTACCAAGTTAGGTTGCTTCTTGGGCTTGCAAAAGCTATTTGGGCAACTTAATTTGCAAGCCGTTAGTCGTATAACTCATTAGCAAAATGAGCACCTCACTTTTGTCAAGCCCAAAAGAAAAAGTAAAGAACTTCAATTTGATGACCCTGTGCCTCTTTTTTACTTTAGAGTTCATTCCATTCCTTGACAGTTGACACCATGATCAAGTTGACTCTTTAACAAGTTAATTTGCTCCTTGGGCTTGGAAAAGCTATTCGGGCAACTTAATTTGCAAGCCTTTAGTCGTGTAATTCATCAGCAAAATGAGCACCTCACTTTTGTCAAGCACAAAAAATAAAGTAAAGAACTTCAATTTGATGACTCTATCTCTTTTTTACTAGAGAGTTCATTTTATCCCTTGATAGTTGACACTAGTATCAAGTTGAGTTTTTATCAAGTTAAGTAACTTCTTGGGCTTGCAAAAGCTATTTGGGCTACTTAATTTGCAAGCCTTTAGTCATATAACTCATTAGCAAAATGAGCACCTCATTTTTGTCAAGCCCAAAAGCAAAAGTGAAAAACTTCAATTTGATGACTCTGTTCCTCTTGCTTACAATAGAGTTCATTCCATCCCTTGACAGTTGACACCATAATCAAGTCGACTCTTTACCATGTTAAATTGCTCCTTAGGCTTGGAAAGGCAATTCAATCAATTAATTTGCAAGCCTTTAGTCATATAATTCATCAGCAAAATGATCCCTTGACTTTTGTCGAGCACAAAAAATAAAGTAAAGAACTTCAATTTGATAACTCTATCTCTCTTTCTTACTACAAAGTTCATTCCATCCCTTGATAGTTGACACCAAGATCAAGTTGAGTCTTTACCAAGTTAAGTTCGTTCTTGGGCTTGGGAAAGCTATTTGGACAACTTCATTTGCAAGCCTTTAATTGTATCATTCATCAGCAAAAATCGAGGCCGCAAACAGAACGTGAGCACTTCACTTTTGTCAAGCTCAAAAGCAAAAGTAAAAAATTTCAATTTGATGACTTTGTCCCTCTTTCTAAGTTCATTCCATCCCTTGATAGTTGACACCATGATCAAGTCGAGTCTTTACCAAGTTAAGTTGCTTCCTAGGCTTGGAAAAGCTATTTGAGCAACTTAATTTGTAAGCCTTTAGTCGCATAATTCATCAGCAAAATGAGTACATCACTTTTGTCGAGCCCAAAAGCAATAGTAAAGAGCTTCAATTTGATTCAAGGTAGAATCTTTATAAAGAGATAACTTTCATGCAAAATATAGTTATACATATAATTCTCCAATTCATTGTCTCTAAAATTCTCAATAAAATACGTTTGGTGGATATTTTGGTTGTTGTGTTTCCTAAACTATGAACCTTAAAATTGAAAATGACCAAAATTGACCTTATTTTATACAGGACACCAAAAATATTTATATAATTTTCATTCCCATTGAAAACTCCTACTTTTTTTTTTCCACTCACCGAACATATTATCAAGAAAGTAGAAGATGAAACAAAAGACAGTTTTTATTAGAACATTTTTGCAAACCAAATGCATGCTAAATATCTTGGGAGAAATTGTCCAATCAGTTTTAAACATATTGTATGGATGACAATTTAGTTCTAAATAATTACTTGAAATTCTAATTTAATCATTTTAGCCAATTTTCACCAAAAATCGCTCATGTGACAGCAAAAGGCTTGGTGATTACTAGACCGCTATGTCACAATTTCCGATGAAGATTAATTGGAATGACTACATTAGAATTTTGGCTAAATATTTAGGGACTAAATTCGTAAAATTCAAAAAGTTTATGATTGAATTGATATTTGTGAAATATGTTTATGACTGATTAGGTAATTTTCCAAATACCTTGAGAGATTTGATGGTGATTTGGTTTTCAGAAAACTGGTGTCATGATATATGAGTTGAGTCAAAAGGCGGAAATGTTAATTCGACTAAGTTGGCACTCCTGTAATTACTGTTTTTCTCTTGACCCGAGTCCAGGATACTTGAAATCAAGCCTCATACTCAACTATCTTTCCTTAAAAACCATCGCCTAAAGATTTTCTGTGCAACCAACGAAAAAATGACTTTCAAATAATTTGAAAGGTCCAACTAATTCATGAGATTTTAAATTTATTATTTTTGGAAGAACTTACTTTAAAATTATTCGTTCCTCTACGACGATCTGCTGAATATGGTTGACACCTTAACTTTTGCCGGCAAGTCGAACATTGCTTTTACTATAAAATAATAATAAAATAAATAAAATAAAAATAAAAAATAATAAAATAGTTAGTGTAATATAAATCCATATTCATTCCATCACTTTAGGCTTTTCGGCCCATCACTCCAGCCCATCAGATCCAACCCAGCTCATAATTCTTCAGAACTCTCCCTTTCTCTCTCTCTCTCTCGCTCTCTCTGTGCATGCGTGTGCCTCATTTCTTGCAGGTGCTCATGAGTGGCAGTCGGGAGAGGTAGGATCAGAGAGAAGACCTGGTCATGGTGGAATCCACCGGGGGTAGGCGAGATTGAATGCAGCCGCAGAGGAGGAGATCCAGAGGAGGAAGGAACTCCTGAGCGTGCGTCTTCTCCGCAAAATTCCAGAGAATCCCTCCCCTCTGCAATGTTTATGACGTTGGTTTTTTGAGTGTCCACACAGAGAGAGAGAGAGAGAGAGAGAGAGAGAGAGAGAGAGAGACGAATTCCCTCTCCACTTATTCTCTCGGACTTGGAATCACTCATGGAAACCGGTTCTCTTCCTCTCCTGACCTCCACCTTTGTCGCGCCTGGATTTCTCTACACACGCCAACAGGACCGAAGGGTCCTCTCTATGGCTTTTATATCTCACGAGCTCTCCTACCGGCGTCAGGGAGCTCTGATGATTCTTCTCCCTCACCTCACCATTCCGCCGAGCTCCCTCACTGTAACGCCAGCTGAGTTTCTAGAGCAACGTCGCCACCATTGCCAACTCCAACTCGACCTCACGTGATCGTCGGCATCAGCTCTGACGAGTTTGGCTGAGAGGCTCTGTTGTTAGCTCCTCGTTCAAGAGCTTGCTGTTCTCGTTCAAACCTTTATTCATCCATTCCCGAAATTCTTGACGCTCGTCCTGCACCTCAGTGACTGCCATGGAAGCGCGGGTTTCGCCTTAAACTGCCCCTGCAGAGACGGACTTGATAACTCCCTATTTTGGCGTTTTTCCTTGTTTCGAGTCTTCCGCTGGCAGCTCATGCTTGGTTATCGCGCCTTTATCCCTGATGATACTCACATACAGCGGTGGCCTCAAATAGTCACGGTATTACTCTGCTCCACGAGACATTTCTTTATTGGTAGATGAGTGGATATGAAAAAAAATCATATTACATTTTTCTTTTCTGATCGTTTGAAAAAATAATTTTGCTACGCAAGACATTTATTTAGCAAAAACTTTTCAGACAATGATATAGCTTCGTGAATTAATAGTTCCCATATGAAATGTAGCTCATAAGGGTATATTTGGTAACATTTCTGTTTAAAAATTATTTTTGGGAACAAAAATAGACAAAAGTATTTGCTTTAGGGAACAATATTTGAATAAAAAAACACGTTTGGTAAATCTGTTCTAGAAATATAAAAATAATAGAAACACGTTTGGTAAATTTATATAATTTTTTATTTCTTTTAATTTTTAAATATTTTTATTTTATTTTTTCTATTTTCTTTCTTATTTTTCTTTTTTTCTTTTTATTTTTCCTTTTTTTTTTTTCTTCTTTTGGCCTGGTCGCCGACCTCGGTCATGGACGGCAATCGGCCGACGACGGGGCTAGTGGTCTCGCCCGGCCACGGCAAGGCTCACCCGATCTGGGTGAGATCGAGTTCGCCCGTGGTTGTGAGCTTGCCCGGCGGCCGGTGACGCCGGCCGGCGGTGGCCCGGTGACGTCCGCCTCGCCGGCCGCCGGGCGAGCTCGGTCTTGCTGAATTTGGGCGAGCTTAGCTCGCCCAACCAAGGCGAGGCCGAGCCTCGCCGAGGGCCGGTGACGCTCGGCCTTGCCAAGGGCCGACAATGCTCCGGTGAGGTTGTCGGCCCTCGACGGCCAATCGCCGGCCATGGCTAAAGTCGGCGACCAGCCAAAGAAAAAGAAAGAAAAAAGAAGAAGAAAAGAAGAAGAAAAAGAGAGAAGAAAATGGAAGAGAGAGAAAGAGTGTTCTTAAATTTTGTTCAAGAAACAAGAAACAAAATTTTTTTGTTTCTTGTTTATGTTCCAAATGTGTTTTTGGGAACAAAAAAATATATTTGGAACAAAAACGCAAACAAATGCGTTTCTGTTCCTTTTTGTTCTTAGAAACAAAAGAACAAAAATTGTGTTCCGGGAATAAAAACAAAAGCCAAACAAACAGGCCCTAACTTACTTTCTACGAGAAAATTTTAAATCCTTTAGATTAGTTTGAAATTACATAAATGTCTTGAAAGATACCAACATTTTTAGGAAAATGATTTTCAAGTCATTTGATTTTTATGAAACAAACAAAGCCCAAAAGAATTTGAACAATGGTCTCCTCATACCGGGCCGTTACAACTCTGAATTCTTTAGCCTCGATACTAGAGGCTTACCAAAATGGAACAGAAAAAAATCAAAGAGGAAATCTGGACAGCAACTACTTGGCATGAACGAACAGCACATCAACGACACAATTAAACAATTCTACACACTAGGACATATGAACAACAAGCACGCACAGAATGGACATAATCCGTAACACAGCACATCATACATCGGTACAAACACAACAACGTGACCACATCAACAAATCAACGCATAGGAAGATGAATCAATTAGTAACATTGCCCACCCAAAATGAATGCGTATACATGCTGTTGCAACTCTAAATTCTTCAGTCATAACGCTAGGGGCTCACCAAAATAGAACGGAAAAAAATGAAAGAGGAAATCTGGACAGCAATTGCTTGGCATGAATGAACAGCACATCAATGACACAATTGAACAATTCCACATACCAGGACATATGAATAGCAAGCATGCACAAAATAGACATAATCCATAGCATAACACATTGGTACGAACACAACAAGGTGACCACATCAACAACTCAACGCATATGAAGATGAACCAATCAGTAACACTGCCCACCCAAAATGAATGTGTATGTGATGACTAGAGCAGCAACTCAATGCTCTTGTAGCATGCACCCAAGATTCAAGATATTAGCATTCGTTCAATACACTTGTGATCTCAACATGTACAGAACAAACCCAGCAATATTTTTTCATAATATGTTTGCAGTTGAGCACAACAAACATAGATCAACATATTGTGAAGCATAAGAAGTAAATGTGCACGGATCGATTCATTTTCGTTCAAGATCACCTCAGTCTAAGTTCTAGAATGCTTAGATTTATCTCATGTACACACTGGATATGCTTCTAATCTAAGAATTTCAATAAAAATTCCTATAACGAATAGCTACTAACTTCTGTAATGAAGGGAAATGAAATACAAGTAAAGTCTATACAACAAAACTAATGTATCAATCAAGCAAAGGGAAGCTCTCAATCATAATCTGAATTGAAAGAAGACACACTGCTAGTTAAGGAATTTTATCAAACAGGTAGTAGATATTTCTATCAAAGGATCTACATCCAGAAATAAGGGAGAGATCTCATCACAAAGAGGCAACGCAGCATGCTCAAGGTCATCAGGAAAGCCTCAAACGCGACCACATTTCACACTGGTGGCATTGAGTACTCGGTCTTTACCTTCAGCAGAAACAGGGTATATGGATTCACCCTGACGAAGAGTAATAGATAACTGCGATTGGTAATCAAATGAGAGGAGTGAAGCTTCAGGAATTGTAGCACCAAAGACTGGAACAGGCTAAAGGAGGGAGAAGGATAATCAAGCACTTCGATGAAGTTGGCTAGAAAACGGAAGCGAACAGAGCACTTCCCGTGACTGCGAAGCTGGTAGTGTTGGGGAAGTGGCCTGCGGCGACAATTGGTGACGAGAGAGAGGTAAGGATGCATGGAGGAAATCGAGAGAGAATCACAACCGAACATGAGAATTCCTTCCCTCTACTCCACGCTTTATTCTCGAGGTTCAAATGCAAAGAGACCATGGTGGTCGGTGATTGGAGACAAGCGGCGGCTGCTTGGTGGAGTGGAGGGGACTGAGTATGAAGAGGGAATGGTGACCTAGAAGCTGCTGGAAAATGATAACGAGATAGAATTCGCTGAGCTCGTGTATGTGCGTCCTCTCTGTTCTGTTCTACCCCGCCAAATGCATGTAAGATATGTATATGTGGACGCGAGGCTGCAGTGAGATGGGCCGAAATTTTATTTAGTATTTTTTATTATTTTCATAGACTTCTTATTTTTACAAGAATTCTTGTTCGATTTGCTGAATAAAATTCAGGTGTAGGCAAAAGGACTTTTATTTGTGTTTTTATCAAATGGATGAAAAATTCTATGTAAAATTTATGAGAAAAACTCACTATTTTTGTATTGATAGGATGAGAATTTCATTCTATTAGAGATAGAGAAGCGTTGCAAGTGACAAGTAATGTTATGTACTTATTGGTTTATAGGTGATTTTGTGCTCAATTGTAGTTAAGTAAACTTCCAAATTAGAACTTATAAACGTTCTAGTGTAGATTGAATCTTCCTTGTCACTTTTAAGATAAGTCGTGAATATGCTCAGCAGCTATATATTCTATATCATCTACAGATATAGATTAGTTGCAACCATTAATTTCAATATGGGTCTCAGTGGTGCACACGCACCTAGGCGGCTTGGAGGTCCTCATCATCCGCTGAGAATAGATCTGTGTCGGGTTCATCTTGTCATTGGCAAACACTATCTCCTTAAAGAACCTCAATAGAGGGGATAGCACGATTTTCCCTCGGGGACTATTGCACTTCCAATTGAATGCTGGCACAAGTCCAACTCTTGCCATAATCGCTTCAGCAGTCCGGGCCTAGGGCTTCAAATCTTGGACTTTGCTTTGTTCGGTAATAATTTTCCCTTTGGGTGGTGGAGGCCACCACTTTCCTTGATGATGCCCAAGTGAAGAAGCTAAAGGGGGTTCTTGGAGTCACTGGCTAAGTGGCTAATTTCATTTTCGTTGAGAATCTATTGATTATCAAGCACCACATTTTCAAGCCTCTTCAAAAAAATGAAAGGAAATAATAATTCGGCTTATATGCTTGTCCTCAATGGCTTTCCATGGATTTTTCTTGCAAGGCTGTATTTGGTTTGCTTGTATGTTGAAGTGAGTCGTTGGAGTAGAGATTTGATTATTAATGCTTTCTGACTTGTTATGTTTGGACTATGGAGCAAAACGCCTCCCTTTCTTTGTTGAATTTTGAGTAGATGAATAAAGAATGTTGCTTCATCAATTCCTTAAGAGCTAATGTTTTATTGGGAAGAAATGTGCTCAATAAGTCAACTTTATGCTGCGTCCATATAATGACGGCTCATGTCGTGCCGTGTGTTTGACCCAACTAAATCATTAACTAGTCGTGGCACGTTATGCCTACACATTCAATACGTTCATTTTGTTGGAACCAAAAGAACGATAATAAACTTTGTTTACTAGGAGTTTACTAGGAATAAAAACACTAGAAATTGGAGGGAGAACTTTTTATTGAGAATGCTTTCACTTCTTTGTGTCTTTGTGGACTATGACTTGTGGCTTAATTTACAACTCATGACTTCATCCCTTTATATAGGAATTGAAGTTTACAAATGCTAATGATTACATTTAAGACATAGCAACCCACAAATGTCAATGATGGGAATTTAATGAAGAAAACAAAACTACCCCATACACGGTAATCATAAGCATAATCAAAACGTACAATAAAGTAACAGAAGTCTTTAATAACTTTCATTCTTGAAGTCCATGCAGCCAACCATAAAGTTTTTACGGCTCTTCTTCAATGTTTTGCAGGTTACGCATCCAACAACCGTTGTCCAATAATCAATTTTATTTTATTTCAACAGCCTCCCTTAAAATTGATTTTGGAATTCAACAACTCAAGCATCATCTCTAATTTTTCAAACAAGTCCGTCTTTAATGGTTTAGTTAAAATATCCACAATTTGATCTTCTGATTTGTAGAAGTTAAGCTCAATTTCGCCATCTTTGACTTGCTTGTGAATATAGTGATACTTGATATCTATGTGTTTGCTCTTGTCATGAAAAACAAGATTCTTGGCTAAAGCCATAGCCGATTGGTTATCATACATTATTTTGGTAAGACCTGCCTATTCATGCATCAATTTGCATAGCATCCTATGAAGCCATATTACTTGACATGCTACTTAAGCTAACACTATGTATTTCGCTTCAGCTGTCAAGAGTGCAACGACTTCTTGTTTTTTCGAGGACCAAGAAATTACTCCTAATTTGAGGAAAAAAAGTATATCCAAAAGTACTCTTCCGAGTCTCGATATCACCTGCCCGATCACTATATGTGTACCCCACCAAACTAAAATTGTTAGTATGAGAATATAAAATCCCATGATCACAAGTTTCACTGACATACTGTGTAATTCTTTTTGCTGCCTGCAAATGTGATTGGTATGGTTTCTTCATAAATCGACTAATAATTCCCACACCATAAGTAATATCTGGTCTTGTAGAAACCAAATATCTTAAACTGACGAAAATGCTTTTGAAATAAGTGAGATTTACTAGTTCACCGGTTCCTTGTTTCTTTAGCTCCCACCATTCTGTTACGAGAGTTCATATTGTTTTGAGCGATTCCATCTTAAATCACTTCAGAATGTCATTAGCATATTTCTACTGTGAAATAAATATGCCATCATTTGTCGACTTCACTTTAAGGCCTGGAAAATAGGACATTAATCCTAAATCTATCATCTCAAAATGACTAGTCATAGCTTCCCTAAATTCAGCAAACATCTTTTCACAACAACCTGAAAATATCAAATCATCAATATACAGGCTTACAATTATTATGTCATCATTAGTGTTTGACTTGATATACAGTGTATGCTCATACAGGCATTTTTTAAAACCATGCTATAATAGGTACGTGTAAATTCTCATGTACCATGCTTGAAGTGCCTATTTAAGCCCATACAATACTTTCTTTAGTTTATAAACTTGATTTTCATGCCCTTTCTTCTCATAACCCCACAATTGCTCCACATAGACTTCCTCTTTCAAAACACCATTAAGAAATGTTGATTTCACATCCACTTGGTGGATCTTCCAATGATTTTGAGTTGCGAGTACTAAAATCATCCAAATGGTATCCATTCAAGCCACTTTGGTGTAAATACTTCAAAATAATCAAGACCTAGCTTTTGCTTGTAACCTTTTACAACCAGCCTAGCTTTATATCTGTCCACTTGACCATCTAGCTTGTACTTAATCTTGTACACCCACTTGACACCAATGGACTTCTTACCGGGTGGTAAAGAAGTTAGCTCCCATGTGTCATTTTTTTCAATGGAGTGGATTTATTCATCCATTGATTGGATCCACTTCTCATCTACTATTGCATCATCATAGGATATGGGGTCATATTCTACAAATAAACAAGTTTATCATAGTTTCATCGGTGATTCCTTCATTATTCCTTCATAATCCTTGAATCTTGATGGCGTCTCCCCCAATCACTGTGAACGATGTATCGGCGATTATGAAACTGCTCTTGGTGAAGAAATTGAACTATTAGGCAAAGATAATGGATCTTCAGTTGAAGATTTTTTGTCTCTCTCGCCAATGGTTCATCTTCAATGGTGACGCTTTTCTAGTCAATCTTCTGGTTCCAATCCCAAGCTTCATCTTCAAGAAACTAGACATCCTTGATGATGATTACTTTCTTAGTGACTGGATTATACAGCAGCTTATAACTCTTAGTTATATCATTGTAGCCGATGAAGATGCACTTTTGGCTTTTGTTTGTCCAACTTTTTCCTCCATTCGTTTGGTATATTGGGATACGCCATACACCTAAATACTCATAGGAATGAAACATTTGGCTTGTTGTTGCTCAAAGCCTCTTCTACAGTTCTTCCAAGAACACTCCTTGTTGGACACTTGTTTAGCAAAAATACAGCACACGCAACAGCTTCTACCCAAAACTTCTTGGTTAAATTCTTAGCCTTTAGCATACTTCTTGCCATTTCAAATATTGTCCTATTCTTTCTTTCTGCTATACCATTTTGTTGAGAAGTATAGCTAACAGTCAATTGACGGTTCACTCCATGAATTTTATAGTATTTATCAAATTCCTTCTAAGTGAATTCTCCCCCTCTATCTAATCTCAATTTCTTTAGAATAGACCCACTATGCTTTTCAACATAGACTTTAAATTCTTTAAACTTGAAACAAGCTTCGGATTTTTCTTAAGAAAATATACCCATGTTTTTCTAGTAAAATCATCCACAAAAATTAACTTATACCTTTTTTGTGTGAATGATTCCACCTCAACAAGGCCACATATGTCTGTTTGTACCAACTCCAAAGGTTGTTTTGCTCTTCTAGCTTTTCTGACTAGAAAGGATTCTTGATATTGTTTTCAAACAAGACATCCTTGGCATGGGCAATCTAAAATGTCAAGCAAAGGCATGCCAGTCACCATCCTTTTCTAGACTAGTAATTTTAGTCCACGAAAATTTAGATGACTGAATCGAAAATGCCACAACTAGTTGCTATATGTCATCACCACTTGAATGTTCAAAAGATTCTTTGTCTGAAGAGTAAGAGGGAACATTTGGTTCTTTGTCATCCGCACCATTGTGATCAACTTATTGTTTACACTCATAATAGTGCAAACTCCATTTTCAATGTGGACTTTGTGTCCTTTTCCGGAAAGTTGCCTGACATTTAATAAGTCCCAAAAAAAGTCTTGTTGCAAAATAAACATGTGCAACAGTAACATTGGTACCATCTTTTGAGTTGATATTAATGTCACCTTTGCCCACTACAAGAACTTTGGATTTATTCCCAAAGTTAACTTCTCTGCGAACTATTGCATCCAAGTGTGAGAATAACTCCTTTCAGCTAGTCATATGATCACTGCATCTAGTACCAAGGTACCAAAGGTTGGTGTCCACGGTGCTTGAGTCATCCTTCTTGCACGCTAGCACCATGTTTTCCTCAACATCAATGGTACGTGCCTGTTCTGCTTGCTTGTACGCCACCTTTGTTTAACATTCGGATTTGTAATGTCTGAATTTGTTATACCTAAAACACTTGACCTTTGATTTATTCTGTGTTATATATTTTCCAATGGAATTGAAATTTCCATGTCCACATCCTGGACCACCTCCACGACCTTGGCCAGCTTGATGGCCTCCTTGGATTGATTGAGTGACTTGACTATGCAATGCTTGCTTGGAATATGAACCGATGGACTTTTGATTCATTCATTGCTCATGCGAGCACAATGAACCCATCAACTACTCCAACATCATGGCTAACACATCTTGCGCTTCTTCAATTGCCGCAACTACGTAGTCAAATCTCTTAGTCAAAGACCTCAAGATCTTTTCTACGACTCACACATCTTGGAGTTCTTCACTATTAACCCTCAATTGGTTAACAATGGTTTGCACGTGATCAAAGTACATCGAGACTGGTTTAGAGTCATTCATGCGTAAAGACTCAAAATCACCTCACAATGTTTGAGGCCGCATCTGTTTAACATGATCATCGCCTTTGCAGTATTGTTGCAAAATATCCCATGCTGCTTTTGTAGTATCCGCACTTGATATTTTCTCAAATATCAATTCCTCTACCGATTGGAGATTGCAAACAATGCCTTTTGATCTTTCTTTCAAAATTCCATCAAAATATCTTTTTCCTCCTTTTATAAAGCATTGAATGCTTCAGCATCAGCCACTTTAGTGTAGCCATTCTCTACCAGATTCCACAAATCTTGCGATTTGAAAAGAACATTCATCTGGACGGACCAATTATCGAAATTCTTCCCATTCAAATTTGGAAGTTGCAATTGACCAAAACTGATGGATGCCATTTCTAGCTCTGATATCAAATGTTGGAACTAAAAGAATGATAATAAACTTTGGTTACTAGGAATAAGAACACTAGAAATTAGAGGGAGAACTTTTTATTGAGAATGCTTTCACTTCTTTGTGTCTTCAAGGACTATGGCTTGTGGCTTAATTTACAATTCATGATTTCATCCCTTTATATAGGAATTGAAGTTTACAAATGCCAATGATCACATTTAAGACATAGCAACCCACAAATGTGAATGATGGGAATTTAATGAAGAAAACAAAACTACCCCATACACAGTAATCATAAGCACAATCAAAACGCATAATAAAGTAATAGAAGTCTTCAACAACTTTCATTCTTGAAGTCCATGCAACCAATCGTAAAGTTTTATGGCTCTTCTTCAATGCTTTGCAGGTTACTCATCCAACAACCACCGTCCAATAATCAATTTTATTTTATTTTAACATATTTATTATTGTACGAGGCCAATTGGACAAATTTATTGAGGCGAACTTTTCTATGCATGACTTAATTGAGGAGGATTGTAATGTGAGCTATGCACAAATTTTGTTTTAAAGCCTGGCCTTGGACTTGTTTCTTTTTATTTTTCTAAATTACACTAGAATATTGTTGCAATAACTTATACAATGAGCAAGTATTGGATACATCCGGATCATGTGAACCTAGGTCACATTCACTGTTAGATTGGTGGGATCCACATGGGACCCACTTCATCCAACGGTCCAAGTGAGATGGGCTTGCATGCACCGAGTGCATCTAAGAGTTTTTTTCTTCTACAAAACTCGATGTGCCTTCAAAGATTTGATGTGCTGCATGTGATTATTTGTTTGACCATAAGTTCATAAAATTTCGAATTCAAGTACTGTTTAAATCCAAATTTGTATTCTTGGAACTCTCGTGCCACCGGAAAGCTCGACTCACTATTGTTAGGTATAAGTATTGTTCAGTTTAGAACCTTGGCTTTGATTTCACCATATGTTTTCCCCTAAATGGTGGCTATTTCGTGTGAGACGAATAAGGGTCTCGAGCAAATGATATCTTACTCGAAAGCTTACAGTAAACTTAGGTGCTCACAAAATTTCGGGTTGAGATGAGGTAATTTAAGGAAATGATACTAGCATTTCAATATCAATCTATCTGTCAATGAATATAAGAGTGGGTAAAACTTGAACAATGATGATGACGATTCTCTTGGCACACTCTTGTGCAAGCTCTATGCACTGATTTGCTTATGATGTCAGTTGGCAAAACTATAATGTGAGCAAATGTCTAATTATCTAATATTTAAATATTAATTCTTATGAGAAGTTTGAGAATAAATTTTACCGATTTAGAAGAAATAAATGTTGAAATAAGTTATTTAGGGGCAGTTATCAAGTTAGTCCTAAATTCGTTGTGCGGAGGCCAATTTAAACTTAAACTTTCCAATTTTACCAATTGAGTTACTTGACACTTGAATTTCATCGATAAAAAATAATTTACAAATTAGGGATTATGACATATATATCTTACATGCCCATCTATATCTTATGTGCCCAATCCATTGAAGTTCAAAATCTATAATTCCCTGAGCTTCATCCAACGGAGCATGGAATCCTGATGATTTTCTCTCTCGCTGCAACAGAGCCTTTATCATTCAGTCTTGCTCTGGCAAGCTCCACCGGTAGTCACCTCCAGTTTTCCATCTATGATAACCACTGACGCACGTTATCATCCAAGGAAGCATGTTAGACGCATATTGCGCAACCCCAAGATCTCCATAACCAGAACAAGAACATGCATAATTGAGTAGAAAGATTAACGTACCTGTTTTGGGATCCATCGAACATAAAGCGGAAGCAGAAAAGGATTACCCACATGTTATCAAGGGGATCCACGCAACAAGTCCTTCTCTTCTATTGCCCTCCGTATCACTGGCTCAATGAGGCGGCCCCCTCACGTGTAGCGTTAGGTAAACGCCCCTTAGGTGAGGATACATGTGAGAATTAGGGTTAGAGGAGAGACTTAAGCACTATTTATAGAGTTTTCAGCCAGGCCCCCTCATTACGGGACAAGCTCAACTCGGCCCACACTAGCCAGTCCTATATTAGACTAATTAAGAAACCTTCTATCTCACCTTAGACCAGCCCTGTTTTACGGTAACCGTAAAAACAGTAAATTACAATATCAATTAATGTGGTCCACATTAGGAAAATTCTTACATTTTCCCACTTGGACTATATTAATTGAAATCGTACCTTATGCGTGCGCATTGGTCCAGAGATAATTCTTAATAGTCAATCCTATCCCATAAAGTCTTAAACACCGAATCATGGCGGTAACTGCATGTATACACACAGAGCCTTCCACGGTCACGAGTGCTCTCAACTTTATTGATATGGATTCAATATGGTAGTGTGGCAAATGGATAACATCTCTCATAGAGATCCCATTTGTCAGTCATCATTCTCTTACCTTAGGTGTCACTTGTGCCACTAGAGAATGCTTTATGGTTCCAATGAACCAACATATGTCTTGTCCTTATGGTTAACCTTTCTTTATGTATCACAAGACATATGCACAAGGCTAATAACCGGATGCCCGGATGCCCCTAGCCTTCACTCAAGGTTTATACAATCCACGAGACTTTATCAATATGTATTCAACATAATAACAATACATTCAAAAATATTTTATTGAATGCAAAAGTTGATACATATCAAACCGTTACTAAGTGTAATGAACCACGAGATGTGAACTTTATCGTATAAAGCCAAAATAGCTCCCACTAAATAACAGTATCCGAAGATACTCCTAAGCCCATGTTAACGATATGTTACTAAAATACACATGGGCGTAGGCCTTTAGTTAGTGAATCTGCAACCACATCATCTCGTGAAAATATATTATATTATAAGTCACCTTTCGTACCGTTTCTTTATGGTCAAAAAATATCTTACCACCATATATTTAGACCCCTTGAGACCTCTGTAGTAAATAAATAATACTACAAATTTGTTATCTCAATACAACCGTATGGGTCTATCTATCAAGTTAAAACGATCAATTCCGTCATGAGGTTTTGGAGCTTAATAGCCCAAGTAACAACCTAAAAGAATGTTACTAACACTGCATACATAGTAGAAGATATCAAAGAACTTTATTTACTGCACTTCCTACTAACATAAATCAGTATTCCGTTATTGATTGCATGTCATCGAAACAGCCAGCAAAGTTTACATCTACATACTCTACTAACTGTAAAAATTGAACATGTCTATAAATTAGCATATAATCTCTTGTTTTCTTTAAATACCTTAAAACCTTCTTGACAGCAACCCAGTGATCATGTCCTGGATTTGACTGATATCTCGCCTAGAAGTCCTGTCACAAAGACAACATTTAGTCTAGTGCAAATTCGAGCATACATTATACTTTTAAATGCACCGACACAAGGTACATCATTTAATTAGATTTTCTCAATATCTAAATAAGGACAATGTGATAGATTTAGTCCATCACCCTTAACAACGGAGCAATTCTGGCTTGCAATAATATATATTGAATATTTCCAATATACAATCAGCAAATGTCCTCTGAGAAAATCTAATATAATATGTCAAAAACAATCCTTATAGACCTCGAGTATTGTCTCAAGGTCACAACTTGTAAGCAAAATATCATGTACATAAAGTATGAGAAAAATAAATTTCCTCTCACGACCTTGCAAAGTATATTGAATTACTTTGTTCCCAATTGAACAAAATAACAACACTATGAAATTTTAATAATATTTTCTGGAAACTTGCTTAAGACCATGAATTAGAACTTTTCAATCTACACACAAGTTTACTTGAATTTGCTACAAAATCATCCAAATTGCACAATATAGATTTTGTATCTATTTGGCGTAACTTTATATCAAAATAAATTATTAATGCCACGTTCACTCTGAAGAACATTTAAAGAAATAATTATTTCTTCACTATAAACAATCCACCCCTCTTTCGAGTTAAAACGTTAGTTACAAATTTGGCTTTAAATTCCACAAATCTTTGTTTGAAATTCTTTTAGTTTTGTACACCAATTTGCAACTAATAAACTTGTGATCTTTAGACAAGTCAGTAAGTTTCCAAACATATTTCATAGATTGTATATTGCATTTTATGGCATCTAATCACATACTTAATTGAGAATAAGAAACAACATTTATAAATATGTCATTACATCAATCATATAGTGGATATTATAATCATGCTCTCACAAATAGACTATATAGTCGATGGTATAACCGATCGTCTTTCCTTAACAAATCTCCTTAATAAAGCTGCAACCACTTCATTCTGCACTTGAGAGGTTTAAGAAATTTCATTATAAACTATATCAAGAATAGTACCTTGAACCTCAACAAGTTTAGTCTATAGTACAAGAGATTCCATAATTATCTCGTACAGTAAAGACAAAAACATAGTAACCTTCATCATACTATTATCTTTAATAATCTGAAAGCAACGATTCTCTACAATTACGTCAATATTTAGAAACTTTAGAGTATGTGATTCCATAATTCTTGTACCTTCTTTAGGGTCATAAAATAAATACCCTTTTTATATATGAAAAAATTACTTTCATAATATTAGCCCACAAAAGACCAGATAAATTAGTCTTACTAATCATACTCATCACCATGTTCAATATGGCACATTTATGCCTTTCGCCCAAATCTTTTTGTCAGAATTTTCAGGTATAATAATTAAATTATCACCCCAGAATCTATCAAGTATTTGACAAATGACCCTTTAAGCTATTTCGCATTGTCATACTTGCCAAAATACTCATTGCCACTGTTAAACCTGACAACTTTTTAATTATATACGAGATGTATATGTCATTAGGACTTAAACACAATTTTTTTTTTCAGATGTGTCCTAATTTCAATATCGACAAGACATAATTTCAAGCAACTAAGGCTTCCTTCATCTTATAACAGTGCAATCCGCAGGCAAACCTCTTTTCAAGTGTTCCAGAATGGAACGCTTCATGGACAATAAGCAAATTCAATTGCTCTTTTCTCAAGTAACAAATCATATGTCCATAACTTAAAATTTGAAACAGTAAAAAACCTTAATGATGACGGAATTACCATTTACAGAAAAGGTGACTGAAAAACAAACAGTATATCATTAGCATCATGTGAGCATTGTGTAGCTTGACGTACAAGTACACATCCAGAGAGTTACATGCAAAATCACATAATCACCTTTGGGCAGAATACATGACATGCAATTGTACACTCTCCACATGATAAGGGTTATGAGAATATGTTCCAATCTTCGTGAATTCATCACCTTTGGGCATATGAACCATTAGGATCACCACTCCTCCACCACACTATCATGTATCCCTCCATGAACTAATACACAATCACCTCCTTTGGGAGTATGATTACGCATTAGACCGGGAGACATCCCAATCATCATACGAGACCGAAATTTCTCAAACCCAATCAAGCGTGCCACTTTGGCGGTCACTACTCAATTGGATTATTGAAATTCTCTTATACCAGGGATATAAGCTTTACTCCTCACATTCACCATATATATGTGATTTTAACTTTAGTGATAGGGGCATCATATCACCAAAATCACATATCATGCTAATTACATTGCTTTATTCATTAATAAAAAATTAATCATATATATATATTGATCACAATAACACAATAAACTTCTTATAACAGAGAATAAAACATCTCTTATGCACCCCAATTACATATTACCAGAACAACATAAAAAGAGTGCTGATCTAAATACAGGGTGCACCAAATCGACAAACTTGACAGCTGATCTATTATTACTCATGAATTCATAAGGCAAAAATAACTCCAAGGCCAACAACTAATTTATTAATCAATTTTAGGTAACAAATATCATTACTTCAACGAGTGGCTTATTAATTGAGTTAAACTAGAGAACCAAATATCTAAAATTTAACAGTAGATACTATTGCTCTACATAAATGTTGTCATACTCCTTAACCATAAAAAAATATTCAACTTGATAGACATTAACAAGTGACCAGATGAATTCATGTACAATATGCAGTAACTTAATTGACATGCATTACCCACATTCAGCAGATGTGTTAATCAAGACATCGCCTTGGTCACGAGTCCTTAAGTCGTCTATCATTCAAAAATTACCAGTGTGTAAAGGAGTATACTTGAGTAACAAAAGTTTCATAATCTTTATTATTTTTCGTCAGCTCAATACATAGCTCAAATACAATCTCATATGAATTGTATCTCATTAAGCCAGCTTCAGTTCACAATAAAGTTTGATTTTTATTTATAAATCACACCTTTATAATATTTATATGATAACATACCTATAACCCAACACTTATATTTCCAAAATCACAGAAAATATAAGAAAAAAAACGCAAAAGTACACTAAAAATACACGTATTTAGGGTTCTGTATGTATTTTCACATCCATAAAACTATCAAAGATATAAAATAAATATACCACAAGATAGGAAATCACCATACGAGTCCAACGCCGCCAGCCACGCGCCGATCCGATACTCCACGCGCCCTCACGCGCCGCCCGAGTGCGCGGCGCGTGATCGCACGCGTGGCGCGCGTTCGACACCCAGGTGGCGCGTGGCCGCGCGTGGGGCGCGCGTGCAGCCCCCGGCGACGCGCCTCCGACCGTCTTGCTCGTCTCATCGAGCCCAGTCCGAATTTGTGATTTAATTTTATTTTTATTGAACAAAAATCTTGAAAATCACAAATTATGGCAAAATCCGTACTAATTAGGGCAAAACCTTTATGCGTTCAAGTTCTAGGGTTATGGTTGCTCTGATACCACATGTTAAACGCATATTGCGCAACTCCAAGATCTCCATAACCAGAACAAGAACATGCATAATTGAGTAGAAAGATTAACGCACCTGTTTTGGGATCCATCGAACATAAAGCGGAAGTAGAAAAGGATTACCCACATGTTATCAAGGGGATCCACGCAACAAGTCCTTCTCCTCTATTGCCCTCCGTATCACCGGCTCAATGAGGCGGCCCCCTCCGTGTAGCGTTAGGTAAACGCCCCTTAGGTGAGGATACATGTGAGAATTAGGGTTAGAGGAGAGACTTAAGCACTATTTATAGAATTTCCAGCCAGGCCCCCTCATTACGGAGCAGGCTCAACTCGGCTCACACTAGCCAGTCCCATATTAGACTAATTAAGAAACCTTTTATCTCACCTTAGACCAGCCATGTTTTACGGTAACCGTAAAATAGTAAATTACAATATCAATTAATGTAGTCCACATTAGGAAAACTCTTACAAAGCACACACACGAGCAACAAAGCACAAGGGGAGAAGGAGTTTGGGATTTTTTTTTTTTTTTTTTTTTGAGTTCTATTAAGACTTGATTTTTTATCAATGTGTCAACAAAAGGTAAAATGTCGAAATTAAGCTTCCCGGTTATAACGGAACCATTTTCTCAGGCAAAAAATGTTATTTTTCATTTATTTTTCATTGACCCTTTATTTATGGGTAATTTCTTAGTCATTTTCAACAAAAATTCAAAATGTCGAAAATTGACTTTTGAATTGACTTTTTCTGTTAATCCTTTGACTAAAAAGTCAATCCCAAGTCAAAATTTGATTTTTTGTACAAAAAGTTTCCAAATAATCCCAATTTCATTTTGGCCGAAAAAGATTTTGAAAAAATCAAAACTTTGACCATGAATTGACCTTTTAGTGATTAATCATTAAGGCTCTATTTGGTAATGTCAACTAATTTTTTTATTCCTTGGAATGGAAAAGTAGCTGATGAATAAATTTGAAATAGAAATAAAAATTAGAAAAAAATAGCTTTTTATTCACAAGAATAATTTCTAGAAATAAGTTATTTTTTCTTTTCTTTTTTCTCGCCGCTCATCGCCCCTCGCCGCCGCCCCCACCATATGGCCACCGCCCGGCGAGAGGCGGCAATGAGGACGAATAAGAAAATAAAAGAAAATCTAAAAAATTATTAAAAATTAAAAGAAATTCTGCATTACAAAAAAAGTTGTAAATTGTATCAAACACAAATTTTGTTCTTTTTTCATTTGGAGAATAGAAATTTTGTGTAGTTATCAAATGTGTTCTTTTATTGAAAAACTATTCCAAGGAATAGAAATAGAAATAGAAAAAGAATAGAAAAAGACTATTTCTCAAATATAGTCTTTTTCTATTTTATTCCTTAGAACAGTTTTGAGTAAAATAAGGCGTTTAGTAATTATACAAATTTTCTATTTCCAAAATTGAAAAAGAACAGGAATGCATTTAGTACGACCCACAATTTTTTTTTGTGACGTAGAATTTCTTTTAATCTTTTAATAATTTTTTGAGATTTTCTTTTTTTCTTCTCTTCTTCTCCCTCCTTTAGTCGGAGGGCAGCATAAGCTAATAGCAATGAACAGTGACGGTGGACGGTGGCTATCGGTGGGTGGCGGTGGATGGCCGTGGTCAGCGGCAAAGGACGGTAGGGGCGATGGCGACCAGTGGCTTGCAGGGGGCGGCGGATGGAGACGAGCAATGGGCGGCAAGGCTCCGATGACTATTTAGAATAGGAAGAAGAAGAAAAGAAAAAGTTAATTTATTCCATAAATTATTCTCGAAAATAAGAAGCTACTTTTTTTACTTATTATTTCTATTCTAAATATATTCCATTGTCACTTTTCTATTTCGAGGAATAGAAAAATTAATTAACATTACCAAATGAATTTCTATTGAATTTTTCTATTATTTTTCTATTTTGGAAACAAAAGAACAAGAAAAATTGGAACGTTGCTATGCAGACCCTAAAAGGTTGACTTTTGGTCAACCATTTAATCAAAAAAATTGAAAAATATAAAAATCTACTAATCACTTTATTTTAAAATATCTATATAATTAATTAGATGGTTGATTAAAGATCTATGACAGTTATAACTCCATGTGCTTCACAATTTGTGGACAGAATCTTATACATGATGTAATTCCAATTTTAGATATAAAAGCCACATAATTAATCTGGCCGAAATCTCTCGCCGGTGGCACCAAAGTGAGCGCCGTATACAAGTTTTGGCACTAATAGTGTACTTATCCCTCTATAGGATGACACTTTAAATTGATAAAATTATTCTATAAATGGATCTCTGGTAATGAGGCGAGAAACCTAAATTTGCATAGTATTTGTTCATATGCTTTGAGTAAATACATTAAGTACTGCATTACACCCACCGCAACCAACTACGACGAACACTTATACCCTCAAATCAAATTCATCAATCACATGTTCTCACTCAATAATTATGCCTCACTCCCAAATGTTCTCAGGACGAAAGATACTGGGTCCATAAGTGGATTTAACCATTTGGTATAGTAAGGGAAGCTGCAGTACCATGAACAAGGCCACAGGGATAGAGGCCAGTAGAGTGATGGGAATGAGAGCCCACTCCACCAGTTTCTTATCTAGCACTATTGTGAAAGTCACGACAAAGGCCACCAACATGAAAGCCAAGGAGAGGAAGAGTAAAGAGAGGCCCATTATGATCTTCTTAGGCAATGCTTCAAGAAAATCTTGTGGCTCATACCGTGAAGTTAAGATAGCTAGGAATAGCAAGATGGCCATCACAGAAGAAAACAAACCTAACACATCCGAAATTGCAAAAACCAGGAAAGAGTCCTTCCCTAACAACAATGGGACTCCAGTTTTGTCGTCATTCCCTCCAGGCACAGTGAATGCAGCAGCGAACAATACTGTGGCAATTAGAGTTGAGACAAGCATACATGAATTTGATGTGTCCTTCACCCACTTCTCTCCACTCTCAAGCAAACCTTTGTGCTTCTCCACGAATATATTCCAACATGTTTTCTCCCCGAAGAAGCTGTCTCTCACACTAGGGACAATCCAGCTTTCCACAGCCTAAAAAATGGGAGTTTCGATAAGTGGATAAAGTGATGAAAAATTAAAAAGAAAAGACAAACAAATGAGGGAACATCTCCAGGAGATCAAGACTTATCCTACGCTTGATAGGAAATTTTTTGGAGGTAAAGTCACATGTTTAAATCTATATCATGTTGAAATAAAAGATAAACATAAAAAGGAAAAAAAGAAAAAAAGAAAAGAGGAACTTCTTACCATACCACTCTACCATAAATAAAGTAATTAATATTGATAATAGGGAAAATTCCAAATAAGAGCTTAAAGTGAGGTTATTTTATCAAATGAGGGTCTAAAGTGGACTTTGTCTCAAATAAGAGCCTAAGCTTGTCGGCTAGCCAAATATTGGCTGGTCGGTGAGCACTTGCTTTTTCTGATGGCCAAAATAGGGATATTTTTGTCATAAACATTTCCTTTTGTTTTTTGTTTTCCCTTCTTTTTCTTTCTTCCTGCTCATCTTATTTTTCGTCCAAGCCATTCCGGCAAATGATTTCCTCATTTAGACTTGGCTCTCCACATACCCCAGCTTCTCCCTCACTCCGTCATCACCTCAAACCCTAAAGCCATACATTTGTAACTCCATAAACCCTAATCAAACTAATAAACCCTCGCAAATTACGGTAAAGTTAAAAACAAATCTCCAAATCATTTCGACTCAGGACATTCCATCTGGGAAAAACAATCTCCAAAACCCTAATTCCACCAACAAAACCTCTGCCAAAGAAACAGATCGTGAATTCCACAAACAACTAGCGTTTAGCTCGCACTCATAACTCGAAGATACAGACACGATTAGGACTTATCGGAAAAAAACGCACCAACAAACGAATTAGGGCTACGAAATCGCTGCCTCGCTTCAGCTTTGATCAGATCTTCAACTCTCTCTCTCTCTCTCTCTCGCTTGGGGAGGATCAGAGAACATCTCACTTTTTCTTTGTTTCTCTACCATTCTTTATTTCTCAATCGATGTTTTGGCTTAATCAAAGTGAAGATGGAGTGCGAATTTCAGTTCCTGATCTGCAGTCATGAGGATGGCTGTAAACTAGGGAACTCTCGGTTTGGGACCGCCGGAGATGACGCCGGTGACTATCTATGCTCGTGTGGAGGTGACTAGGGTGGCAGATGGCCGTGGGTAGTTGTGGGGAGCAAAAGCGAGAGTTCGAGGAACTTGAGCTTGACCTCTCGCTTGCGTTTTTCTCTCTGCTCTCAATCCTTCTTCATTTATTTTTTTCACAGAAAGTCTGTCCATGAGTGTGTGTCATTGTGTTGGTATCAATCAAGGTGGAGAAGAAGTAATAGATGGGATGATGCTGAAAACAGAGCTGGGTCTCTCCATTCACCTTTGCCCGAGCCGAATTCGAATGTTTTCAGAGGATTATGCATGAACTTTTTTTCAATTTGGGCATGCTTCTGTAGAAATTCAAGAACTAATCCCATGTAAGATGAATACAAAAAAAGGAAAAAGAAGCAAGGGAACCCTGCCAATATCAACAACTTATTTTGACAAGTTGATTAATTGGACCTTCGTGGCCTTGAAGAATGGACTAAGAAACGAAGTAATTTGAGAGTTTGCTGGAGATGGTGCCAATCTCAGATTTTTTTTTTTAAAATTCTTTTTCTTTTTAATCTTTATCCAAATTTTGTTATGAACGAGAATGCCCTTGTTTTAGTTGTTGGAAAAATCAAGTTATCACCAACCGGCGAGCTCAAGCCCTTGTTTGAGATAAAGTGACCATTTCAGGCCCTTCTTTGAGATAAAGTCTACTTCGAACCATTTTTTGAGAAAATGATCTCACTTTAGGCCTTTATATGGAATTTTTTTCTAGATAATAGATTCAATTTCATAGCAGAGGATCAATGTTTTAGAATATACTTAAAAATTTCCTCCTAAAAATTTTAATGTGAGTTTGAAAGTGAAGAAGGTATAACTAGATTGAAGAAAGAGAAACATTACATTGAAGAGAGGGATATTTTTGTAAATTAACTTAAAAAAGGGAATGCCTTAACCTAAATGGGAGTGAAAATAGCTGGCCTTATCATTAAGCACCGTTATTCAATATATGGAAAGAAAGACACTTACCTTATACCATTGGAGTTCTCTTTGTATTTGAAAGGCTGCTCCGGCCACGTTGGTTACCGCATCGAAACTGGGGTAGTACCTTACTACTGCGGACTCTGCTGCTGCGTACATCATGTGGTCCGATTCTTGCTTTGTAGGCCCTGGAACTAATGACAACTCATTGGTTGAGGTTACCTGCAAAAAGAGTCCGAGGATCCTTTCTTGACGAAACCTCACCGCATGTGTCGTCAACCTCTTATGATCTAGCCAAAGCCGAATAAGCTCTGGAAAACACTGAATACAGAGCTTCAGGAAATCACGCATTCCCATGGCTGCAGCTTGATGCAAAATGTCACTCTCTTGGAAAAAATCGGTGATCTCGACAGTATTCATATGAGAGATCGCAGTGCAAACTTGTTTTGTCAACTCGACTGATGCCACGTGTCTCAATTTAACCTCGTGAATCCTCTTGATAATAGGAGCTGCAAAATGTCAAGACAAAGAAAATGAAAAACAAAGGGCAAATGGATTAAGAAGAAAGTTCTCGAGCTTTAAGAAAACGATCTCATTATCTTTTTCTTTTTCCTTTTTAATCTTTAACGATAGCTATTTTGATTCTTTTTTTTTTTTTTTAATCCTTTGGGATTCAGTCCTCAAATGTAAACAGTGAGTTTTAGCAATTGCTGATGCAAAGTGCTAAAAAAGGTCAAATAAATCATTTTTGGCATTTTCCAAGAAAAAGGTTTATATCATCGCTGGATGCAAAAAAAATAATTGAATGTGAAGAAAGTAGAAGTGATTAGAGGGTAACTAAAAAGGTAATTTCCTTGAAGTTCAAACGATGCTTTATAAAGTTAATCATAATTAAGAGAACATAAATATAAGACTTAACCTGATGGAACAACTCTGAAAATAACCACGCTAATGATGTCTGTCTAGCAAGAGTAAATCACAATAGTCTTTGCATATATAAGATTATTTTAGACAAAATTATTCAAATACGCATAGCAGCTAGTAAGGAATATATCATATTAATCATACAAACCATTGTATTGTTATTAATGCTCAGAGGCAAGAGCAAAAGTTTTTTCTTTCTCCATTCTATCTATCTAACAAAATCAAAACTTCCACGTGTCACATAATGGTATTTGACGTTCGAGTTTACTTGTTAAACCTAAATGGAGTGAGTAGGGTTAACTTGATTCTATTCTAAAATAATTTTGAATTTGACAAAAAATACTCAACAACACTATTCTGTTTCCTTTTTAATTCTTTGACAAAATTAGAAGAATTAGGGACAAGGCTAAAGGGTATTTCGGGGCATAAAAAGTCAGGTGAAGATGACAAGTGCAACTACGGGCAAAAGTTGTGAATAAGTTTTGGGAATTATAGGGAAAAGTGTCCAAAAAGTCCTAAACATTTTGTATTTGTGCCAATTTAGTCGTAAACTTTTTATTTTTGTCAATTTAAATCTTTTGATTTGATGTCAATTCAGTCATTCCGGCTAATTTTGGCTAGATTTTGCTAATTAGGCGCCGATCGGCTAACATGGCAAAGTGGATAGCTTTTAAAAATATTTAAATATTTTTTTCAATTTTTATTATTTTTATTATTTTATTTTATTTTTCCTTTTCCTTTTCCTTTTCTTTTATATTTTCATTTTTTTTTTTTCCTTCTACCCCTCCTTCCTCAACTAGTCACCAAACCTCGGCGACCAACTAGAGGCAACGGCCGACAAGGTCGATCTTGACCTTGCCGGTCTCTAGTGAGCCTCATTGGCCATTGGTGAGGCTCGAGCCCTCGCCAAGGGCTGCGAGGTCATACTTGCAAGGGCTTGAGCCCTCGCCAATGGCTAGGCAAGGCTCGATCTTATTGGATCTAGCAAGGTTGGGCCTTGCCCATGGCCGATGAACCGAGATCGACAAGGACAAGCCTCACTGCCTAGCGTGAGCCATCTTTGCAGCCTTTGACAAGGGCTCGAAGCCTCACTGGGCATCACCTTTGGTGGTCCAACGACTAGTTAGAGGAAGGAGGAGGAGAAAAAAAAAAAAAGAAAAGGAAAATGAAACAATAAATTTAAAAATTAAAAAAAATTGAAAAAAATATTAAAATATTATTACAAGTTGTCCACATTAGTCTCAGTCATGCCACGTTAGTCGACCGGCACCCAGTCGGCAAAATCATGCCATAATTAGCCGGAAATGACTAAATTGGCACCAAGTCAAACGGTTTATGACTAAATTGGCACCAAGTGAAAATATTTAGAACTAAATTAGCACCAATAAAATGTTTACATCTAAATTAGTATAAATAAAAAAGGTTTAGAAATTTTTTGACATTTTTCCCGGAAGTATAGGATCTCTTTTAGCAGTCAGGTGGTGTTTGGAGTAATTTCTGCAAACTTCAAATGGTCCACCTTCTTGGGTAATCTTAAGAGTGCATTCTCTCATATCGGCCTATTGTTTTTAGGATCTTATTTTCTAGTGTGCTTCCAACAAATCTCAAATACATGATTATAAGAAGAGGAGAAAATTCCTTTATTATCTAACCAACAGCTACAGCTTGTTGGTATAGGATATATAATTTGGGTTGGAATTTTGGTACGCCTAATTTTGATGAGACTCATGAAATTCGCTCCATTGAAATATTCTTTTATTCCAAGCCTTCTCTAATAAATCATTTTGATTCTTCCTTCCTATTCCTATTCTTAAAACCTTTTTGAATTATTACTATCTTAATTGCCATTAAATGATAAACCCATGCCTTCATCTATTGCAACCTTATTTCACATCAATGACGTAAGAGGCTTGCCCCCGGTCCCATGTCCAATTCCCGCACCCTCTCAAATTATTCTTTCATGTTGTATTGAGATAAAGTAGTAGTAAAAAAAAAAAAACTAATATAGATGCTATAAGCACTTTGCCCGTAATGGAGGAAACAAAAACATATGGGTTCACTGTTCTAATTGTTCCAAAAAGATATACATGCTTGATAAAGATGATGAAGCGAATGAGATTTCACTAATCAAGATTGAAGGAGAAGTTTACATAAATCTTACTCCATATCTTTTGCTCAGATCATTTAGCCATAAGCAAGAAGTTCCTAGGTTAACATTAAATCTCGCCTCGATTTGCAGTTTGAAGAATTCTTTTTCCCTTTCTTTTTTCACAAGAATTATGTTAGTTTTGACCTTCAAATTAGAGATAAGGGTATTTTGGACATGCACTTTTTTTTTAGGTTTTATTTTGAAGGGAGACTATAAAGGAATGTGTTTAATAAGACATCTCTAACCCTAGCCTCCATATTACTTCTTCTTTTGTTTTTTTCCTATCTTATGGTTACATCTTTAGATCTTGTGGCTCACCAAGTACTCTCATACTCATTATTGAAGATAGTGAAACCCTTCTCTCTCCCCATGATTTTTCCCATTTTGGGTTTTTCACGTAAATCTTGCGTCTCGTGTGATTTCGATTTTGCTTTCATCCTTTACTACTTGTGCTTAAATTGGTGCATCTTTTGGCTTTTTCCACAACAAGTTGGTATCAAAGCAATGGAATTTCGATCTTCTAGTTCAAGATGGCATCTATCAAGTTCAAAGTGGCACCCTTTGATGACCAAAATAATTCTGGACTATGGAGGATCAAGATGAAAGCGTTATTGCATTGGGAATGTTTAGTTAGAGCCTTAGATTGAAATTTTCCCAACGATATAACTACAACTAAGATCAAGGATATGGAAGAGAGGGCGCATAGCACCATCCAATTGTCATTATCCGATAAGGTGCTTTGCGAAAGTTGTTGATGAAGAAATAGCTTCGGGATTGTGGAATAAGCTTAAGAGCCTCTACATGAAGATCTACATGAAGAAATCTCTTATGACAAGATTATTCTTGAAGTAGTGTCTTTACACACTAAAGATGCAATAAGGTATTCCTATCCAAGAATATCTAGATGAATTTAATAAAATTGTTATGGATATGAAAAATCTAAATTTGAAGTTAGATGATGAAGATCATGCCCTAATTGTGTTATGCTCACTACCAAGCTCGTATGAGAATTTTGTGAATTCCATGCTATATAAAAAGGAATCCATAACTCTTGAGAATGTGAATATCTCATTGAATTCCACAAATATGCATATCAAATTGAATGTGAGTATTAGTGGTGATAAAGCTGATAGTTTAGTTGTCAAGGGAAGGTCGAATTATCATGACAAACACAGTAATAGTAAATGCCATTCAAAGTCTAGATTAGGCAAAGATATGAGTAAGGTGGAGTGTTAGTATTGTCACAAATGCGGACACCACAAAAGTGAGTGTCCAGTGCTCAAAGTGAAGGGGAAGAAGTCGATGGAGAGTTCCAATACGACTAGTCTGATGAAAAATAATGAGTTAGTTAATGTGGACATTGTTCTTACTGTTTTATCTTCAATTGTCAAGTCAATGATGAATGGATTTTGGATTCAGCATGTTTTTATCATGTGTCCACATAGAGATTAGTTCCACACATATGAGAAAGCCCGTGGTGGTTCAATTTTGATGGGGCAACAATGCAGTTTGCAGGATTGTGGGAATTGGTGCTGTGTAGTTTAAATGTCATGACAATGTAGTAAGAACTTTGACAAACGTTAAGTACATCCCAAATTTGAAGAAAAACCTTATTTCATTGAGCTGTTTAGATTCCATTAAATGCACATACACAAGTGGAGGTGGAATTTTAAAAATTTCAAAAGGCTTCTTGATTATGATGAGAGATAACATAAGGAAAAACCTTTATGTTCTACAAGCAAGTATCATTGTGGGTTCTTCAAATATATCACCCTCTTCGGATTCCAAAATATCAATATTGTGGCATATGCGGTTAAGCCACATGAGCAAAAGAAGAATGGCTATCTTGAGTAAACGTGGTTTATTTTGTGGAGATTATATAGTCTCGCTTGACTTTTGCGAACATTATGTTTTCGAGAAACAATATAGAGTTAGTTTCAATATTGGGGTGCCCTTGATGAAGCGCACATTTGACTATATTCACTCCAATTTGTGGGGGCCAGAACAGGTAACATCTAAAGATACTGCAGTTTATCTTTCTAACATTTATTAATGATTTTTCTAAGAAAATCTAGGTTTATTTCTTGAAGTGTAAAAATGACATTTTTAATACATTCAAGAAGTGGAAGATGTTAATAGAAATCAAATGGGGAAGAAGATAAAGCATCTTAGAGCATACAATGATCTTGAGTTTGCAAATGTGATTTCAACAAGTACTATGAAAATTTGAGGATTATTTGATATCGACTAGTTAGGTACACACCTCAATAGAATAGGGTGGCGGAGCACATGAACTGGACACTTTTAGAGAGAGTTGATATATGTTCTCTAATGCTGGATTGGGAAAGATTTCTAGGTTGAAGTTGTGAACATGGTGTATTACTTAGTGAATTGTTCTCCTTCAACAACAGTTGAATGTAAGATTTCTAATGAGGTATGGTCAGGTAAACCTTTTGATTATTCTGGTTTTAAAATATTTGGATGTCCTACTTATTGTCATGTAAAATAGTATAAGCTTGAACCAAGGGATAAGAAGTTTATTTTCATTGGTTATGCAGATGGGGTTAAAGGATATAGGTTATGGTGTTCTAACCCTTAGTCATCAAAGTTTATTATAGTGGAGATATTATTTTTGATGAAAATTCCATACTTGAAAAAAGAAAGGTTGTTACTGAATCTCCAAGTATCCGGGAGGAGAATGTTGGAAAAGAGGTGGAGCTTCATGTAGAGCATCCACAAAGAACATTTTAAGATGTTCATGTTCAGGCAGAAAGTGACAATGGGTAACAAGACTCAGATTTTATCAAATATGAAGTAAGATAAATGGAGCAACCTTAGAGTTTGGCTGCAGGGAAGGCTAAACAACAAATTACCCCTCCCCAAAGGTATGGTTTCACTAATTTGGTAGCATATGTTCTTGCAGTTGATGAAGAGCTTGGGATTGAAGAACCTTCTACATTCTGTGAAGCTAATATTTGTTCTAAATCCGAGGAATGGCTTGTTGCGATGAATAAAGAGATTAAGTCTCTTCATAAGAACTAAACTTGGGATCTTGTGAAATTGCCTAAGGGCAAAAGAATTGTTGGGTGCAAGTGGGTCATTAAAAGAAAAAGGGAATTTCCAAGGGTTAAAGATGAAAGATTCAAGGTACATTTAGTAGCAAAGGGTTTTAGTTAGAAGGAATGGATTGATTTCAATGAAATGTTTTCTTTAGTTATGAAACATATTTCCATTCGTGTGATGTTCGTGTTAGTAGTCCTTTATGATATAGAGCTTGAGCAACTTGATGTCAAGATCGCTTTTCTGCATGACGAGCTTAAAGAGACAATCTATATGTCTCAACCTGAGGGATTCATTGTTGAGGGTAAAGAAAATCACGTTTGTAGGTTGAAATGTTTTTTGTATAGTCTCAAGCAATCTCCATGACAATGGTACAAGAGGTTTAATAGCTTTATGTTGAGTCATGGTCACTCATGGAGTGCACATGACAATCTCCTGTACTACAAGAGATTGCAAGATGGTTCTTTTATTTATTTGCTATTATATGTGGATGACATCTTTATTGCAGCAAAGAATATGATAGAGATACAAAATTTGAGAAGGCAATTTAGCAGGGAATTTGAGACGAAGGATTTTGGAGCTGCCTAAAAAATACAAGGTATGGGGGTTTGCAAAGACAGATAGGTTGTGAAGCTATACCTCTCATAGAAGAAGTATATTAAGAAAGTGCTTAAGTGCTTTAGCATGATGAATGCCAAACCAGTAAGTACTCTTTTGGCGACATCTCATTTTGGGCTTTCGGCTTCTTTGTTGCCTAAAACTAAAAAAGAGGAAGATGAGATGTCTCAAGTTCCATATTCTAGTGCTATGGGTAGTTTTATGTATGCTATGGTTTACAATCATTCAGATATTTCACAGGCCATTAGTTTAGTGAGTAGGTATATGCACATCCGAATATAACTCACTCGCAAGCTGTGAAATGGATTCTTCGGTACATCTGAGATACTTCAGATGTGGGTTGGTCTTTGATAGAGGTTGTAATATAGAACATTCGGTTGTTGGCTTCATTGATTTTGACTATGCGGGCAATCTCGACAAAAGGAGATCTTTGACAAGTAATGTTTTTACACTTGGTGGTTCCATGGTTAGTTGGAGTGCAATTTTGCAGGACACGGTGGCAGAGTACATGGCAGCAACGGAAGAGGTAAAAGAAACTTTTTGGTTGAAGCGTTTGATTACAGAACTTGAAGTGAAACATGAGGGAGCCTCCATTATCTTTTACGATAACCAAAGTACAATCATGTTAACCAAAAACACAATGTATCACGGAAGGACAAAACATATTGACATCCGATATCACTTTATATGTGATAAGGTTGTTAAGAGTATGGTTACAATGCATTGGATAATCTGGCATATATGTTAACCAAACAGTTTCCTTTGACCAAGTTCAAGCATTGCTTGGATTTGATAAGTGTCTTGACCATTTGATTTGCTTAAGCGGATTGGTGGTGTTTCATCCATTGTTTCCTATATTGAGTATGCTCATGTAGGCTTAGGGGTGTATGTCATCGATTCCACTGTTTTGGGGGTGGCCTTATGTGATCACTTTTGGTGGTAAGGGAGAGAGGTCTTGTGATGTTTGGTATAATGTTCTTTCGGATATTTGAAGACAAGATGAAGATTTGTTGAATTTTGACTTTCAAATTATAGATAAGGGTATTTTAGATCATGCACTTTTGTTTTATGTTTTATTTTGAAAGGAGATTATAAAAAGAAATATGTTTAATAACACATTTCTAACCCTAACCTCCATATTAATTCCTCTTTTGTTTTTTTTCCTATCTTCTGGTTATATCTTTTAATCTTGTGGCTCATCAAGTGGCTTTTTGAGTTTTTGGATTGTACTATCGTACTCTTTGTTGAAGTTAGTGAAACTCCTCTTTCTCCTTGTGATTTTTTCCGTTTGGGTTTTTCACGTAAATCTCGCATCTCGTATGATTTTGATTTTGCTTTCATCCTTTACTACTTGTGCTTAGATTGGTACATCTTTTGGCCTTTTTCCGTAACAAATTAAGTAGGAGCTTTATCTACTCATAAAAGAAGTCAAAAACAAACAAGCTATAGACTTTTAGTTAGAGAGAGAGAGGGACAAAAATAGAGATGGTATCTTGATTGAATAAAAGCATACCTGTAATTTTGGCAGCATTCCATAATGACCTTGTAAGACACTGATGCACTACAATTAGGTTGCAGAGAGAACCCGGTCGTTAGAATGCAATCATTGTAAGACCTCAAAATTCGTTTGTTACATTGTCCAATCAATAAAGTTATACAATATTTATGCACTTGGTTGAATCATCTATTGTTCCCGGGGGATAACTGATTCATGAAATAGTTAGATTTCATGTCATTATTCAAGTAAAACTATGTCAAGGAAATAGAAATGTCCCACAAAGAAACAATCATTTCTGACTTCTTTTGTTAGTAAGGAAGGAATCAATCTAAGAAAATTGACTTAAAGTTCAAACTCAATGAAAGGTCCAAAATAATGCCCAACAGCAAAAAAAGCATACCCACCCGGATCCAAATTTCTATCCATTGGTTCGTCGTTCAAGTCCACCGGAATACCTTCGGTTCGGAGAAACAAAAGAGCAGGTGATGAGCCAGGTATGATCATGTAGAAGGGAATCAGTAATGAAGGGATGCGACTGCAGAAAGTACGGACATTTATATATCAATGCTTCCAAAACACTCAGCCTGGTTCCGCTGCGAAAGTGAGACTCCCTCCTCGCCAACGTCCCCAATATAGATATGCTATCACGCTTTGTAGTTTTCATGGTCATAAGGTCAGGGTACCGCTCAACTAGATAAAGGGTGATATCTGTCCGAATTCACCAGCAAAGTTGACCAGGAAAATAAACCAAGTCTAGAATGAAAGGAAAAACAGAAGGAATTGAGATACAGGGCGATGATGATCTTACCGTGATGACCAGCGCAGGTGAGATCTATCACCGTGTCAATCGCATTGGAACTGCTGAAGGGATGACCTGGCCCATCGTCTGTCGTACTTTTCGCCAGGAACCAGGCAATCTCCTTATGCATAGAAGCTTCTAAAGCAGATATTCCCAGAGGAACACGTTCTTCATTATCTGCAATCTGCGTCAAATTGGGATTACTTCTAACTAATGCCTTGACCATCTTTATCCTTCCACGCAGGACAGCATTGTGGAGGGCTGTGCGGCCATCACAATCAACCTGTTCAAGCGCTTCTGGATATGGAGACGAGCTCCACCAGGTTCTCAAAAAATTGGTCTTGTGCACTCAAAGCGGTTATGTGAAGCACTGTCTCTGATCTGCTTGTTATTTTGGCCGTCTTTGAAGCAGAATCTTGTTCGAAAAATCTTTTAGCAGATTCCCAATCACCCTTGAATGCAGCTTGCAACAATGGTCGGTAATAGTGTCCATCCACTTCCTCTTTCGATATTTCTGCAATAGATCCAAAGATTTCAGGCGATTTTGTCAATACGTTTTCCTTGCAGATATTGAGAAGTGTCCAGAAAAGAACAATTTCATGAAGATTGAGATTTCGCAATGAAATAACTCTTGAGGGATAACGCACCTGGAGCACCTCCAGATTGAGAAGGAGCTGATCCAACGCTTACAAATACATTTTCAATATCTGTAGGAGAGAGTGAGCACTAAGTCCATTGCATACTTTCTTTTTCCTCTTTTTTCTAGCCAAGGTCAGCATTATGTTTGTATGGAGATAAAAAAATAATAAGAACCATGAGAAAATACAAGTTCCAGCATATGTGAGATTCCATCGATTATACCATATTTTTTCTCAGTTGGAACTCGAACATGTACCTGCTGGTGTTTCTGCATGATTCAAATTTCCTTGTTCTTCACTTGGTTGCATCACCATTGGGTTGCTCTCCTGGTTACAGTCTTTCAAAAATAAAGTGGACGGAGAATGCAAAAATGGGTAAGATATTCAGTTGTCAAAGAATTCTAGTCTCCCTAAGAGGGAAGTTCATTCATTCCTTATATACAAGTAACTCCATTTAAATAAAGGTAAAGTCGACCCCCAAAAAAATAAAATAATAATAATAAGTTTATGCCTTTACACCTATAGCAAGCAAGCATATCCCTTTTCTTTTCCTACTTTATAGCAGTTGATTACTTGAGTGTAAAATAGTTTATCCTTAAGAATATAGACTTTTCCTATACTGGTGAGCTCCACCTTGGTCACGCCTGGATTCCTCTACCCACGCCAATAGGACCGAAGGGTCCTCTCTCTGGCATCGGGGAGCTCTCATGATTCTTCTCCCTCACCTCAACATTCTGCCGAGCTCCCTCACTGTAACACCAGCTGAGCTTCCAGAACAACGTGCCACAGTTTCCGACTCCTACTCGACCTCAGGCAATAGCTGGTGTCGGCTCCGACGAGCTTGGCCAAGAGGCTCTGTTTTCGGATCCAATAGTTTCGCAGTTCAAGAGCTTGCTCTTCTCGTCAATCCTTTATTCATCCATTCCTGAAGATCCAGACGCTCGTCCCCCGCCTCAGCTACTGCCATGGAAGAGCTAGTTTCGCCTAAAACTGCCCTGGCAGAGATGGATTCGCTGTCTTGGCGTTTTTCCTAAGATTCGAGTCTTCCGCTGGCGACTCACTTCACGGTGGTGCTTTTTTGTTGCACCTTTATCTCCAGTAATGCTCACACATACAGTGGCACCTCCTGTAGTAGTCGAATTGGCCTTGAATAGTCACAGTAGTACTCTGCTCTGTTCTTATCTGTTTCTGTGTCGCAGTTGTGAACGGCCCTGCCGTTGCGAGTATAGAACGCCCAGCTTGCCACCATCGTCGGTTGCTTAAAACTGAACATTCGCTGGGAGGGACAGCAACAGCTAAACAAAATATGGAGAGAAACAAAAGATACAAGAAAAAAGAAAACGCACACAGAAAACAGGGAGAGTGGGAGCCACGAAAATTCGTCATTGCTAGGAGTTTACGAATCCCCGCTGGAGTATTCGCATCGTCTGAACCCGGATCAGTGTTGAGAGCAGTGTCTTTCGTGCCGTCTTACTTTCTCAGCGGGGCTAGGCTCAACCTCTGGGAAAGATTGCTACGCAAATTTCAGGCCTTCCACCAATTTTCTTCTCGAATGCATTTGAACCGGACGACTCATAAGATCGTACATGTTCACCCGCTCTTTTGTATCTGTAGGATCTTGCCAGAGAGCATTTATATATTATCTAATTTTTTATCCCCTTACGTTCACTCTTTGCCTGATTTAATGCCTAAGTTGCTTACGCTAATAATACTTGCGGATAAGGTGCTCTTAGGTTTTTTCTGTGTTCTTTTAATAAGTAATTATATATTTATGTGGAATACCGGCGAATATATTGTGAGTGTAAAAAAAAAAAAAACTTTTACAAAAATGGTCTTCTCCATCATCGATTTAAGAGTTTTAACAACTCTCTCTTTACTAACTATCAAAATTCATGTTTGTATAAGGCCGCATGTTAAAAATTTCTTTTGCTCCACCAGTGTATGTTACAATTATTCTATTAATATTAATTTTTTAATTTATGAATTAGTAATTGGAACGAAAAATATTTCTACATGTGAATTAGGGGTGGCAATGGGAAAGGCCAGGTGCTTGGGCTGCAAGGTGGGTGCGGGGGTGGCGTCCTGCTCCACACTAACCAGGGATGCCCCATCCCCGCACCATGTTCTGAGGGGGATATAAATGTACTCCATTCCCAACCGTAGCAAGTATGCAGATTTCCTTGTTCCACTTGGTCCACTCCATAATAATTTCAAGATAAAAGAAAAATTAATTAGATTCTTCAACAAGCATAATTATATATATATATATATATATATATATATATATCGATATTATCTCTCAAAAAAATTTGCAAGTTGAACAAATCATAAGGGACAAAAAAAAAAATACAAATTTGGAATCCTTAGATCTATTACCACAAAGTTTAATTTGGAATATTTCCATGATAAATCGATGAGAAATTTAAGTTATTTCTATGAAGTATTTAAGTTATACTAAAATCTTTTATGTTCTCAAAAGAAGATAGAAAATGAGTTTCACCTCCGAACATTATATTACTAAAATAATACAATTTATGTGAAGGAAGAAGGTTAGGACTAGAAATCTCCACGATTTAGATATAGATCATGCTTTTCGGATACTTCAATAAATAGTAGACCATGTCTACTTGGTTTTATCTAAATCGGGGGCTAATTTATTCTAATCTAACAACCTAAACATAATTAATTAAAACTAAACCAACCTTAAGCATAATTAGCCAACTAATCCAGGATCCATGTCCTTCCCAAAGCACGGCTCCCCACTCCGACTTCCATGCGGGATATTTTCTTTTGAAAATTTCTTTATTGTCCCATTCCCATTCTTAAAACTCCCTATCCACTTTAATTAGGGTGAGGTAGCGTGGATATTTGGTAGGGTAAGTAATTTGCCATACTTAATGCGAATTGATACACCAGTTCGATTTTGGCATTTTATCATGATTTCAAAATTAATATAGTAATTTTTTTTAATAAAGTGATCTATTTATCTATATGTACATGTTATTTGTTTGCATTTGCAATGAACTTTTTTTTACACCTTTGTAATATTTTCTAAAATCACTACCAGCTATTCAAATATAAAAGCTCATGTAGATAGATGGAGCCGTTGTTTAATATTTAAACATTCTAATATTCCTTTCAAGCGTAAGTTGGACTTTGAATTAAGATTTAAGCATTATATATATTATAAGGGAGATTCTGGAAAGATTTGAACTCAAGATGTGGTCTTTTGATATCATGTGAAAATTTATGGGAGTAGTGTTGCTTATTTTAAAAATTACGTTGACAAATGAATATATTTAAATATTTTGACAACCTGTGTTTCCCACATGGTAAAGACCTTTAAATTAGAGTTTATAGTTTTGATATACATCCTCTTGTTTTTTATATTTTCATAATAAAGATAATACTTTTGGATATCTTTTTTATATTTAAAACTACCGCCTTTTATTATGTTATAGAACAGCTAGAGAAAGCAGATTGATTATTAAATAAATATACTATACAATGAAGATATTTGTGATACTTATAATGCGACTATTTGGTATTTTCTTTATGTACGTACGTACATACATATGTTTGTATTTATGTATTACTCTTGTCTAATTTTGATTTATGAGCAATTTAATTTTATTGTCTCGATCAATGTTAAGTTTTCATAATCAACAATTTTACCCTTTAATTCTAAATATATAATTACCTTACTGGCTTAACTTTCAAAATGAACCTTTTCCAATGCACAAGAAAATTAAAGTAGAAATATGCTTATATCCTTGTAATTGATGTCAAAAAATTACATGTTGTTTTTAATTTCTTCATTTATTGAGTTTCCTTAAACATCTTGTCGCGACCTCGGGGGGTGGGCGGGCGAGCGGGTGGCCGGGGGGGGGGGAGGGAACAGTTTAGGAGTATTGCTAAGGATGGGCCTAAAGCCCATGATTAGGCACGGGCTCCCTTCCAAACTCATACTCCGCGTGACGTTGGGATATTTTTAGGAATTTTGCACAAAAAGAGTCGCCACTAGCCTATTGGGGTCGGCTAGAAACTAAGTAAGGCATGGGAGTGTACCTCACTTCCTACGCAACCGGAGAATCTAGTGCCGGGGACTTGATTACGCTAATTGATTAATTAGTGCCATTTTGGTACATGATCTTATTCATTTTAACAAAAATGATTTTTGGTAGGCAGTTTGGATTGATTTTATACCTATCCACTAACATGTAAGGTGATTATGCGGGTGCGCAATCATTAAAGTAACATTCATAGCTACCAAGACCCTAATTGCTATCAAATTAAACATAAATTAAACAAGATATGCAAATTAAACATGCGATATAATTAAAAGACAAGCAAATAAAGGACTAATTACACTAAAAAAAAAAAAAAAAAAAAAGCAATACATAACAATTCCCAATCAAACCCCACAATTTTTGGATTTTCGAAAATTTTTAATTTTTTAATTTTTTTAATTTTTTAATTTTTTAATATATTTTTAAAAAATTAATATTTAAAAAAAAAAGGTCGAAAATTTTTAATACTTTCTGAGTTTTTGAATTTTCAGAAATTTTTTTGAATTTTTGTTATTTTTCGATTTTTTTTTCATTTTTAATAATAATTTTTTCTGAATTTTTTTTTTTTTTAATTTTGTCTTATCACTGCTCTGTCTTTTCCTTGCTGCACTTTCCCCTTTTCAGCAGCTCCTATTCCCGAAGCGACTTTCTCTCTTTTTCTTTTTCTTTTCACTACCCTCTTTATTTCTTTTTTTTTTTTTTTTTTTTGTTTTTCTTCTAAGCTTTTCTTTTAGGTTATCTTCTCCGGATGCTTTCTTCTCCGCTCGAAGCTTCCATTAAACACCCGAAGCTCCCTCTGCCATTTCATAGTTTTCTTTTATTATTTTTTTCGTTTTTTTTATATTTCTTTTTCTTTTCTTTGCTGGTTTTTCTTCTTTTTTTATATTTATTACCGTCCTCCCTTCTGACATTCTTCCTCTGTGCGTTTTCACGCCTTACTCTCCAGCGACGTCTTTTACCGAAGCCTCCCACCAATGAACTTCACCCTGGAATTTCGCCCCACGGACCCACAACAAAAATTTAAACGAATCGACAACAACACCCAACGCTGCCGGCCGTCACCAAGCCATCTTGGCTCACCACCGCAAAACCGAACTCGCCTCCAACGTCTACCATCACACCAGCCACCACCACTCATCATGTTCAATGAAACATGCACAGCGTATCTCGAACGAAATGCAAAGATGCAGTGACTTCATTGCAGGTGAAAATCGAGCTTAACAACTAATAAACGCATAAATCGCATTAAATGGTACCTTCGCATTCGATTAAAAATAGGGGCCATTCCTTAAACAATTCTCTCAGAAACATTTCATCAAGCAAGTCTTAGGCGTTCGACTAAACTAATATAGCATACCGATGAACCACCGCTTTGGTATCTAGCTCGTCCTACAACATCCCAAGTCGATGAAGATTTGTCGAACAGATCCACAGTGCGCTTTCACGGAAACAAACAAAACCTCGGGCTCATTTTCAGAACAACACTAACGCTGAGGCATTATATATGTGATGAGCACATGATAAAGAGAGGTCGTAAGCCCATCCTAGACTCTAGCTCGCGTCTAGATGCAAAAGAGGGCCAAGCGACGCTCAAACTCGACAAAAGGAACGGCTCATTCAAACAGAGCATGCTCGTAGACCAAGAAAAAGGAGACCCATCCATCGTTTCAGTTCCATTTTAAATAAAAACGAGCAATGGAATTCCCAGAGAGAAGTGCTTGACCGCGGACGTCCCTACCCGCCTCGAGGGTGGCGAACGGTGTAGATATTTGCTTCTCGATTTGACTCAATTAATAGGCCCTTTGGTTGATTACAATGATAATTTGTTACTTAAAAAATTAGCTAATAAATCAGTTGTTGGCCTTGGAGTCATGTTTTGCCATATGAAACTGATGAGGAATAGTTGATTAGTTATCAAGCTTGTCAATATGGAGTACGTTGTATTGCTATTAATGTTGACTTGTGAGGGATCCTTGGGATCGGCATTTTTATTTAATGTTGTTTTAGTAATCAATAATCAGGGTGCACAAGAGATGCTTTATTCTCTGTATGAGAAGTTTCTTGTATTACGTGATCAATGATTACATTGGAATCTGTCTTTCGGGTTCGCTATATATATATATGATTAATTTTTATTAATGAATAAAATAATGTAATTAGCATGATATGTGATTTTGGTGATATGATGCCCCTATCACTATAGTTAAAATCACATATATATGAATATGTGAGGAGTAAAGCTTATATCCCTGGTATGAGAGAATTTCAATAATTCAATTGAGTAGTGATCGCCAAAGTGGCACGCTTGATTGGGTTTGAGAAATTTCGGTCTCGTATGATGATTGGGATGTCTCTCTGGTCTAATGCGTAATCATACTCCCAAAGGAGATGATTGTGTATTAGTTCATGGAGGGATACATGATAGTATGGTGGAGGAGTGACTGATTCTAGTGATTCATATGCCCAAAGGTGATGAATTCACGAAGAATTGGTACATATTCTCATAACCTTTATCATGTGGGGAGTGTACAATTGCATGTCATGTATTCTGCTCAAAGGTGATTATGTGATTTTGCATGTAACTCTCTGGATGTGTACTTGTACGTCAAGTTACACAATGCTCACATGATGCTAATTATATCTTTGCTTGTTTTTCAGTCACCTTTTCTGTAAATGGTAATTCCGTCATCATTGAGGTTTTTACTGCTTCAAATTTTAAGTTTGGACATATGATTTGTTGCTTGAGAAAAGAGCAATTGAATTTGCTTATTGTCCATTTAGTTGGCGAGATCGATAGATCGGACAATGTCCAATCGCCTCGCACACCCCCGAGCCGAGATCCTCGGTTATACCATCGGGAAATTGACACGAGTTGAACCAAAAACCAGGAAACTCACCGCAAAAATTTAGATGTAAACTCGAATTCAAGGATGGATAGACCCATACGGTTGTATTGAGATAACAAATTTGTAGTATTATTTATTTACTAAGAGGAAGCCGCGGCATTCAATAAAATATTTTGAATGTGTTGTTATTATGTTAAATACATATTGATAAAGTCTCAAGGGATGGTGGTTCCGGCTAGGACAAGAGGCGCAGGCTCGCGTCGGGGGTGGCTGGGATCTCTATGATGCTCGGCTGAGGTGGGTTCCGGGCCTCCTTCTTCCTGGTCACTCTCCGTTTCTACCCCTCTCCTTCCTTCAAGCTCTCTTGCCGAAGGCCGTCTCCAATATCTCTCGGCCAATCCCCCCCTCTGCGTTGCTTCTCATGTTTTCTTTTAAAACCGCCGTTGGTTCCTTTTCCTTTGCCTCTGTCCGAAATCCTTTTGCTAGTCCACAAAGCCAGCTCTTCTTTCTTTTCCATCTTCAGCTCTAATTTTCCTCGGTCAGTCCCTTTTCCTTTGCCTCCTCTCTTTCTTTTCCATCTTCAGCTCTAATTTTCCTCGGTTAGTCCAGCCTCTATGTATGCCTGCAGTCAGTCTTCTCCTTGGGACCGAGTTCAGTCTATTTTCAGCTACAACGGCTGCAGGTTTTCTTGGGCTTCGTCAACTGCAGGAGATGCCACGCTGCAGCCAAGCGTTCATCGCTTCCATTTTTCTGAAATCGCAGTTGTCGATCCTCTGCAGATCCTTCTTCGGCTTCCTCCTGTTTTGTCTTCTGCAGGTCCTACGCGAAGACTAGAGGAGGGAGAAGGATGGGGCGTGGACCAGGCCGACAGGGGGGGAAAAGAGGCTGGGCCGCGGGGGGAAAAGGAATATATAAAAAGAGAAGTGGGCGGGTCGGGCCAAGGCCAGATCCAGCCTGACCCGATCGATTTTTTTCTCCAATTTTCTTGATTTTTTTATTGACTTTTTGAATGATTGATTTTTTTGTAAAAATAGGTGTCAACATCCTCGAAGAGAGGGCTGTGTTCATTCGACGAACAAGGGTGTCGGGCGAATGATGTCTTATAAGAAAGCTTACCATAAACCTTGGTGCTCACAGAGTTTTGAAGTGAGATGAACTAATTCAAAGAAACCATTCTAACATAGAACTTTCAACGTGAGTTTGTTATCTATTTATTTGTCAATACATTAAAAAAAGTAAAACTCGTATGATATTGACTCACGTTGCACGCTCATGTGTAAGCTTTATGTAATGATTCGCTTTTCATGGCAGTTTAGATCCTAATCTTAAGCAAATATCTAATTATGCCTACTAATTTAGGAAAATTGCAAAAGAAAAAAAAATCCAAAACTTATTGCTATATTATCAATTCAGCCATAATTTTTTTTTTTTTTTTAGCTAATCCAGTCTTAAATCTTTTGCAACTATGTCAATTTAGTCTATTCAAGCTAATTTTGGCTGCTCAACGTTGACGTGGATGCTTGCTATCTGGCCGACAATTACATAGACAATTTTTAATAATTTTTAATTTCTTTTGAATTTTTTATATTAATTTTTTCTTTTTCTTTTTCTCTTCTTCCTCATTTTCCTTTTTATTTCCCTATAGTGGCCAGCAAGGCTCTGACAAGGCCTAGGGACTGTGGGCAAGATAGTTTCGCCTAGATCTAGGCGAGGCCAGTCTTGCCAAGGCCTTGTGGGCCATGGGTAAAGGCGGCCTTGCCCGTAGCTAGCGAGCAACCACGGTTGTCATTGTCTGGCCGTCACACAATCAGAGATTTTCCTGAAAACGGAGGCTTCACAGTGGAAAGGTTTCTACTGTTACAGTTCTTTTGCCATAGACGGACTTCGATTGACGTTCATGAGTTGAGTGAGCTTGTCAGTGGAGCGACCGATGGCTGGAGCAATGAGAACATGCGTGATGACGGCCGCAATAACATCGCATACTCCATCGCGAATTGCTTCAGCCACCAATTGGCGCGCTCTTCCTTTGATTTCGCTCCAACTCGCCAATGACAGCACTCCCAAAAGAGGCATCTCGTCGTTGTTGTCGACTTTGATTTCGGACAATCAGATGACGGTCATGATTTCACTATAGCTTAGGCGATGGTGGCCGTGGCCTCAGCAGCCATGGGCAACATTGCCTTCGACTGCATTGAGGCTACGGCGAGGCTAGCCTCGCCTGTGGCCCCCAAGCCTTGCCTAGATTTGGGTGACAGTAGTCGACAAGCCTTGCTGGAGCCTTGTTGGCCATCATGGGATAAAAAAGGAAAAAGAATAAGAAAAAGGATAAGAAATAAAAATTTAAAATTTGAAATTTTTTTATTAAAAATTGTTCACATTAGCATCGTTAGATGGCCGGTGTTGGCCAAGTCGGTCGGCGTCCACGTCAATATTGGCCTGCCAAAATTATCCGATAGACTGAATTGACACAATTGCAATAAATTGTTGACTTTTCTTTTATAATTCTCTCTATCTAATTCTTACACATAGTTTGAAAATAAATTTTCAATTGACAAGAAATAAATGTTTAAAGAAATTATTTAGGTATACATAAATTATACTTAATTGTTTATGTATGTCTGGACTCAATTTTGAAATATCTATGTATTTAATTAGGTGACTGATCAAAGATCTATGATAGGTATATTTCATGTGCTTCACAATTTATGTGGACAAAACCTTATGGCGGATGTAATTCCAAAATCTACAATCAGTTCTTAAGAATAAAGTGATGCATCTTATATCATGTCTATCATTGATATTCTTTACATATAGATTATATTAATTATGATATTATTCATCCCAAGAGCACCTATAAAGAAAATTAAATGTTTAAAAAATTATATCCCATGGTTGCCCATATTTTGGTAATTATACAGTTAACGTGAATAAAGTCTTATATTTGGTAAAATTCCATTTGCTTTATATTTCATGAGAATAAAGGCCTACATTTTGTATAATTTTTATCACAAGTACTCTTTTTATATCGATCATTTCTTTTAGGGGCGAGCGGTTTCAAGGTAGACAGGTTTCGGATCTAGAATCTAGGACCTATCCTATTGGAACCGTTCTCAGTTTTTGAAACCTGAAACTTATCCTACAAATCTTGAAACCAACCCTACCGGTCCATTCCAGTTCCTTGATCTATCTAGGAACCAACCAATTCCTTTTTTATTGTTTTTTTTTTATTTCTCGAAAGGACAAACTTTGGAAAACAGCCCCTAATTTGCAATCGAAACAAATAGCAACTACTTGTAGTAGTACGGCCACAAAACAACGATAAATACTGTACAAAACAAACATAAATGCAAAGTAGTTGGGAAGGGTCAAACACATCCTTTAGTCAAGCAAAATGAAAGTTAAAGTAAGAACAAAAATTTTCATATGTCAAAAAGTAACAAGCCATAAGAGATGAGAAAAAAAAAAAAAGTAGCATCTTTAGCTGCATTATTGTGGAGTGTTAAGAGCTGTTGACAGCTTGAAATAATTGAAACATTTGAAGAAAGTGGAGATCAAACAATGCATCTTTCCGAAAAGTTTGCCTGGTGTGCACGCATTCACCAAGTTGGAGATAGATTGGACACTATTGAAGCTGCAGAGCATGCCATTCGGCCGGGGAAGTGATTTTTGACTTTTGGTATATTAGGACAAATAAGCATTATCTTGAGAGTGCAAGAACATCCCTTGGACAAAAACCAAAGGTGTGCAAGTTAGGAGTGAATAGTTCTAAAGTAATATTCTGCGATAGTGCACTTTAGTAAAAAAATTCAAATATTTGTTTCTATACCATAGAGATTCTATTTTGATATACTGGAGGCTGAACATTTAAGATGTTGGGAAAAATTCCTGCTTCTAAATTACAAAAGTTATAGTCCATGATTAAGCATACTTGGTAGCAAATATTTAAAGTAATATTTCATGTATTTATATATTTTATTTTGAAATATCTATAGGTTGACACTTGAAACAGATCAATTCACTTTATAAATCGATGTTTGGTAAAATAATTGTGCATAGCAATAATTCATATGCTTTGAGGAAATACATTATTGCATTGGCCCTAGTACCCTCAAATCAAGTTCGTCAATCATGTTCTTAGCAATATTAGGAGATCTACTTGATTATGAATATCTCTTGAGATTATGTATACATCTCATTTGATATTGCATATCATTGATTGATATGTTACCTTTAATACTTATCTCATAAATCCTATAAATAGGTTAATTTAATCCTCATTACGAAATATATCAGATTATACATAAATTTCTCAAATCTATCTTCCACATTATTATTCTCAACTTGGTATTAGAGCCTCCTTTTTTGAGGCAATCCTAGGGTATCGGGTGCATCTCAGAAATTTTCCAATGCATCCCAAGCAAATAAATCCATCCTTGCCACTTGACAATGTTCACCCAAGTGCATCATTCCATTTAAATAAGCGCTACAATGGTTGTGTTACGACGTCTCTAATGCACCACCAAGTGGAGCTTTTCTTTTCCATGGAGGTATTTTTCGATGCCAAAGACACTACTTCACACAGTAACTTTACCCTCAACAAAGCCTAGCTTATTTTGCTTGTTGTAACCACGCCAGCCATATTGATTGCATTTAAGTAACTGTCTCAACAGCAAAGTTGACCACAAAGGACTCATGCTACTCGGCTCCTATACCTCATACAATCAACATATTGAAATCTTCTTGCCAACGGAAGCTGGAGTCAACACATGTGCCACCACGTGCCGCCTCACCTTGGATCCGTAGAGTTCATTTTAATCGAAGATTTTCGTTCGGATTATTCTTCACACTCAAGTTGATTTGTTTCATCTCAACTTGCATTTGAGAGGGGATGTTAGCAATATTAGAAAATATACTTGATTATGAATATTTATCAAGATTATGTATATATCTCATTTGATATGGGATATCATTGATTAATATGTTACCTTTAATCGTCATCTCATAAAGCCTATAAATAGGATGATATAATCTTCATCATGAATACATATAAGATTATACAGAAGTTCTTCCAATCTGTCTTTCGTATTATTATTCTCAACCGAGGTGATATCATACACTAACTATGCCTCACTTCCGAATGTCCACAGGACGAAAGATGCTAGGCCCATAGGTAGATTTAACCATTTTGAATAGCAGAGGAAGCTGTAGTCGTAAGAATAAAAACACGGGGAGTGAGGCCAGCAAAGTGATGGGAATGACAACCCACTCCAGTCTCTTATCCAGCACAATTGTGAGAGTTGCAGTAAAGGCCACCAGCATGAAAGCCAAGGAGAGAAAGAGAAACGAAAGCCCCATTATGATCTTTTTAGGCAAGGATTCAAGAAAAGCTTCCCACCTATATCGCGAAGTTAAGATGGCTAGGAATAACATGATGGCTGTCACAGAGGAGAACAAACCTAATGCATCTGATATTGCGAAAACCAGAAGAGAGTCCTTTCCTAATAACAATGGGACTCCAGTATTATTGTCATTGCCTCCAGGCACAGTGAAAGCAGCTGCGAATAATACCGTGGCAATTAAAGTTGAGACAAGCATACATGAATTCGCTGTGTCCTTCACCCACTTCTCTCCATTCTCACGCAACTTGTCATGTTCCCCACAAATATTTCCCAATATGTTTTGCGATCCTGTTTGAAGGTTCTTAGCTCAGGGATGAGACACATTTCCATAGCCTATGCATAAAAGTCGAAAATATAAGTTCCAATAAGTGGATAAATTAACGGGATTTTTAAAAAACTGCCGAACGATTCATGTCATATTACTTCAGTTAAATCGTTATCCATGTACATACATTTAATTACAGTTGAACTACACTATAATCTTAAATACAAATAATTATACCATGGAACTAGCACAGCTTTCGTGAAAACATAAGCAAAACTGATTTAAATGCATTTTTTTTTCCAAACTAATATGTGGACACTACATGAAATGATTTGCACAATAATCCCCAAACCGCATCGTAACAAAAACCTGTAGAAAGAGTCAGGTCGGATTTGAGAAAGAGTTGTTTGGATTAGATTAAGTGGCAGATCATAGTTACAATTTAATTTGGATAAACCCTTGCTTCTCAACTTACTAAAATAATTCGGGTTTAGCATGTGTCATTTAAAAGTTCTATGTACCAACAAGGTGATGACTTAAATGGTAAGAGAGTTTATTCTCCTTGTGGTCTTAGATTCAAGCTTTGTTGAAAATATGTCAGGGCTAAAATCCCGAATGCCCTGGACTGATATTAGGTAGTGTGCCCGTAAAATCGATCGAGAGGTGGACCTATCAGGGTATGAAAATTACGAAAGTCGCCTAACATCTATAAAAAAGAGTAACTACATATGTTCTCAGAACTATCCAAATAAAGATCTAGCCATCATGTTTCGAGAAATTTGCTGGGAAGATATTATAATAATCATTAAGAACAGTTGTTGAGTGTATGGAAAGGAAGATACTTACCTTGAACCACTGGAGTTCTCTTTGCATTTCAAAAGCTGCTCCAGATACTTTAGTTACATCAACCCAATTAGGTTTGTACTTTGCGGCTGCCATCATCATCGTCTTCGATTCTTCCCATGAGGGCGCTGAGACAAATGACAACTCATTGGTTGAGCTTCCCTTCATAAAGAGTCTGAGGATGCTTTCCTGGCGATTCTCCACAGCAGTTGTCCTCAACTTTTTACCATAAGGCGAAAGCCAAATAAACTCGGGGGAAACCTGCATTAATAGCTTCACTAGTTCAGGGATTCCTCTGGATAGAGTTTGACCAAGGAAGTCCCCCTTTTGAAAACACTTGGTAATCTCAGTAGTTGTCATACAAGAGATCGCACCGCAAACTTCTTTTGCCAACTCCACGGTCATCACATGTTTCTGCTTCACCTCATGAATCCTTTTGATTGTAGGAACTACAAAAACTTAAATAAAAGTAAAAATAAAATGAATAACGAAGAGGCAGAAATTGGATTTACCGAAGAGGCAGAAATTGGATTTTACTTATAAAAAGAAAAAGAAAAGTTCTCCAGCTTCGCATTTCAAATTTTTTTATTATTTGTCACATCTTCCCACAAAACGATCGCAACATTTAGAGCTTGGGTTGGGTGGGTATTTTTTTTTTTTTTTTTTTGGGTGGTTTGTTGGGGGGGGTGTGGAGGAAGGAGAAGGGATTTCGCCCTACAAATGCAAAGTAGCTCGTAATAAATCGTACGATCCTTTCTTTTCTCCATTCTATGTCTCGAATAAAATCAAAACTTCCACGGGACCTCACATAATGGTTTTCCATGTTCGAGCTTACTTGACACACCTAAATGACATAATGAGTAAAAGTGGAAAAATTGTCCAAAAAGTTTTAAACATTATTTACAGCAATCAATTCATTCTTAAACTTTTCAATTGTGTCAATTCAGTTATAGATCTATTGACAACTTGTTAATTTAGCCATAAACATTTCAATTGTGCCAATTTAATTATAAATTTTTTAACGAATTACAAATGTAATCCTTCTTGCTAATTTGGTTGGAAATCACTCACATGGATGTCCAATCAACGCCAATTATCCTATGTGGCGCTACCATTGCCGATGAGAACAATTTTTAAATTTTTATGAACTTTTTGTTTTTTTATTTTTTCATTTTCTTTCTTTCTTTTTTTTTTTTTTCATGGGGCCACGAGCCACTAGCCAAGGGCTAGCGACATTTGTTGGCCACTGGGCAAGGGCCAGTGACTCAACACCCTCTTTAGCCGCAGGCAAGGGTTGCAACCTTTGCTAAATTTGGTGAGGGCATCATGAGCCCTCACCTAGTCTCTTGCAAGCCATAGCATGAGTGTTGCGGCCCTCACCCATCCTCACTGTGGCTGGTGAGGCCTAGGCGAGAGCTATGACACTCTTGCCTCGCCAAATCCGGTGCGGGTGTCGTGGCCCTTGCACTAGGACCCGCAACCTTGGCAAGTAGCTGATGGAGGTCGTTGGCCCTGTGAAGAAAGAAAAGAAAAGAAAACGAAAACGAAAACGAAAACGAAACAGGAGAGGCGAATGAGGTAATTTATAATTAATACTATTTATGTATTAGTAGATAATAATTGTTCTGGTGATATTTTAATTTCGATCTTTGTTGAAAATTAAATTTAATAGATTTTTGATTTTATATGCAATGGGCCTCATTCATGAGAAGTGCCTAGTTTTATATATATGGCACTTATAAATAAAAATATTTGGGATAAGAATAATAGGAGTATCATAACTTTCATACGACGCTCACTTGAGTACTATAATATTTTTTTTTTTTCACTCACTTAAGTGCCACGTCGAAGTAAAATCGATTATTTGAGTGTCATTCATGGCAAATCATTATATGTGGATTTTTTTTTTCATAAATTTTCCATTTCAATGTGGATTTTTTTTTTTATTAATTGTCTACATGAACACCAGCAATGTCATGTATAACGACCGGCGTCGCCACGTAGAGTGACCGGCATTCACATCAAATTTTCTGGTGAAGCAAATCACTGATGGCACTCAACTGATTGATTTTTCAAATTTGTGGCACTCAAGTGAGCGAAAAAAAAATTATAGTAATCAAGTGAGCACCATATAAAAGTCATAGCACTTATGCTATTTTTATTCCAGAATTTAGGGAAGCATTATTATCTTCTTCTATTCCGAGCCCTCCCAAACAAATCATTTTGATTTTTACTACCTGCATTCTCCCCCCATTTCCAATTCTTCACGCCCTTTTAAAGTTGCCAGATAAAAGTGTAAGTATTCCCTCCTGGGTAGGAGGTTAAACTACCCCCAGGGACAAGGGTAAGGGACCCCCCCTGGGTACGGATTGGTTGCCCTAAGCAACCCCTCGGCCCCTCTTTGGGGTGCCCCCGTGAGGTAAAACTAACGGGGATATAGGCAGCTCCCACGCCAAGAAAAGTATAGTGGCTGGGATAATATCCCGTAAGATGGTCCTAAACAAGACCTTAAAAGGCTTTGACCACCGGGAAAGTCCAGGTATAAGGGGCATAGGGCGACCATGTCCTAGAAAAAGATTCGTGGTCAATTGTCGGGGGAGTTGTAACCAAGCTGGGATAAAGCCCCCCGGGCCGGACCCTCGCCTACCTACGTAACCAACCATAGAGAGGGGATGACTGATAAAAGTGTAAGTATACTGTATTAAATGCCTTTAAAGTATAAATTCGTGCCTTCATTTATTGCAACGTTATTTTATAGTCAATGGTGCTAGGGGCTTGCCTACAGTCCCATGCCTAATTTCTGCACCCTCTAAACATATTATATCGTGTTGTATTGAGATGAAGTAGCACTCAAAAGAAAATAATATTTAGGCTTAAGAACTTCACCCATAATGGAGGAACAATTACATTTGGGTTCATTGTTCTTATTTTTCACACTGATTTAGATGCTTTATATTGAGATTGATGAAGCGAACATGATTTAACCAATCAAGATTGAAGGGGAAGTCCAAGTTTACATAACTCTCATTCAATTAGCCATAAGCAAGAGAAATTCCTAAGTTAACATCAAATCTCGCCTCCTTTGCAATTTTAAGGAATTCCCAATTTACTTTTTCTAAACAAAAATTTGCAGACTCTTGCAATGGTGGATAACTGAGATCTTTGAAATACACAAGCATTGACACAGAGAATCATACAATTAAATATTTGAAAGATTTTTACTAGATTCAATGCGGTGTAAAAGAATAAGGTATACATTCACTGTTAGGTGATTGACATGTGAAAAAAACGTAGTTATAAAACTAAACTCCAAATGCACATGTCACTTATCTGACGGGATCGGCGTAATGATTTTTCTACATAGACATGAACTTAATAAAAACCTTTCAAGTTAGGGCCAAAATATTGATTAGAACTTTTTTCTGCTTATAAAAGAAGTCAAAAACGGATAGACTTTTCCAAATACATAGACATGAACTTAATAAATGAACTTAATAAAAACCTTTCAAGTTAGGGCCAAAATATTGATTAGAACTTTTTCTGCTTATAAAAGAAGTCAAAAACGGATAGACTTTTAGCTTGGGGGAAAGAGAGAGATAGACATAGAGACCAGAGAGTATCTTCATAAAATGGAAGCGTACCTACAATTTTGGCGGCACTCCAAAGTGACCTTGTACGACATTGAAGTGCTACAATTAGGTTGTGAAGAGAACTAGGTCAGTGGATACAAAATCATTGTGGGTAGGTGGAATGAAGATACTTTACTACATAGATTATAATTACTAGTGTCTCAACAATCTTAATAGTTGATGGTCACCGAGATCAAAACAAACATCATTCACATTCACATGGATTAATCAGGTAGCTCCGCTTCGTTTTGCACCTCCTCCCATACTGGTTGCTTCGTAATTTGTTCGTTTTGTCATCTATTTAATAAGTTATATAATACTTATGCTCTTGGTTGAATCGTACGTCGTTCTGACGAGATAGCTTATCCATGAAGTAGTCCCATTCAAGTCAAACTAGGTCAAGGAAATAGAATAAATCCTACAAAGAAACAATCATTTTCGGTTTCCTTTGCTAGTAGGGAGGGAACCAATATAAGAAAACTGGCCTTAGTAAAAAATCTTGGAAGGTCCTCAATTACATATTGCCCAACTATAAAATTTGTGCCTTACCCGGATCTGAATTTTTATCTGTTGGTTTGGAGTTCAAATCCACCGGAAGACCTTCAGTTCAGAGAAACAAAAGAGCAGGTGATGAGCCAGGTATGATCATCTTGAAGGGAATCAATAATGAAGGGATGTGAGTGCAGAAAGTACGAACATTTGTATATCAATGCTTCCAAAGCACTGAGCCTGGTTCCACTGGGAAAGTGTGACTCCATCCTTGCCAACACATTTAGTATATACAATTCTCCGCTTCCCATGGTAATTAAGTGAGGGTACCGCTTAACTAGATCGAGGGTTATATCTATCCGAATTCACCAGAAGAGTTGATCAGGAAAATAAGCTAATTCTAGAATGAAAGAAAAACCGGATGGAATTGAGAAAGAGTGATGGTGATCTTACCATGGTGACCAGCAGCGGTGAAAGCAAAAGTGGGGAAATATGCAAAGGGACTGTTGAAGAAATTTCTTGGCCCATCGCCTGTTGTATTTTTCACCAGGAACCAGGCAATATCCTTATGCATAGAAGCTTCCCAAGCAGATATTTCCAAAGGAACACGTCCTTCATTGTCTGGAATTTGCATCAATCTCGGATTTTTGCTAACTAATGCCTTGACCATCCTTATCCTTCCACACAAGACAGCAATGTGGAGTGCTGTGCTGCCATCACAATCAACCTGTTCAAGTGCTTCTTGATCTGGAGACAAGAGCTCAACCAAGTTCTCAAGAAATTGGTCTTGTGCTCTCAAAGCGGCTATGTGAAGCGCTGTTTCTAATCTGCTTGTTATTTTGGCCGTCTTTGAAGCCGAATCTTGTTCAAAAAATCTTTTAGCAGATTCCCAATCACCCTGGATTGCAGCTCGCAACAATGGTTGATAATGGCGTTCGTCCACTTCCTTTTCTGATATTCCTGCAAATGATGTGAACGTTTCTGGCCATTTTGTTAGTACATTTTCCTTGCAGACATTCAGAAGAGTCCAGAAAAGAATAATTTCATCAACATCCGCCTCAAATATTAATTTCACATTGGAATAACTCTTTCGAGGGATAACGCACCTAGACCACCTTTGGATTGAGAAAGATCTGATATAACGCTTAAACGAACATCTTCAATAAATGAAGGAGAAAGAGTGAGCACAAAGTCCTTCTCATAGTGATTTTTTTTTTTTAAATCGTAGCCAAGGTCAGGTTATGTTTGCTCGATGATAAAGCAAAGAAATAGAAATATGAGAAAGTATAAGTTCCAACATATTTTAAGATCATATTGCCTATAACGTAATTTTTCTCGCTCGCAACTTGAACAGATACCTGCTTGTGGCTCCGCATGATTCGACTCTCCTTGTTTCTCATTGTGCGGCCATTGAATTGCTCTCCTGGTTAGAGTCTTTCAACAATAAAGTAAACAGAGAATGCAAAAATGGGTAAGATACTCAGTTATCAAAGAGTTTTAGTCTCCCTAGGGGGAGTTCATTCCTTCCTTATATAAAAGTACGTCCCTCAAAGTAAATGTGAGCCTCTACAATTACAACAAGCAAGCATATCTTTTTTTTTTTCCACTTTACATCGGTTGGATTAGTTGAGTGTATAAAAAAAAATCCATGAGAATATAAACTAGACCTGTAGTGGTGGTCAAGTAACCTCAGGCTCTAGTGCTACAGATCATTAGGTTCATGCCTTAATGATGGAACCATTACTTTAAGATGGCTTTGTCCCATCTTTCTTATTATAGAGTTCATTCCATCCCTTTATAGCACGATTAAGTTGAGTCTTTACCAAGTTAAATTGATTCTTCAGCTTGGGAAAGCTACTCATACAACCCAACTGGCAAGCCTTTAGTCATACGAAGCTATCAACAAAATGAGCACCTCACTTTTGCCAAAGCCCAAAAGCAAAAGCAAAGGACTTCAATTGATTGAAGGTAGAATCTTTCTGAAGAGACAGCTTTCATGCAAAATATAGATATATAATGGAAATTCTCCAATTTCTTGTTTGCATCTCCAAATTTCTCAATGAAATATGTGTGGTAGAAATTTTGGTGGTTGTGTTTTCTAAACTTTTAACATTAAAACTGAACACCATCAAAATTTACCTTTTTTATGTACAGGGCACCAAAAATGTTTCTATAATTTTCATTCCCGTTGAAAGCATGAAACAGCACGACCAAGGATCACTTCATGTTCTATCCACAATGAGGCAAATAGCATTATCAAGCAACGGACTCTTTCATGAAACTACCAGAAAAGCAAGTAGCTTGAATGCTAGCAAAAGTTAAGATCTTGAAAACACAACAGTACTGAGCATTTGAGTTTGGAGAGAAAAAATTTACAAATGAACCAAATTTCCATTGAATAGTCACAATTCAATTCACTTCTCCTTGAGGATTAGAACAAGAATGATTACCTTTCGGGGTCATCAGAAATTGACATAAGGGGAATGGTTAGATAGTACCCATTCCCTGTCACTCCCGAATTGCTTCGGGAGCGTGGACCCACAAATATTGATTTTATGTCATCAACAACTCCTTTGCCGAACCCTCCCAAGCTCCAAAGGGTGCAGGTTCTTCCTTCTTGGTGGCAGATACATCTCTAGTTTCATAGGTTCCGTATCTAATCTCTTCTGCTTATATTCCAGCAGCAAAATTATCCAAAAGATCTTAAATCTATTGCACTTTGGCTAGTTCAGTTTTAAACTTTTTTAATTTTGCCAATTGAAATATAAACATTTTCATGTTTTATCAATTAAGTCAATCTGGCCAAATTTAGCTTTTTTTTTTTTTTTTTTTGGTCATAAGCCAAATTTATCTTGAAATCACTAATATTGACACAAACTGTTCTACATGGCATAGCTGGCAGACGTAGATAATTTTTTTTTTTTTGTATTTTTTCAAAATTTTATTAAATTTTATTAATCCTTTGTTTTGTTTTTCCTTTTCTTTGTTCTTTTCCTTCATTCTTTTTTTTTTTTTTTTTATTTCCCATTGTGACAAGCGTGGGTCACCAAAGCTCGGTGGCCGGGCAAGGGCCATGAAGCCCTTGCGCAACTTTGTCTCCTTGCCCATAGCTGATGAGCCCATGGCCGTCTTCACCTCCAATTAGTGAGGATGGCCTTGCCTAGACCATCGCAAGGCAGCCTTGCCCAAACCATCACGAGACACGGGCACAAGCTAGGCTACCTTGCCGGCTTTGAACGAAGGCAACCATGGCATCACTAGCCATAGGTGAGGTTGCCTTCACCTATGGCCAGCAAGGCTAGACTTGCTTAGATTTGGGCAACGTGGCCTCGCTTGTAGCCGCAATGGCCTCGCCCAAATTTAGGGAGGCTAGATGAGGGTTGGGACCCTCACTGGTGGCCGACAAGGCTTCATGGCCCTTGCCCAGGGGCTCGTGAGCTCCAGCAATCACCAGCCACAATGGGAAACAAAAAAAAGAAAAAGAAAAGGAATAAATTAATTAATATTTAAAAATATATATATAAAAAATTATTAAAAAAATACCCATATCAAGTGGCTATATCATATAGAGTGATAGTGTCCACATCAACAATTTCTTGTTAAAATTGATCAAATAGACTCAATTGCTTAATTGAAAGGTTTGTGACTAAATTGGCTAAAGTATAATAGGTTTAGGACTTTTGGACAATTTTCCCATATTCTAGCATGTTAATTTGTAAAAGTTAAAAAACAAAAGATAATCGTGGATAAACAACATTGGTATTTATCTTCATTAACGCCTCAACCACATGGCGAATATCTTGCTCCTGATTTCAATAACTCATCCCCTTGCAGTGAGTGCCTTCCACTATGCTTGGAAGCATGAACGAATGAAAAGTGCTAAAAAGGTTCTCACAATTCCAAATTTTCCACTCCAATTATCTTTCCCCCCAAAATGCCCAATTTCCAAATAAAGTCGTAGTGTACATAATGCTGTGAGAACCAAGCCTTCACCTTGCGGCATTGATAGACCTGTCAAATAGGTCGGTCAAATCAACCCATTCCCCACCCATCTCAATTTAGAAAAAAACTTGTCTCTTGTAAATTTTTAAAAATATATATTGCTCAAATACTGTAGACAATTTTTATAATTTTAAAAAAATTCTGATTTTTATATTTTATATTCTTTTTTCTTTTTTTTTTTTTCTTCTACGTTCAATGATCAACAGTAGTTGGTGACTAGTGACCAATGACGAGCCAACAACCAACAATCGGCCATGACTGACGACCAGTGAGCAGTGACGATCGGTGATGACCAACAACCCTTAAGGGAAAGAAACATAATAAAATATAAAAAAAAATTATGAAAAATCCAAAAAATTAAAAAATTAAAAAAAAATGACGTGTCTATCCATAACTCACTCAAACTTATTAGATAACTAACCTATTTATGGCCCATTTAAAACCCATTTAAGACTCATTAATTTGTTAACTAATTTATTTATGACCCACTTAAGCTTGTTTTTAAAATTTAAGGCAATCATTTATGACCCACACCATTATATATAGGTTAAAATATGGATTCCAGACTCATTTTTTAAATCAGAAGATGCTTGACCCATTTTGCGAGTGCAGAAACCATTGACATTTGTATATCAATGCTTCCATAACGCTAAGTCTGTTTTCGATGGGAATGGGAGAGTCCATCCTCGGCGAAGTGTCCAGTATAGAACAGCATCCATCAAAGTCTCTTCTTTTCATGGTAATTAAGTGAGGGTACCACCCTACAAGATAAAGGGTGATATCTGTCCGAATTCACCAGCAAAATTGATCAGGAAATGCTGAGTGAAGAATGAAGGAGAAAACAGATGGAATTGCGACAAAGACTGACAGTGATCTTACTATGATGATCGACGATGATAAGAGCAGTAATGAGGAAAATTGCAGATGGACTAGTGAAGGATGACTTGGCCCATCGACTGTTGTATTTTTCACCAGGAACTAGGCAATCTCCTTATGCTTAGAAGCTTCCCGAGCAGATATTTCCAAAGGAGCACGTCCTCTATTATCTAAAAGTTGCGTAAACCTAGGATTGCTTGTAACTACTGATGCCTTGATCGTCCTTATCCTTCTACACAGGACAGCAATGTGGAGACAAGCTCAACCAGGTTCTCAACAAATTGGTCTCGTGCACTCAAAGTGGCTGTCTGAAGCCTTGTTTCTGATCTGCTTGTTAAAATTGTTCAAAAAATCTTTTAGCAGATTTACAATCACCCTCGAATGCAGCTTGTAAGAATGGTTGGTGATAGCGTCCATTTAATTCCTCTTCCGATATCTCTGCAATATATGCAACCTTTTCAGGCAGTTTTGTTGATACGTTTTCCTTGCAGACGCTGAGAAGTGTTCCAAAAAAGAACAATTTGATGAAGATCCACCACAGATAATTAATTTCTCAATGAAATGGCTCTTTTGAGAAATAACGCACCTAAAGCACCTCTGGATTGAGAAGGAGCTGATACAATGCTTAAACGTAAGTCTTCAATACATGTAAGAGAAAGAGTGAGCACAAAATCCTTTCCATACTGATTAATTTTTTTTTTCCTCTTTTTCATAGCCAAGGTCAGGGTTATGTTTGTTCAATGATAAACCAAAGAAAAGAACCATGAGGAAATACAAGTTTTAGCATATTTTAAGATCGCATCACCTATATCTAATTTTTTTCTCAGTCAGAACATGAACATGTACCTACAGGTTGTTCTGCATGATTTGAATTCCCTTGTTTTTCACTTGGTTGCGTCGCTATGGCTTGCTCTCCTGGGTAGTCTTTCAATAACGAAGTAAAGGGAGAATGCAAAATTGGATAAGATATTTAGCTTATCAAAGAGTTTTACTCTCCCCTTGGGGGAGTCCATTCCTTCCTCATATACAAGTACCTCCCTTAAAGGAAAGGTGAGCCTCTACAATTACAACAAGCAAGCATTTCTTTTTTTCCACTTTATAGTGGTTGAATTACTTGAGTGTAAAAAAGTTTATCTCCGGGTATATAAACTAGACCTATACCAGCAGGCAAATAGCCTCAGGTTCTAGTGCCACGGACCATTAGGTTAAGTCCCTAGTTATGAAATCATTACATTAATATAACTTTGTCCCTCTTTCCTATAGAGTTCATTACATCCCTTGACAATTGACATCATGATAAAGTTGAGTCTTCACCAAGTTAAGTTGCTTCTTGGGCTTGTGAAAGCTATTTGGGCAACTTAATTTGCAAGTCTTTAGTTATATAATTCATCAGCAAAATAAATGCCTCACTTTTGTCAAGCCCAAAAGTAAAAGTAAAGAACTTCAATTTGATGACTCTGTCCCTCTTTCTTATTATAGAGTTCATTTCATCCCTTGACAATTGACACCATGATCAAGTTGAGTTTTTACCAAATTAAGTAGTTTCTTGGGCTTGGAAAAGCTATTTGGGCAACTAAATTTGCAAGCCTTCAATTGTATAATTCATCAACAAAATGAGAACCTCACTTTTGTCAAGCTCAAAAGTAAAAGTAAAGAACTTCAATTTGATGACTTTATCCCTCATTCTTACTATAGAGTTCATTCCATCCCTTGACAGTTAACTTCATGATCAAGTTTAGTCTTTATCAAGTTAAGTTGCTTCTTGGGCTTGGAAGAGCTATTCGTGCAACTTAATTTGCAAGCCTTTAGTCATATAAATTTATCAGCAAAATGAGCACTTCACTTTTGTCAAGTCCAATAGCAAAAGTAAAGAACTTCAATTTGATTATTCTATCCCTCTTTCTTACTATAAAGTTATTTTCATCCCTTGATAATTGACACCGTCATCAAGTCGGGTCTTTACCAAGTTAAGATGCTTCTTGGGCTTAGGAAAGCTATTTGGGCAACTTAATTTGCAAGCCTTTAGTCATATAATTCGTTAGCAAAATGAGCACCACACTTTTGTCAAGCTCAAAAGCAAAAGAAAAGAACTTCCAATTTGATGACCATGACCCTCTTCCTTCTCAGTTACGTTGTTTCTTGGGCTAGGGAAAACTATTTGGGCAACTTTATTTGCTAGCCTATATTTGTATATCATTAGCAAAATGAGCACCTCACTTTTGTCAAGCCCAAAAGCAAAAGAAGAGAACTTCAATTTGATAACCTATCCCTCTTTCTTACTATAAAGTTCATTCAATCCCTTGACAATTGACACCATAATCAAGTTGAGTCTTTATCAAGTTAAGTTGCTTCTTGGGCTTGGGAAAGCTATTTGGGCAACTTAATTTGCAAGCCTTTAGTCATAGAATTCATTAGCAAAATGGGCACCTTACTTTTGTCAAGCCCGAAAGCAAAAGTAAAGAACTTCAATATGATGACTTTGTCCTTCTTTCTTACTACAAAGTTCATCATCTCCCTTGACAGTTGACACCATGATCAAGTTGATTGTTTACCTAGTTAAGTTGCTTCTTAGGCTTGGAAAAGCTATTTGGGCAACTTAATTTGCAAGCCTTTAGTTGTATAATTTATTAGCAAATTGAGCACCTCACTTCTATCAAGCCCAAAAGAAAAAGTAAAAAAGTTCAATTTGATTCAAGGTAGAATCTTTAAAAAGACATAGCTTTCGGGCAAAATATACTTATAGAATGGAAATTCTCCAATTTCTTGTTTTCATCTCAAAATTCTCAATGAAATACATGTGGTAGAAATTTTCCTTGTTGTGTTTCCTAAACTCTGAACCTTAAAATTGAAAACGACAAAAATTGACTTTAGTTTATACAGGACACAAAAAATGTTTTTTTTATAATTTTTTTGGAGAACTCTTATTTTTTTAACTCACTAAAAATATTATCAAGAAAATGGAAAACAACAACAAAAGCACATTTTCATTAGAACATTTTTGTGAACCAAATGCATGCTGTTGACACCTATTTAAAAAAAAAATAAAAATGTTTAGGGGACGGGTTAAGTAGGATCCGGCCTTGGCCCGGCCCGGCCCGTCCCCCTTTCTTTTTTCTTTCCCCCCGCATGGGCCTAGGCCCGATCCCTTCTCTTTTCCTTCTCCTTTTTCTCGCGCAGCCTAACTCCTCTTCCCTTCAGCCCGGCCATGCCCGAACCTATCTTCTCCTCTGTGTGCAAACCTACAGCAAAGGAAAAGATAGGAATAGAGGATAAGGGCAGAGCAGGGTGCAAAGCAATAACACAACAAGAGCAGAGCAAAGAAGAAGGGGATAGGAGGGGGTGGAACTAGGGAGAAGAGAGGCGGAGACAGCAAACCTTAGGGAAGAAACGGAGAGAGTGGAGAATGCACGAAGAGAAGGCGAGGGGAGAACGGACGAGAGGAGGACAAGGCTGGTGGAGATTAGCCAAAGAGTTGAGAGCCCCTCGAGATGCCTTGCCACCACCGGGAGAGCTGTCCATTGAATGTCGATCACAGCCATTTCCTCCAGACCTTCAAGTAGGCATTCTATTGAATGGCTGGTGTGTGTGTGGTGAAACCGAGCCAGCCGAAGCTCCTCTGACCAGTTCGAGCGAGCTTCGGCCCCCTTACCCATCCCTATTGCATTTCCTGAACACTGGTAGGCCTCCTTAGTTCCTCAAGTTTGCACTCAGGCCTTGACCGAGCCAAAATTTCTCAATCTTGTTAATGCATGTTACCTATTTGTCGAAATGCCCTGCCAAAAACCAGCTCCATCGTCCCTAGCTTCAGCTCGTTCTTTCGACCGGAGCATCGCCACGATCTAGCTGAAAGCCGAGCTCTATCCTTGCCTAGTCAAAGCAAAGCCGTCGCTACCTAGCTGGATGCCACCTGCGCTGGTTGCCGTCACTGTTTCCCTTGTTGCGACTAGGTAGTTGCAGAGCTAGGGGTCATGGGTCAACGGAACGCTATCCTCAATCGACCCCTTGCCATCTCCAACCAACAGTCAGACCGACGTCGGCCACAGCCTCCTTCCCCCTCAAAAGCCACCCCTGCAAGACACCGTTACCATCCTTCCAGTCGCAGTTGGTCGATCGTGAGGGGGAGGGGGAGAGGCACAAGCCAAGTTGGGCTAGATCTAATTTGGCCCCCTCGACCTTTTTCTCTTGGGCCTGTGGAAGTTTCCAGTGGGATTGGGCCTATTGGTCGGGCCCAATTCAGGCCGCGTAAAGGCCTAACCATCTCTTGTCGAACTTGGGTGAGTCTAACTAACCCGCACTGACTGGGTCAAACCTGGGTCGGGTCAGACCTGACTCGACTCGGTTCGCCCACAAAATAAATATATATTTTCCAATTTTTTTAAATTAAGAAAAATTAATTTTGAAAATCTAAAAAATGTAGGGTTTGGTTGGAAATTGTCATGTCTTGTCTTCTTAGTTTAATTAGGCCCTTATTTGATTGCACATTGATTATGTTGCAGGTTTAGTTGCATGCGTTAATTTTGTTGCAATTGGGAGCTTGGTTGCTAATTGTCACTTCAATGATTGTGTACCCGCAAGATCACCTCACATGTTAGTGGATGGGTATAAAATCTATCTATAAAATCTATCTAAACTGCTTGACAAAAATCTTTTCTTTTAAAATGAACAAGATTAAGTATCGAAAGGGTACTAATTGGTCAATCGGTGTAATCAAGTTCCCGACACTAGATTCTCTAGTTGTGTAGGAAGCGAGGCATACTCCCATGCCCCGCTTGATTTCTAACTGACCCCAATAGGCTAGTGGCGACTCCTTATTACAAAATTCTTAAAAATATCTCAATGTCACGCGAGGTGTGGACTTGAGAGAGCCCACGCCTAATCATGAGCCTTAGGCAATACTCATAAACCTATTCCCTCCCCTCGAGAGGTTAAGAGGCGCGACAGCTTGGCGATTTCATTGGGGACCTTGGTTTAAACCTTAGAAGACTTAAGCCTAAATCTATTTTGTTCAAAAATAATTTTTGTTTGGCAACAAGGATCTAAGGTACATCCTTAACATGTCAGTTGCTCAATGTTCATGCAGAATGGGAGTTATAAGAGAAAGTTATTGTTAACCCTTGTTGTGTAGGGGGTGTAGGAATGAATAGTTTTTTTATGCATGAAGTGTTGCTTGCTTATAAATTGTCATGCTTGTGTTTCCTGTATAGCACTACACCATGACACACATTACCTGCTGACGGACTTGGGCTGCATAGGATCACCTAGGATGGTGTTGAGGTGGATACTACTCCAACTACAACCATGAAGTACAAGTCACCCATCTCAACCCTGAAATTTCCTTTCTGATGTCAAAGGCCCATACCTTGGTCTACAACCATGAGACATGGGTCGCCCTTTGATGAAGCCGGAATCATGGGTAACACGACCTAGCCACAATCATGCTGGTTCAATTCGGTGATCCTATGGCTCCATCTTGAGCCATATAGAGTAAAGATCGAACCACATCCCATGTATTTGTCTATGTAATTTTATTTTATTTTTAAAAAGAGAGAAAAGTCTCCCCATTGTAAGTATCACTCTTCTTTTTATTCATTGTTTTTCAATTGAATTTTCATTAGAAATTCACGGAGACCAATTGAATGTCCTTAGTTATGTAGGCTTATAATTAAAAAAAAAAAAATTGACAATCACTCTTGCTAAGTGAACATTGAATGCAAGTTCTCAACACTTTGATTTGGCTCTGTTGAACACATGGTTTTTTTTTTTTTTAAATTTCTAGTTATCGGCTCAAAATCACATTTTGGAAAAAAAAAAAAACTTTCAAGTTGTGATTATATATTAGGGCACAAAAATTGAAATTGCATTTTTAATCAAATTCTCTCCTTCTCACATTTTGTGTACAAATTTTTCATAATAGAAGTCCATTTTTCTAGGAGTAAAATCACAAATCAATCTCTCAAAAATTAATGCCACTTTTGCATATCAAACTTTTGAATAGAGTGGACATTCAATTGATAGCTGTCGATCGATCTTTTAATGATGCCCATTCTCTTATGACAAATCTTCGTGAAATACCAAAATCCCATAATAGGGACCATGGGGCATGAACCGTCATCTTGATTTTGGTGTAAGAGGCGACCTCATTGAAAGATCAATTTTTCATTCACATACTGACATTTTCATCTTTTTTGTAGGTTATGTGTGATGCTCCTTGACATTCTTGTGTTTGACCATATAGAGAAGTGAATTGTAGAGCTAGGACAAGAGTTGATTTTTACTCTTATCTATGCAAGAGTTTCTTGTATTTTATCATTGTTTTTATTCTTGTTAAGAATCATGTTTTCCATTTTGGGTTTTGATTGCAAATCCAATTGATTTTTTGTAAATCATGCGACTCACACTTTTTAATGATGGAATTCAATTTTGTGAAGATCATCCTTTGAAAAAAAAAAAAACTCATAAGTGTTTTAAATGAACCTTTACGTCTACCTTCAAAATGTTTTGAAAATGAATTTCAAGAAAGCTTTGCTTAAGGCTCTATCTTCACATGGTCGCTTTCTCAAGTAGAATGAGGAGTTTATTTGAGATCGGCATTTGCCCCTTCTAAGAGATAAAAGCATAAGCTCATGGAACTTGAGGAGCAAACATGCGTCAAGGCTTTGTCAGTGCCAATCTTCCATAGAGGCGGAACAAAGTTGAATTCCGTTCTAGGAAGTTTCTTTATTTGAGGTTGGGTATCGCTATCACTAGATTTTCAAGAGCCACATCATATGTTGTTACATTTGAACATTTGAGCTTCATATCAAGAGCCACATCATATGTTACTAAAAGGCTAGCACTAGGGCTCTGTGACTTTTCTTCTTCCTCGCTGGTCCCTCCGTTAGGTATGTTTTACTCGCATTTTGGCAAAATTAAAGCATTTGAACATTTGGCTGCAAGAACTTTCTACAATCAACTTTAGAGATTCATGTCACAAAATACTACTTTTAAATTAGTTATATGTTTTATCGCAAGGAAATGATGCAAATGCCCTAAGTGCCAAAATAGCCCATCGATCTTGTTCACTTTGCATGATGAGACAAATGAAGGGAGTTGTCAAGCATCCAAAAAGGCGAATTCGAAGGAAGAGTAAACTGTTTCGATTCCAATTATTCATTTCTGATACCGTTTCTGACCTGACTTTCTTTTCATTGTCAATGAGACATCAAGAGTACCAAGTTTTGTAACATTCCAACAAATGCGATGGAGCATTATTAAGTCATGTTTGTCTTAAACAAAGAAAGATTCAAATGAAATAGAGAGACAATATTATCCCTTCCTCCATAAGAAATACCTTAGGATGTTGATCGCCCAACTTTGGAAAATGATGTATTTCATTCCTAAACTTGATTCTCTTTAGCATAAAAAATGACATATCATTTTCTTTAGTACAAGACAAACTCAAATAGAACAAAAGTTTGTCAAATAAAGAGTGGGGGAGCAACGTTTGATTTAGAAAAAAATCTCTCCTTCCCCCACCAATGAAGTGTGCTGGAACAACATTGTCAAATTCATCAAGAAATGATGTATCATTCCTCATTTGAACCTAATTAAGTATGGAGATAACCCGTTTCATCTCCTCTTCTTACAGGGTGATAAATGGAAAAAATTGCACCTTGATCGTAGAAGTAGCGCCTTCCACCAAGGAATCAAGCTAAGACCTGATTGTCCATTTTGGCGTAAAGGGGTGTGTATAGTTCCTAAATAATTCCCATTCAAGCGATGAAATAACATGTCCAACATTTTCTTTGCAAGCAATAAATGGGCAAAGCATCTAAAGAATAATATCCTCAAATGTGGAAACAATGAGAAATCCCCCTCCTTTCAAAGCAAGATCTTGAAAAACACATCTAATGATCCATATTTTAAATTTTCAAGCTCCTTGTCAATTAAACGTCTCTTCAAAAAGAGCATTTGAAAAGGCAGGAATTGAACTTTGTAAATTGTTGTATATAATAAAGAAGTGCTTTTCATGAATAAAATCAGGGCCATATAGCCATTTTTCAATCAATCCTAGCCATTTCAGGCAAAGTTCATGCCCAAAGAATGAAAACACATGAAGCGTAAATGGTGTTGATTCCAATTGCTCATTCTGATAATGTCTCTAACGTGATTCTCTTTTTCTTTGATAAGAAAACATCAAACACATAAAGGCGAATGCAAGCGAAGGGTATTGTCGAGTTACCAATATCCACGGAGGTAAATCAAAGAAATGTTAGCACCCAAAGGATGAAAGCGAATGAATGGTAATAATGTATCATTTCCAACATTTCAATCCCTAAAGATTTTTGCACTAACATATTCTTTCACATTCTTTACAGGGTTACTAAGTCACCACGCTGCAGTAAGTACAATTCTTCTCAAAATTAAATGAAAAGAAAAATGGAGAATTTCCATTAGAAAAAAAAAAAAAGAACCCCTAGCACTTTCCTAGGAACAAACACAAAAATGAATAATTGAGAAAAGAGAAAAAAAAAAAACTTTCTACAGACTTTTTGAATATCCTTTTTATCTCAAAATTGTTTTCTCTTTTTGTGGATTATTCATTTTGAATCAAAATTCCCTATGGAGATTAATCTACTCAGACGATCTCAGTAGAGTGAAATGGAGGTGTTAATCATGCCAAGCAAAGAATACTTAGGACGAAGAAAGGCAAGCCATTTCCAAACACATCCTTTAAATATTTTTGAGAGTTGAGTGAAATGCGACCTTCTCTTAGGACGAAGGATTCATTCGCATTGCGAAGATCGAAATGATAAAAATGTTTCCTTCATCAATCCCAAGCACTACACTTATCTCTTGCTAACCCTTTCGGTCGAATAAAGATGATCCCTCAAAATACCTTTATTGAGAATAACCCTACATTGAGGCAGCATAGGAGGTTACGGTCAAGATGTAGAGCGAAAGATTGAGAAATATTCTATTACTTTCACTTGCATCAATCTTATGGTGGTAGCTTCCAAGGAATTCCCATTAGAGCTTGACTCATCCCAAGGTGAAGAAGAGCATTTCCTTCTCTACCCAAACACTGATACTTGTTACTTTAACCAATTTGGGCCTGATTGTTCATTTCTGAAACTTGAGTGGTGGTCATCTCCCTTCACTAGGGCAAGACATAAGAATTGACCAAATGCAATTGACATTTACAAGAAAATGTGAAAAGCATCTCGAAAGTCATAAGAGCTCCAAAAGTTCAAAGAGCAAAAAGTTCAACAAAATTACAGGGCGTGAAAAAACGATGTGTCTAGTAAAAGCAAAGTCAATGCCCATCGAGAAAAAGAGTCAAAAGGCTGTATCTTATGTGAATTTTTTTTTTTTATCAAAGTCCAAGTGCCTACGTAAAAAAAAAAAAGCATCGCAAGAGCAAAGGAAATTAAAGAAAGGAGCAAAGCTCCCATGCAGAAATGATTAGTCAAGGGACTTTCAAGATGTGCTGTATTTCAAAAGCCAAATAATTTCTAAAGATCAAATGACTTGGTCACGATACCATGATGATCACTGACTCTTAAAAACCCCCTTGAAAATTTTAAGCCTTTCGAGCCTCTCCCGAGCCAACATTACAATCATCTTCCGAAGTCTCTTTTGATTGGTATAGTTCGAGTGAAAATGAGAATGCCACAAAGAAGCTACCGCTTGAAAGAGTGGAAGCAATTCTATTTTGTCTTATCTTCCAAGTTCTCGACTTGTAAACCCGATAGCGACAAATGTTCCTTTATTGGCCTTAAAGCAATAATCCCTTTGTATAAGCCTATGACCAAACCTATATTGCGGTCTTTTCAAAATATCTTTTTGATCAATCAAATTGTGTTCATCACGAATGTTTCTGAAAGCCTTTGACATAGGTTATGTAAGATACCCTCAACAATTAGTTATTTCCATCGTGAATGGATGGGATCAAGCAGCCATTTTATTGAGAGTAGGTGAGAAACCCTTTCTAACTAAGAAACTCTAGTTTGGCATGTTTAATGAACCTTTTTCACGCATAGAAATCATTTTGATAAGAACTTGTCTTCCAGAGAATTTGATGATTAATGATATATCCCCGAGCAAGATGACAACTTTGTGCCACATGATGCTAATTGACATCGAATGTTTCTCAAGGCAATAAGAGCATGTGGATTTACCTTGATGAAGAGTAACATCTGACCACAATTGGAGATTAAATCAGAGGAGTGAATCTTCAGGAGTTGTAGCACCAAATACTAAAATGGACTAAAGGAGGGAGATGGAGAATCAAGCACTTCGATGAAGTTAGCCTGAAAATGCACGCGAAGAGAGCACTTCCTGTGGCTACGAAGCTGGTGGTGTTAAGGAAGTGGCCTGCTACGACAATCGGTGACAGAGAGAGGGGTAAGGATGCATAGAGGAAATCGAGAGAGAATCACAACTGAACATGAGAATTCCTTCCCTATACTCTTTGCTTTAATCCCTGAGGTTCGAATGCGAAGAGACTATGGTGGTCGGCAATCAGAGACGAACGGTGGCTACCGGTGGAGTGGAGGTGGCCGAGTATGAAGAGGGAATGGCGACCTAGAAGCTGCTGGAAAATGATGACGCAAGAGAGAATTCGTTGAGCTCTGTGTATATGCGTCCTCTCTGTTCTATTCTGCCCCACCGAATGCATACGTATAAGACACGTATATGCGGAAGCGAGGCTTTAGTGAGATGGGCCCAATTTTATTTAGTATTTTTTATTAGTTTTATATACTTCTTGTTTTTACATAAATAAATAAAAAAATGCATGTTCGGTTCGCCGATAAAAATTCCGGCATCAACAAAAGGACTTCTATTTGTGTTTTTGTCAAAAGGAAAATTTATGAGAAAACTATTTTTGTATTGACAGGAGAAGAGATTCATTCAATCAGAGATAGAGAAGTATCATGAGTGACAAGTAATGTTATGTACTTATTGGTTTATTGGTGGTGCAGTGCTCTATTGTAGTTAAAGTAAACTTGCAAGATAGAACTTATAAACATTCCCGTGTGGATTGAACCTTCTTTACCACTTCTAAGATAAGTTGTGAATATGCTCAACAGCTATTTAGTCTCTACCATCTACAGATACTGATTGGCTGCAACCATTAATTTCAATATGGGCCCCGGCGGGTCATCCCAATGCACACGCACCCAAGCGGCTCGGAGGTCCTCATCGTCCTGCAAGGGTAGATCTGTGCCAGGTTCATTTCGTCATCGGCAAACACCATCTCCTTGAAGAACCTCAACAAAGGGGAAATCATGATTTTCCCTCGAGGGCCATTGCACTTCCATTTGAATGCTGGTAAAGGTCCACCACTTGCCATACTAAGCTTCAGCAGTCTGAGCCCTGGGCTTTGCTCTGTTCGCTAATAATTTTCTTTTTGAGTTGGTGGAGGCCGCCACTTTCCTTGATGATGCCCAGGTTAAGAAGCTAAAGGGGGTTCTTGGCGGCACCGGCTAAGTGGCTAATTTCATTTTCGTCAAGAATCCATCCATTAATAATTACCACCTTTTCAAGTCTCTTCATTTTTTTTTAACTTTATTTTATTTTAGTTTGGGTGAAGTATGAATATGACAGCAAAATGCTACATTGTAAATTGCATAGGCAAGATGATTTATAGATATTTACTTCGGAATAAATCCCCCATAGTCTGACTATCTACAAATAGCATTTCTCCTTTTTGCAGGCCTATCGTGATAATTAAAATTTTCGGAATTTCAAATCATCGAAATACAAGCATTGAGATGCTCAGGATAGTTGGAAGCAACATCCTCCAAAATTTATGGTCAAGAAGAGAGAGTTTTACATGGCAAGTGTTTATAATGCATGATAATTAAAAATAAACTGGGAAAATAATACCAACCTCCTACAACTTTGTATCAATAAGTGCGTGCGCAAGGGTGAGATTGGCAAATGAGGGCCGGCGAGGTGACATGATGATGGTGCCATCGCCCAACCATCGGAAAATGGCCCGGCATCCCTCATCAAGCCAAGGCACAATAGAGAGAGGCAAGCATCTAACTCGCGACCATCGTTGCCGCCTGCAGGGCGCCTTCCTTTGGCAGTACACATTCCTCACTCTCCGTGCAGCCACGCTATTGAGTGCGTGATGTTGTGAGCCAGACAAGGGTCCAGCCACCCTTAGCAATGGCACAGGGCGGCAACGTGACGTATGATGATAATTTGACCATCATTCTTTTAATATAAAAGCCAACATGAACATGAAAATCATATAATTTAAAAATCCATTCGATAATGAGAGTTTAAGGAGAATATTAAGTGATCGGTAATTTAAAAAAAAAAAATCCAGAGGCCGTGGTTGGTGACGATTTGCCCGCGATGGATGGGACGTATAATAGAGAGATCTAGGAAGAAAGAGGGACGGCCTGTGCTGATTTCGGTTCTCTCTTTTATCTTTTCTTTTGTTTTTGTTTTTTTTGTTTTGTTTTGTTTTGTTTTTTTGTATGCCGATTAGGATCGATGGAAAACATCTCCCACTCAAAATCAATTTGCAAAATATGGGTTCGAAAATTAGTTAAGTTTGGATTTCTAGGTGGTAGAGGTCGATCCAAGTTGACTTTTAGCTATTGGAGATAATTAGGTGAGACGCGCAAGGCCTTCTGTAATATTCCCAGAAAAATTCTCTTTATTGGGGACCATCGATATCTCACTATATTGGTATCGGTAGTGCACCATCTCTACATTGTAAAGCAAATCCGATACCATTCTCAATTTTCCCCCAAATTTCCAAAAATAACAATAAGTGAAAAGTAATGAACAATAACCATGTACTTTAAACAATGGCTGACAAAGATCCACATAAAAAAGTATCTTATCACAAAAATCTCTACCGTAGATTAAAACTTAAATTCAAGCTTTGCCATCCTCGGACGATTTAAATATTGATTTGTTTAGTAAGCCCTATAGCTCTTCTTATTCCTTTCTTCCATCTTTATGGTTTCGTTAATGAACCCCCTCACAAATTCTATGTGGCTGCTTACGTGGACAACAAGAGGCAACGGAAGAGAAAGGGATTGTGACGTGGGCTAAAGTGAAAGCGAAATGACGCCGTTGGGGGCGAAATGATGCCGTTTTGGTCGCCAAATTATCTGATGCGTCCGAAGCAACAAGAACGACGCCATTTGCTTTGCGTCTCTCTCGGTTCCTCCACAGGAATCGATCTGGGCTTTAGGGTTTATGCTGATCGATTCTCCCTCTCCACTCGATGCGTTGCTGAAGCTCGATTTTGTTCAGAGCTCATTTGTCGGATGAAGGTGATTTGGGGCGGCGATGGCCGGTGTTTTGGCGAAGAGGCTCTGTTTTTGGATCCTCTATTTTCGCCGTTCAAGAGCTTGCTCTTCTGGTTCAAACCTTTATTCATCCATTCCTGAAGTTCCAGAAGCTCATCCCACGCCTCAAGACTGCCATGGAAGCGCTGGTTTCGCCTATAACTTCCCTTGCAGAGACGGATTGACAGCTCCCTGTTTGGCGTTTTTCCTTGATTTGAGTCTTCCGCGGGCGACTCACTTCACGGCGGCGCCGTATTGCTCTGCTCTGTTCCACTCTGTTTCTGCGTCGCTGCTGTGGTTCGTCCTGTTGTTGCAAGTATAAAACACCCAACTTGCCAGCATCGCCTATTGCTCAAAACTAAACATTCGCTGGGATGGAAAGCAAAAGCCAAACCAAATCTGGAGAGAAACAGTAGATACGAGTAAAAGATGACACACAAAGAAAGCAGGGAGAGTGGCAGCCATGAAAATTCGTCATCGCTTGCCGTTTACGAAACCCCGCAAGAGTCTCCCTATCGTCTGAGCCTGAGATGGGTGGTCGTGGCTGTAGGAGTGCCGATCGAGGTATTCTACCGTGAACATTCTTCGGCCGTTGATAACTTCGCTGTTTGTTCGTTGCCACTGTGGATTACCAGGCCAACTTAGTTGCGCTGTCCAGTCAAGCCAAATCGTGTCTTGTTATTTTGGAGCCTACCATCAGGCCGTTTCTATTCCAATTGAGTTTCAAAGTCTATCACATGTCCGGATTTCTGGTTAGCCGAAGTTAAAGAGAACGCCAGACATCACAGATGATGTAATGACCGACATTTCACTGCCGCTACCGGCGAAGTCACAGGCTCAGTTTCCGTGCATGTCGAAATCCCAGAACAATAAGTTCACGGACCCTTCCTTCTTCAGGTTCTATCGAAACCTATAGAATGTGTGATTTCACCTTACTATCACTTCATGAATTCCTGGTAGATTTTATCATAATCTTTTTCAGTTGCACGTAAAGTTTTATCGAAAAAACCAGTGAGTTTTGCTCGATAAAATAGTGGGTATAAGTTCCTGTCATGGGATTGAATCATGGGCCGAGAGCACCTGGGGACGATTTGATTCAGCAGTAGAGAACGCAACACGCTATCAAGAGACCTTGGCTGAAAGCATATCCAATAGAGAAGAAATGACGGAGGGGATGACCCGTTCACTTCCCCCGTCTCTCTTGAGAGGGTCGCGCCACTTCTCCAAGGAGGTCGTGTGGCTCCTCGCGCTGAATACTTGCTTCATGTCTACTCTTCCGTACTTCTTTCCCTTATGGGCTTCGTTGGTAGATTCGGTCAGATGTCTTGTATCTATTTGCTGCGCCGATATCCTCACTTAGCTAAAGAAGAGATTGGGATCCAGCGCTAAGGGATCCCTATTGAGCGCTGGATCCCCACTGAGAGCATTGTCTGTTATGGCGTCACTTTCAGCGGAGCTAGGCTCAACCTCTGGGAGAGACCGCTATGCAAATTTCAGCACTTCCACCGATTTTCCACTCGAATGCATTTGATACGGGTGACGATGTTGGGACACCTGGAGTGTCATAACTTGGCACGAAGGGATACTTAAGTGTTATAACTTTAAAATGGTATACTTAAGTGCCAATATTGGAGTAAAATGGGACACTTAAGTACTACTCCGGCGAAAATCCGGCCAAATGGCTAACGTGGCCATTTTCCGGCAAGTTTGGTCCAAAATAGCGTCGTTTTGCACGCCGACGTGGTGGAAAAATATAAAAACGATGCCGTTTCGTGTCTACGTGTAAATAATAATACAAAAAAATAATTAAATTAGATTTAAAATTAATTTTATTTAAAATATTCAAAAATTTAAAAAAAAAAAAATTAAAAAAATTTAGAAAATTTTAAAAATTAAGAAAAATTTAAAAATTTTAAAAAATTAAGAAAAATTAATTTTTTTTAAATTTAAAAAAATTAAGAAAAATTAAAAATAAAAAAAAAAATTTAAAAAAAAAAAGGGGGAGGTCGAACGGGATGGCCGAGGGCCGAGCCCTTTGTCGCGCCGCTCCTCGCCATCGCCGGAAGGGCCGCGACGGAGGGGGAGGGTCGGCCGGGTCGCCGCCCCCGCCGACCAACGGTGAGGGGGCCGTGACCCTCGCCCTAGATCCGGGCGAGGGCTCGCGGCCTTCGTCACCGATCGGCCGGCCTTGCTGGCCCCCGGCCGTGGCCTAGCGACCCCGACCAACCCTCCCCACTTTGTCGCCGGCCTTTCCCGACGGCGGCGGGGAGGCGGCAAGGGCCGTAGGCCGCGCCTTGATGTAGGGCCCGCGATCCGTGCGAGGGTGCGATTCGGCCTCACCGTCGGCGGCCACTGGGGTCGGCGACCCCCACTACGACCCTCCACCCTCCGTCGCCGGCCCTTCCCGACGACGGCGGGAGGCGACGGCAGCGAGGGCTCACCCCCGCCCGCCCGTTCGACCTCCCCCACCCCTTTTTTTTTTAAAAATTAATTTTTTAAAATTTAATTTTTTTTAATTTTTTGAATATTTTAAATAAAATTAATTTTAAATCTAACTTAATTAATTTTTATATTATTATTTACACGTAGACACGAAACAGCGTCGTTTTTGCATTTTCTCCGCCACGTCGGTGTGCAAAACGATGCCTTTTTGGACCAAACTCGCCGGAAAGTCGCCACATCAGCCATTTGGTCGGATTTTCACTAGAGTGGCACTTAAGTGTCTCATTTAACTTCAAAACTGGCACTCAAGTGTACCATTTTAAAGTTATGGCACTTAAGTGTCCCTCCGTGCCAAGTTATGGCACTTGGGCTGTACTTACGCCTACGGGCGACTCATAAGATCATACACATTTGCCTGCTCTTTTTCTATCTCAAGGATCTTGCCAGAGAGCATTTATATATTATATAATTTTGATAACCTTAGGTTCACTCTTTTCCCAGTTTAGCGCCTAGATTGCTCACGCTAATAATACTTGCGAATGAGGTGCTATTTAGTCTTTTCACTCTTCTCTTGATAAGTAGTTATATCATGAATATGGAATATCAGCGCATACAGCGTGAATATAAATTTTCTTTTTCACAAACGGCCTCATCCATCATTGATTTAAGAGTTTTAACCACTTATTATCTTCAATAACAATAAAAATAAATAGTGTATAAAGCCGCATGTGGAAAAATTTTCTTTTTATCTGTCGGTGTCTGCTATAATTACTGTATTAATATTTCTATTTATAATTTATTAGCTAGAACGGAAAATATTACTGCATGCGAATTACGGGTGGCAATGGGATTGGGCAGGTGCACGATTGCCAAGTGGATGCAGGAAATTGCATCCTGGCTCCACTATTATTAGAGATGCCCCATCATCGGCCCATTTCCCGTGCAGGGACATCTATGAGCTCCATCCGCAACCCCAAGGAAGAATGCAGACTTCCTGTTGCACTTGCCTCACTTGATAATAACTTCAAGATTAAAAATCATTTCTTCAACAAGCCTCTCAAAAAATTTTGCAAGTTGAAAAAAATCATTTATGCAAAAAAACGAATTTGGGATTCTTAGATCCTTTAGAATATAATTTAGTTTGGAAATATTTCTGTGATAAATTGATGAGAAAAGGGAATGAAGTATGGGAAGTATTCATGTTATATTGAAATCTATGTTGAAAATAAGAAACTTTATATTACCAAAGTAATACAACTTATATAAAAAAAGAAGGTTAATACTAGAAATCTCCATGTTTGCTGGTCTTATCTGCCCTATTTTAGTTGACATAGCGCAAGTATTCGATACGTGGGGTAAAATTGCCATCCCAAAGCTAAAATGAGGCGTTAGTTCTATTTATGGTACTAAATCAATATATCGAGCTTAATATGCATTTTTTTAATGAAGTGATTTATATATCTAATGTACGAGTATGTTGTTATTAGTCAATATTTGCAACAAATTCTTTTATACATTTATAAAATTTTGTAAAACTACTACTAACTGTTTTAATAAAAAACTTAAACTGATAGATAAATGCATTCCTTTAATATTTTAATACTTATCCTCACACTTAAGTTAGACTTTGCCCTAATACTAAAGAGTGAAAATATATACTAGAGTAGGCAAATAAGGGATTTCAAAAAATTTGAATTCAAAACTTCATGTTTTGATACCGTATTAAATTTTGCCAGAGTATTGTAAATTATTCTAAAAACATATGCTGTGTCACATTAATGTGTCATTTAATATTTAAATATTCTAATAATTTGTGTTTCCCACATGGAAGAAATCCTTAAATTGAACTTATGGTTTCATATACATCCTCGTGTTCTTTATATTTTATAATAAAAGATACTACTCTTGAATATTTGGAGATTCTATAGTCTAATTACGGCTACTACTTTTTTATATATTACAAAACAGCTTAATATGATATTGACAATATAATCTATTATACACTCCCATCAGAAAAAAAAACAGATTGATTCGAGTCTTCCGCCGGCAACTCACTTCACGGAGGTACTTCGTTATCGCACCTTTATCCCCGATGATACCCACACATGCAGCGGCAGCTCCCGTAACCGTTGACCTGGCCTTGACAAGCCACCGTATCACTCTGCTCTACAAGACGTTTCTTTATTGGTAGATGAGTGGACACGAATAAATGATATTATATTTTCCTTTTTCAATTCTTTGAACAAAAAAAATTGCTATACAAGACATTTATTTAGTGAAAACCTTTCGGACAATGATATAGCTTCCTTAAATTGACAGTTCACATATAAAATGTAGCTAATAACTTAATTTGTACGAGAAAACTAGAGGCTCACCAAACTAGAAGAGAAAAATATGAATTGAGGAAATGTGGACAGTAAGTACTTGGCATCAACGAACAGCACATCAATGACACAATTCGGTGTTCGGGATATTAGCATTCGTTCAATACGCTTGCGATTTCAACACGTACAGAGAACTAACCAGCAACATTCTCATAATATATTTGCAATTCAAACAACAAACAGGGACCGACATATAGTGAAGCATAAGAAGTAAATGTGGACGGATCAATTCATTTTCGTTCAAGATGCCGGTCTAAGTTCTGGAATACTCAATTATAAGTATCATCTCATGTACACACTCGATTCGCATCTAATCCGAGAATTTCAATAACAAATCCTAAAATGAATAGCTACTAAAATCTGAAATGAAAGGAAACGAAATACATGTAAAGCCTATGCAATGAAAATAATGTATCGATCAAGCAAAGGAAAGCTCTCGATCAGAATCTGAAACAAAACACACACTGATCTAGTTCAGGAATTATATCAAACAGGTGGTAGATTTTTTGGCCAAAGGATCTAGATGAAGAAATAAGAGAGAGGTCGTATCCGGACTTATCATAAAGTCTCGAACGTGGCTGGATTTCACCCTGGTGGAATCGAGCACTTGGTCCCTACCTTCAGCAAAAACAAAGCATGCAAATATACATCGATGAAGAGTAATAGCTGACCGCGATTGGTGATCAAATCAGGGAGCGAAGTTTCAGGAGTTGTAGCGCCAAAGACTGGAACCGAATAAAGGACGGAGAAGGAGAACCCAGCACTTCGATGATGTTGGCCGAAACAGGGGGCGAACAGAGCATTTCCTGGGCCGCGAAGCTGGTGGTGTTGGGGAAGTGGCTGTTGGATATTTCAATAATATTTTGAAATATTAATAACAATAACTTCGATAATAGTTATGACCGCATTGAAGACCATTATTATTTGTAACGGTCACATAACGGTTTTTTAACGGTCATACAACGGCTTTCCAATCGTTTTGTAAAGTTTAATTTATTTCTCAAATAAATTCTTCATTATTTTACAACGGCTCTTTTAACGGCTCTATTTTGTCTGAATATAAAATCTCACAAGACGATCTTAAAAATACACACCGAATGAAATAAAATATTCTTTTCTTATGAAATCTTTCCTTTCCTTTTCCTTGCTGGGTTATACACAAACGTTGTTTCTGTTCCTTCTAATATTTAGTGCGGAATATAGAAGAAGGTCTGTTGTATCTTGGGAGGATAGCCGTCAGAAGCCTATCGCACCGAGTTTCGCACTCCGAGGAGCGGAATTATCCTTAAGGACAGTGCTTACGTTTGCACGCCTCAGACAAATTTATTTGTTCTTACCAGCCTTTTTCCTACAATCTTAAGGATAAGTCCCATGGAGCATCAAGTCGATACCGCTGCCGATGCCTCAATCTCCACCAGTCCAGCTTGCACTACCACCACTACCACATATGTCCTATGCCAAACCATTCCCGACATATCGAAGATCGAAGTTTTCAACGGCAACAATTTCAAAAGGTGGCAAGAAAGGGTTTTCTCTATCCTAGACGTGCACGGCGTGGCTTTCGCACTTACGGAGGCCGAACCAACTGATAACAAGCTTCGAGATCAATGGATACACGCTAATAAGGTATATAGGCACACAATTATTAGTACTCTTTCTAATGAATTGTTTGATGTCTACTGTCTGTACAAGGAAGCGAAACAAATATGGGACTCCATGACTGCAAAGTACACTGCCGAAGATGTGGGCAGACAAAAATTTGTAATAGGGAATTATTATCGATGGGAAATGTCCGATGATAAGGAGATCAAGGCACAAATCAATGAATATCACAAGCTAGTGGAGGACTTGAAGGCAGAAAAAATCAACTTACAAGAAGAATTTCTTGCGGGCTCGTTAATTGAAAAGTTGCCCGAGTCTTGGAATAACTACAAGCAACAACTCAAGCACAAGGACAAGCAATTGTCACTAGCCGATCTGATCGTGCATATCATCATTGAGGATACAACTCGCAAGGAGATCAAAGCTACCAAAGCTAAGGAAATTGCTACCAGGGCAAATTTGGTGCAAGGAAAATTTCAACATCGCCAAAACAGGTATTATAACAAAAAACTTGATTACAAACCCAAGGTTGCTCACCCCACCTTCAAAAAGAAAGGCTCTTGCTTTGTTTGTGGAAAACCAGGTCATCATGCAAATGCGCACTGCAGAAAGAAAATATTGGGAAATGACAATCCTGCTAAACCAAAAGTCAATTTGGTTAAAGCAGATGACTCTAATGATATAATTGTTGCGGTTATTTCCCAGGCCAACATTGTGGCCAATGTGAAAGAGTGGGTGGTAGACTCAAAAAGCTACCCGCATATTTGTGCAAACAAAAATGTCTTTTCCTCCTACACACCAGTAGGGGAAGGAGAAGAAATTATTTATCTTGGTGATTCAAGAACAGCTCAAGTTCTTGGGAAAGGAAAAGTTCTTCTCAAGCTCACATCCGCAAGACTTTGGCCCCGAATGATGTATTATAAGGGCAAACCTGGTCTCGGTAGCGCTTTTGGGAAAAGTTGGGGTGAAGGTGTCATTCGAATCTAATAAGATTGTAATGACAAAAATAACGTCTTTGTGGGAAAGGGTTATTGTAATCAAGGACTTTTTGTTCTTAATGTTTCTAATGTTATCAATGAAAATACTATCGCTTTCGCTTACTTGACTCGAATCTGTTGATTTATGGCATGGTAGATTAGGTCATGTTAGTATTTCTTATATTAAGAAAATACAAAAACAAGATTTAATTTCTGGAATTAAAAACCCATGTTTTAATAAATGTATAATATGTGCCGAAACAAAATTAACAAAAAGCCTTTTATTTCTGTAAATAGAGAATCTGATTTGTTGAGTTTAATTCATACTGATCTAGGAGATTTAAAACAAACTATGACTAGAGGAGGTAAAAATATTACGTGACCTTCATTGATGATTATTCTAGATTTACCAAAGTTTATTTGCTTAGGCATAAAGATGAAGCTTTTGATATGTTTCTTTTGTATAAAGCTGAGGTAGAAAACCAATTGAATAAAAGGATAAAAAGAATTAGATCGGATAGAGGTGAAGAATATGTATTGCTTAATAAATTTTGTGAAAATGAAGGAATAATTCATGAAACTACGCCTCCTTATTCCCCTGAATCTAATGGCATAGCTGAAAGAAAAATAGGACTTTGAAAGAGATGATGAATTCTATGCTTGTTAGTTCTAATGCTCCAAATAATTTATGGGGTGAAGCGATTTTATCTGCATGCCATATCCAAAATAGAATACCTCATAAGAAAACAGGTAAAACACCCTATGAATTTTGGAAAGGTTATCGTCCTAATTTAAAATATTTGAAAGTGTGGGGGTGTCTTGCTAAGGTTATGCTTCCTAATTCTAAGAAAAGGAAAATAGGCTCTAAATCATCCGATTGCATGTTTATTGGTTATGCTGAACATAGTGCCGCATATAGATTTCTTGTATTAAAAAGTGATGTGCTTGATAATAATACTATAGTTGAGACAAAAAATGCAGAATTTTTTTAGCATATTTTTCCATTAAGTGTTGATAATATTTCTCCTGCACCTCTTCATAAAAACGTTTTAGAAAATTCAAATGATGAATTGAGAAGGAGTAAAAGAATAAGGAAAGAAACTTCTTTGGGAATGATTTTTATACTTATCTTATTGATAATGATCCTTTGACTTATTCTCAAGCGTATCTTCCTCAGAAACCAATTTTTGGAAAGAAGCTATAAAAATCGAGATTGATTCTATCTTACAAAATCAAACTTGGAAATTAGTTGATTTACCACCCGGTGTGAAACCGATCGGCTGTAAATGGATTTTTAAAAGAAAATATAATCCTGATGGTTCCATTGATAAATATAAAGCAAGATTAGTTGCAAAAGGTTTTACACAAAAACAAAATGTTGATTATTTTGACACTTTTGCTCCAGTTACGAGAATTTCATCAATTCGTGTTTTAATTGCTTTGGCTTCCATTTACAAACTTATTATTCACCAAATGGATGTTAAAACAGCTTTTTTAAATGGTGATTTGGAAGAGGAAATTTACATGATGCAACCTGAGGGCTGTATTTTTCCTGGCCAAGAAAATAAAGTTTGTAAACTTGTTAAATCTTTATACGGTTCAAAGCAAGCGCCAAAGCAATGGTACGAGAAATTTAATGATGTTCTAGTTAATAATGGATTTTTCTCTATTGGAGTAGATAAATGTGTATATACAAAAAGTGTTGATGGTGAATTTATAATTATTAGCTTATATGTTGATGACATGCTTATTTTTGGTACGTGTATTGATGTAGTGAATGAAACAAAATGTTTTTTGACTTCTAAATTCGATATGAAAGACATGGGGAAGCTAATATTATTTTGGGTGTTAGAATCATAAAAAGTGATAGTGGCCTAATGCTTACTCAAGCGCATTATGTGGAGAGGCTACTTAAAAAATTTGATCACTTTGACGTTAAACCTGTGAATACTCCTTATGATTCTAATATCCAATTAGTGAAAAATAAAGGAGATGGTGTGGCTTAGTCTAAGTATGCTCAAATTATTGGGAGTTTGATGCATTTGATGAATTATACTCGACCTGATATAGCTTATGCTGTATGTAGACTGAGCAGATATACACAAAATCCCAAAGATGATCATTGGACTGCTTTGAGCAGATTAATGAAATATTTGAGAGGAACCATGAATTATGGTATTTTATATAGTGGATTTCCGCTGTATTAGAAGGATACAGTGATGCTAATTGGATTTCAGATTCAGATGAAACAAAATCCACTAGTGGATATTTGTTCTCCCTTGGTGGAGGTGCTGTAACTTGGAAGTCAGCCAAACAGACAATAATTGCTAAACCCACCATGGAGTCAGAGTTTGTGGCTCTAGAATTAGCTGGCAATGAGGCTGAGTGGTTAAGGAACCTCTTAGCGGATATTCCTTTGGGAATGAAACCGACACCTTCTGTGTCTATGCACTGTGATTGCCAAGCGGCAATAGCCATTGCAAAGAATAAAACTTTCAATGGTAAAAATAGACACATCCGATTGAGACATGATGTAGTAAAGCAGCTGCTTAAAGATGGAATTATATCCATCGATTTTGTAAAGTCAGAAGTGAATTTGGCCGATCCTCTGACTAAACCTGTGGGAAGAAAATTAATTTATGACACATCGAGGGGAATGGGACTTAAGCCAATTGAGGAAAAGCAACAGTGATGGTAACCCAACCTATGTGATTGGCAATCCCATGAATTAGGTTCATATGGGTAATAACAAGTCACTTGTTGTTCTAATGATGCACTATTAAAAATTATTGTCCTTCCTAAGATGAGAATGGTGCAAAACTGCAAGGAAAATAGAGGTTGAGCTAAGCTCTTAATGAAATTCCATAGCCATTATTGGTGGTGTATTAAGCTACAGAATACACTTGATGGAATCACCTATATAAGTGTGGAGTGGGGCCGCTCCTATGAGATTTTTGGCGAAAATCTCTAAAGCACTTATGAATAAACCAAGCACGCGCATGGCCTATTAGCGCAAAACCGCGTTGAACAACAAAGTTTGTGGGAGTGCAATGTGATTGATGAAAATTATAATTCACAAAAGAAATTTTTGGTTCATAGAAGTTTCAAACTTCACCAATAATTTCGTGAATTATATTTCATTTTTTCTAGGGCTGGTTCATAGCCTAACAAGCACCGGTTCCCGATGCATTACACTCCAATAACCCAGCATCATATTAATTTTATTTTCAAAATCTTTTGAAATATGTGGGGATTGTTGGATATTTCAATAATATTTTGAAATATTAATAACAATAACTTCGATAATAGTTATGACCGCATTGAAGACCATTATTATTTGTAACGGTCACATAACGGTTTTTTAACGGTCATACAACGGCTTTCCAATCGTTTTGTAACGTTTAATTTATTTCTCAAATAAATTCTTCATTATTTTACAACGGCTCTTTTAACGGCTCTATTTTGTCTGAATATAAAATCTCACAAGACGATCTTAAAAATACACACCGAATGAAATAGAATATTCTTTTCTTGTGAAATCTTTCCTTTCCTTTTCCTTGCTGGGTTATACACAAACGTTGTTTCTGTTCCTTCTAATATTTAGTGCGGAATATAGAAGAAGGTCTGTTGTATCTTGGGAGGATAGCCGTCAGAAGCCTATCGCACCGAGTTTCGCACTCCGAGGGGAATTATCCTTAAGGACAGTGCTTACGTTTGCACGCCTCGGACAAATTTATTTGTTCTTACCAGCCTTTTTCCTACAAAGGTGGCCTGCGATGGAAATCAGTGACAGAGAGAGGAGTAAGGATTCATAGACGAAATCAAGAGAAAATCATAACTAAACGTGAGAGTCCCTTCCTTTGCTCTGTGCCCTATTCTCTTACGTTCAAATGCGAAGAGCATATGGTGGTCGGCGATCGGAGACGAGCAGCAGCTACTGGGGTATGGAGGTGGCCAAGTGCCTAGAAGCTCCTGGAAATTGATGATGCGAGAGAGAATTTGCTGAGCTCCGTGTATCTGCGTTATCACTGTTCTATTCCACCCCGCCGAATGCATATATGTATAAGATACGTAAATGTGGACGCGAGGCTGAAGTGAGATGGGCCGAAATTTTATTTAGTATTCTTTTATTTTTTCCATATACTTCTTATTTTAACAAAAATGCATGTTTGCCGGCAAAAATTCAGGTGTCGACAAAGTAAGGATTTTCATTTATGTTTTTATCAAATGGATGAAAATTTGTGTGTAAAATTTATGACAAAAATTCAGATGCTCGTTTTTTTCATATAATTCGGCTTATATGCTCTTTGTCAATGGCTTTCCATGAATTTTCTTGTAAGGTTGTATTTGGTTTGCTTGTTTGTCCAATGGACCAATTCATTGAGACAAACTTTTCTGTGCATAACAAAATGAAGCAGGTTTGTCACGTGAATTATGCGCAAATTCTAAACTAGAGCCCGGGCTTTAGCCTTATTTCTTTTTCTAAGCACATTAGAATTTTGTCGGCAATCATTTATACAATGAGCAAGTATTGGCTGTATTCAGATCATATGAACCTAGCTCATGTCCGCCATTAGATCAGGTGGATTCCATGTGGGCCCACTTCATCTAATAGTGCATGGGAGATGGCTCACTTTCATTGGGTGGATCTAACATTTTTTTATTCTACGTCACTCGATGTGCATTAAATGTGTTGAGGTTCATAAAATTTTAAATGGAAGTACCTGTTTAATCCATTATTGGATTTCTGCAATTCTCATGCCTTTGGAAAGCCCTGGATTCATAGTAGTTAGGCATAAGTTTTGTTTAGTTTAGGTCCTTGGGTTTTGATTTAATCTTGTGTTTTCCTCGAAAGGGTGGCTATGTTCGCTGGAGAAGAGCATGGATGTCGGGTGAATGATGTCTTATTGAAAAGCTTACAATAAACCTAGATACTCTAGTAGTTTTGGGGTGAGATGAGCTAATTCAAAGAAATTATACTCGCATAGACATTTTAATGTGAGTTTACTGTGTGTATATATATTGCGTGAGGGTGATTCATGTGGTACACTCATGTGACAGTTTTATCCAATGATTTGTTTTTGATAGCCAGTTTAGCAATGCTCTAATGCTAGCCAATATCTAATCGGAGCAAATATCTAATTCTGCAGATCTAATTCTTATGCATACTTTGATAATAATTTTCTATCGACTTACAAAAAATAAATATTTAAAGCAATTATTTTTGTGAACATATATTCTATTTAATTATTTATCTATATATAATTAGATGAATGATCCAAGATATATGATAGGTTATAATTCCACATATTTTATATAGGTTATAATTCCATGAGCCTCACAATTTATGTGGACAAAGTCATTTATGTGGTAAATTTCCAATTTTATATTTCCTAAGAATAAAGTCATACATCTGGTATCATGTCTATCATCGATATTCTTTATATATAGATTACTTTGGTTATCAAACTGTTCATCTATAGAGCATCTACAAACAAAAATCAAATGCTCAAAAAGTTATTCAGCGATGAAAATTATATTTCATTATTGCACGTATTTTGTTTAAATGTTTAAATTTAATTGCTTGTGTATACCTAGATTCTATTATGAAAGATCTAAATGTAACTAATGAATGATCAGAGATTTTTCGTAGGTTTAATTCCATCTATTTCACAATTAATACAAACAAAGTCTTATAAGTGGTATGACTTTAATTGCTTTATAGTTTAAAAGAATGAAGTCTACATTTGGTATAATTCTTATCAACGAAATTTTGTATATATAGATTTCTTCTATAAATAATTGTTCATCTCTAAATCCATGATGAAAGTCGTATTATATAATTGCGCGTATGTTGGTAAAAACATTCAAGATAATTGGTTATATAGATTATATTTTGAAATGCCTAAAGGCTGAATATTTAAGTTCAAGGAAAAAAATTCTGCATATAAATTATAAAACATAAAGCTTAAAAAAAAAAAACTAATTTTCAAAAGGTTATATTCCAAGATTGAGCATATTTTGGTACTGGATGCTAAAAAAAATTGTTCATGCGTGTGTAGATTCAATTTTGAGGTATCTATAGACTGAAATTTTGAATTGATCAAATCATTCCATAAATAGATCTTTGGTAACAAGGTAGGGAAACATTATGCATAGTAATTGTTCAAATACTTTGAGGAAATACATTCAGTATTGCATTGGCCTTGCTACAAACAATTATAATGAAGACATACAACCTCAAATTAAATTCGTCAATCACTGGTCTTGTTCAGTGTATTTGAGTCCATCCCAAATACCCTTGGGATGAAAGATGCTAGGTCCATAAGTGGATTTAACCATTTGGTGTAATAAGGGAAGCTGTAGTCGTGCGAATAAAGCCACGGGAAGAGAGGCCAGTAACGTAATGGGCATGAGAACCCATTCCATTCTCTTATCCAGCACCATTATGAGAGTTGCAGCGAAGGCCGCTAGCATGAAAGCCAAGGAGAGGAATAGAAAACAAAGGCCCACTATGATCTTCTTAGGCAACGATTCAAGAAAATCTTGCATCTCATACCGTGAAGTTAAGATGGCTAGGAATAGCAAGATGGCTGTCACAGAGGAGAACAAACCTAATGCATACAAAATTGCAAAAACCAGGAGAGTGTCCCGTCCTAACAACAAGTACTCCAGTATTGTTGTTATTGCCTCTAGGCACAGTGAATGCAGCAGCGAATAATACTGTGGCAATTAGAGTTGAGACAAGCATACATGAATTTGCCGTGTCCTTCATCCACTTCTCTCCTTCCTTAAGCAACTCTCGGTGGTTTTCTATGAATGTTTTCCAATATGTTAACCCCATTTCCTGGGGGTAACTCTTGAAGTAGTTAGCTTTCACTAAAGGGACAACCCAACTTTCCACAACCTATGCATAAAACTCACAAAGAGGAGTTTCGATAAGTGGATAGTATTGAAAATTTTGAAAAAACAAACGGGGAACATATCAAGGAGATTAAGACTTATCCAACACTTGATGCAAAATTGCTTATAGGTCAAGTCACATGTTTATATCTAGATCATGTCAAAACAAAGGATAAGAACAAAAAGTAAAGAAAATGAACTTTTTACTGTACTACTTCTACCATGAAGAAAGTAATGAATATTGATAATAGATTAAATCTCATAACAAGAGGATAAAAATTTTAGACCATACTTAAAATTTTCCTTTGAAATATATTAATGTGAGTCTGAAAGTGAAGAAGGTGTAATTAGATTGAAGAGAGAAACATTATATTGAAGAGAGAAATATTTAAGTCAGCTATTAAAAAAAAAAAAAGTGCCTTAGCTAAGATAGGAGTGGAAATAGCATGTCCCTATGATAATTATCATTAAGCATGGTTATTAAATAGATAAAAAGAAAGATACTCACCTTATACCACTGCAGTTTTCTTTGCATTTTAAAAGCTGCTCCGGCCACGTCAGTTACAGCATCGAAACGAGGGAAGTACGATGCTACTGCATCCATCATGAGCATTGACTCTCTCCACGTAGGCCTTACGACTAATGAACTCTCAGCGGTTGAGCTTAACTTCAAAAAGAGTTTGAGAGTCCTTTCTTGGAGAAACTGCACCGCATGTGTCGGCAAACTCTTACCATTCGGCCTAATAAGAATAAGCTCCGGGAAAAACTGAATACAGAGCTTCACGATTTCACTGATTCCCTTGATTGTAGCTTAAAACAGCAAGTCCCCCTCGCCGAAAAATTCGATGATCTCGGTAGTACTCATATAAGAGATAGCCATGCAAACTTGTTTTGCCAACTTGACTGCTGCCACGTGTCTCAGCTTCTCCTCATGAACTCTCTTGATTATAGGACCTACAAAAAGTCAAAAATAAAAGGAAAGAGAAAATGAAAAACGAAGGGCCGGCAATTTGACTGAGAAAAAAGTTCCCCAGCTCCGCGTCCCATTTTTTTTTTTTTTTTTTTTTTTTTTTAGACAACAAATTGCATTTAACAACAGTTTACTAATTGTCATAATTTCCCACGTTTAGAGCTTTTTTTTTTTTTGACGCAACCACGTTTAGAGCTTGGGTTGGTGGGTGATTGGGAAAACCATCTCATTCTTTTCTTTTTAAAAATCTTGTAGGAAAGCTATTTTGACTTTTTTTCTCCTTTGGAATTCAGTCCTCAAATGCAAACAGTGAGTTTGTACCATGCCTGGATGAAAATAGAGTTGGATGCGAAGAAAGCAGAAACGATTAGTGGGTAACTGAAGAAAGTGATCTTCCTTGAACTTTTTTTTTTTTTCAGTCAGTATCTTCCTTGAAGTTCAAACGAGGTTTTATGACGTTACTTATAATTAAGAGAACATAATTACAAGAGTTAACCTAATAAAACAACTCTGAAAACAACCACGCTAATTACATTGTCTAGCTAGAGTAAATCGCAAAATTCTTTGCGCATATAAGATTATTTTAGACAATATTATTCAAATATCCATAGCAGCTAGTAATTAAAAAAATCATATTAATCGTACATACCGTTGTGTTGTTATATATGCTCAGCACAAGAGCAGATTTTTTATGTCTCCAGCAAAATCAAAACTTCTATCACACAATGGTAGGTGACATTTGACTTTACTCGTTACACCTAAATGACAGTGAGTAAACTTGACCCTATTCTCTAATAACTTTTAATTTGATAAAAATACACAACAACACTATTCTGTTTCCCCTTTTGTTCTTTGACACAAATAGAAGAAATAGGGCAAGAAATAGGGCCAAGGCTAAAGGGTATTTCAGGGGCATACAAAAGTTGCTTGAAGATGCAAGTGTAACTACGGGCAAAAGTTGTGAATAAGTTTTGGGAACTATAGGATCTTTTTGTAGCGGTCAGGTGGTATTTGGGCTAATTTCGCACACGTCAAGCAGTCCACCTTTTCGGGTAATCTTAAGAGTGCATTCTTCTATATTGGCCTATGTATTCAGGATCTTATTTTCTGGAGTGTTTCCAACAAATCTAAAATATAGGATTATAAGAAGAGGAGAAAACTCCTTTATTATCTAACAAACAGCTTGTTGGTATAAGATATATCACTTGGGGTGGAATTTTGGAATGCACAAATTTTTGGGACCCACGGAATTCGCTCCCACTGAAATAGTCTTCTATTACAAGCCCTTCCAAACAAATTATTTTGATTTTTACTACCTGCTCCTCCTCCTATTCTTCACGCCAAAAGTTGCCTTCATCTATTGTAACCTTATTCACTCGAGGGGCTTGCCCCCAATCCCATGCCCAATTCCTGCACCCACTCAACGTTTTCTTTCGTGTTGTATTGAGATGAAGTAGCAGTCAAAGAAAATAAAATACTTAGGCTTTAGGCACTTCACCCGTAATGGAGGAAACGAATGCATATAGGTTCGTTGTTCTTATTTTTCCAGAAAGATTTACATACTTGATAGAGATAATGAAGAGAACATGATTTCACCAATCAAGATTGATGGAGAAGTCCAGTGTTTACATAAACCTTATACCACATCTTAAGCTTATATCATTTAGCCATATGAAATAAATTCCTAGGTTATCATTAAATCTCATCTCAATTTACAATCTCATGGTTCTTGTAATTAGAATTTGGAGAATATCGGAAATCGTTCAAAACTTAAAAATATTAACACAGAAAATCATATATAACTTTGTTTGAGTTTGAACAGTTTTGTGAAGGATTTTTATTAGTTTTGTCACGATGTAAACAATAAGTTACATATTCATTGTTGGTTGACAAGGAAAAATTAAATCATAAAACTAACTTCAGCACATGTCACTCATCTGATGATAAGTTCGTAACGATTTTTTTTATGCATGTGATGGGCCTAACACAAATTATTTTCTAAATTACGGCAAAGAACTAAGTAGGAGCTTTCCTCTACTTATAAAAAAAAAAGTAAAAGAAGAAACAAGCCATAAACTTTTAATAGGAGACAGAGGGACAAAGATAGAGATGGTATCTTGATAAAATGGAAGCATACCTATAGTTTTGGCAATATTCCAAAGTGATCTTAGAAGACATTGAAGCGCTGCAATTGGATTGCAAAGAAAACCCAATCACTGGATATGAAATCATTGTAAGACCTTGTATTTTATTCGTTACATTTTTCAAAATCAATTAAGTTATATGGTACTTATGCACTTAGTTGAATCATATGTGGTTCCCAAGGGATAGTTGATCCATAAATTAGTTCAATTTCATGCCATTATTCAAGTAAAACTAGGTTAACGAACCAGAATATATCCTACAAAGAAACAATCATTTCCTGTTTCTTTTGCTACTACGAAGAGAATCAATTTAAGAAAAATGATTAAAGGCCTGTTTGGTAACATGCCAAAAGTATTTGATTCAATTCTTTTGTTCCCTAAAAAAAAAAAAAAAGATTGAAAATCCATTTAGTAACGTTTTTGTTCTCAGGAATAGACTTGTAACGGAATCAAGAAGTAAAAAAAAAAGTGTTTCATTGTTCTCGGGAATAACTCCATAATCAAGCCCAAACCATTTTCTTTTTCTTTCTCTTTTTATTTTCTTACTTTCTCTTCCTCTTTCTTCTTCCCTTAGTTAGTCGCTAGCCACGGCAATGGCCAATGACCGGCTAGACGAGGTTTGGCGACCTTGCCACGGTGAGGCTTGACCTCGTCGGGGGTCGGCGAGGCTCCCCTGAGGCCGATGACCTCCCCAGCTCTCATCTGGCTAGTTGTTGCCCATCATCGTGGTTGGTGACCAGTTAAAGGGAAAATAAAAAAGAAAAAAAGAAAATGTAATGAAACTATTAAAAAATTAAAGGAAATTTTAAATCATAAAATATTTTGAAAGTCGTACCAAACGCATTTCTATTCAGTGAATAAAAATTTTGGATAGTTACCAAACAACTTTGAATGCTTAGAAATTCGTATAGGGAATAGAATCAAAAAAAAAAAAAAGAAGAAATTTGCAGAAACTATTCACGGAAGTAGAATGATTATCACCCTAAAAGTTCAAAATCATGGCAGATCCAAGGATAATGCCGAAATAACAAAAACGCATACCCACCCGGATCCGAATTTATATCTTTTGGTTTGTGGTCCAAGTCCACCGGAATACCTTTAGTTCAGAAACAAAGAGTAGGCGATGAGCCAGGTATGATCTTATTGAAGGGGATCCATAATGAAGGGATGCGAGGCAGAAAGTACGGACATTTGTATATCAATGCTTCCACAACACCCAGCTTGGTTCCGCTGGGAAAGTGAGACTCCATCCTTGCCAACACGTCCAATATGGTTCGTATGTATCGGGTGCTTTTCATGGTAAGTAGGTGAGGTTACCGCCAAACTAGATAAAGGGCGATCTCTATCCGAATTGACCAGTAATGTTGATCAGGAAAATAAGCTAAGTCTAGAATGAAGGAAAAAACAGATGGAATTGAGATAGAGTGACGGTGATCTTACCATGATGACCAGCGTAGGTGAGATCTATAATGGTCTCAATCGCATGGGGACTGCTGAAGGGATGACTTGGCCCATCGTCCGTTGTACTTTTCGCCAGGAGCCAGGCAATCTCCTTGTGCATAGAAGCTTCCAGCGCAGGTATTCCCAAAGGAACTCGTCCTTCATTATCTGCAAGTTGCGTCAACTTATGATTGCTTCTAACTAATTTCTTGATCATCCTTATCCTTCCACACTGGACAGCATAGGGGAGGGCTGTGCAGCCATCACAATCAACCATTTCAAGTGCTTCTGGATTCGGAGACAAGAGCTCAACCAGGTTCTCCGAAAATTGGTCATTTGCACTCCAAGCGGCCACGTGAAGCAACGTTTCCGATCTCTTTGTTATTTTGGCCGTCTTTGACGCAGCATCTCGTACGAAAAATCTTGTGGCAGATTCCCAATCGCTCCTGAATGCAGCTTGCAACAATGGTCGGTAATAGGGTTCATCCACTTCCTCTTCGGAATATTCTGTAATAGATGCAAAATTTTCAGATCATTCAGTTAATACTTTTATCCTTGCTGACATTGTAAAGTGTCCCAGAAAAGAACAATTTCACGAAGATCCACCCCAGATATTAATTTCACAATGGAATAACTCTTTGGAGAGATAACGCACCTGGAGCACCTCCAGACTGAGAAGGATCTAATCCAACGCTTATACGAACAACTTCAATATATGTAGAAAAAAAGGAGTGAGCACGAAGTCCTTCACATACTGAGAAATCTTTCTTCTCTCTTTTTCCTAGCCAAGGTCAGCATTATGTATGTTTGATGATAAAAAGAAATAAAAAGAACCGTGAGAAAATACAAGTTCCAGCATATTCGACACTCCATCGATTATACCATGTTCTTTCTTGGTTGGAACTTGAACATGTACCTGCTGCTGGTTCCGCATGATTTGAACTTCCTTGTTCTTCACTTGGTTGCCTCGCCATTGGGTTGCTCTTGATATAGCTAGAATAAGTACCTAGATAGGGGTGAATAGGTATATAAAAGATTTTTCTCGATAATTGCACAATACTGGACAGTTGATAGATTTGAGACAAACAATAATCAAAGTAAGACTGAGAGAAGGGAAGAGAAAATTGAACACGCGGTTTATAGTGGTTCGGCTTATTTCAAGCCTACGTCCACTCTTTTGCACTGACAGCCTATTGGCTGGATTCCACTATGAACAAAGAGATGTTACAGCGTTGTTCTCCCTTGATTTCTCGGTGTAGATGATCTACCACACTAGCTCAAGGTATCTCTAAGTATAGACACTCTTTGTGTATACAACTTCGCTCAAAATGTATCGACTAATAATCAAGGTGTTTCAGACTCTGGAATTTCTCTATTGATCATGCATTAAAGTAACTAGAACGTCTTTCTTTTATACTCTTTTATGCCATCATACCCGTTGGCACTTACCAAAGGAATTCCTCCAATCTACTTGTTGGACGGAATCAATCAAGAAGATCATTTGAGCTATTAAAGGAACATGACGATAGCCCATCAATCATGTTCGCCCATACAATCAGGATCTTGGTTTCCAAGAATAGAACCTTCCAAGAATATTTCGTTGACCATCGGATCTTCAAACGATCTTGATTATGAATAAAAGAATCCGTTATATTTATTCAGCCAAGAGATCTTCTCCAGAGGATAGGACTAAATCCTCAATCAAATACTTCGGCTCTAGATTGCCTTCGTCACTGGATTAGAAAAACTGTCAATGAGAATAGTCTTGAGTCTTGAGTCTTGAGTGCTGAGTCTGGTTATCTGAAAGTCTTTATACTCTAAACAGAAGGTCTGCAATTATCTAAACTAGACGATAGAAACGTTTTGTCAACTTCAAAATATTCTGGAAAGATTTCTCCAACAATCTCCCCATTTTTGATGGTGACAAAACTTTCCTGTATATTTGAACAACTTTGACCCGCAAAACATTACTCAAGCAATATAGCTATCTCATAAAGATTAATAAAATCAACCAGACTCTGCATCCACATAAAATCGGTTAGTCTTTCATGAGTAAAACCATACAACAACACTTGATATAAATGCAAACAGTCAAGCATCAAAATCCACACCCAAGTCAGTCAAATTCAAGTTCACACTCAAGTCATACTCAAAAACAAACATTCAAACACACACAAAAAAAAAAATTAAAGTCAAAGTTTAAAGAGTTCAAATTGTAATTCTCCCCCTTTTTGTCATCATTAAAAAGGTGAGAAAAGAGTCAAGTCTGCTTGGGAATGTGCACAATATGGAAATCTCCCATCGACTATATGATGCCTTCCAGCCTCTTCAAGTCTTCCCGTAGATGAGCCACCACTTCTCCTTTGGCATTGGCTTGAATTTGAAGAGCAAGGTATTTCATTTGATCCACCGGGGTAATAGAAGATGCTTGTCCAACATTCTTCAGGACTTGAAGTTCACAGTCTAGAGCATAGATTTGACCATGTATTTCTAGAAGAACATCAAGGATGCAATGAAAATCTGCTGTATTGTCCGTCTGTGTGCTCGCATTTGCTCTCTCGGATGGAGTGAAGGCAAATGATGGAACTTCGGTGTAATCGAGCAGATTTGGTGTTGACATATCATGTCCTTCCTCAAGCATTTGAGAAGCCTGAAAATCTTCTGGATTTGCTGGTGAGTGATTCACACCTTCACTGTTGACAGCATGTGGTGTAGTCCTTCCTTGCTCGCCATCTCCCCCTGTCTCTAGGACCTCAATTGGGGAAGAGTGATGGTCATGCTCTTCAGCTTCTTGATTCCCTTTCTCTCCGGCTTCATCTGCAGACTTTTCTTTCACTGCTTCTCCTTCTTCTTCAGCTTCTTTCTCTTCGTGTTCTTTCTCTTTCTCTTGTTGCTCCTCTCGCTTCTCTCTATTCTTTGCTTGTCCCTCTTCTTCTCTCTCGTCTTTTTCCTCTCGCTTCTTTTCCTTTCATCTGTCGTTCTGTTAATTTAGGTACGAACGTCTTGTCCTTTTCAATGCGAGATAGTGAGATCTTCCTCTTCATCTTCATCATCCAAGATAAGAGTTCTTTTCTTTTGGATGGAGCACCCATGGGCTCCTTCCCTTTTCTCTTTGATGCAGAAGATACTGTAATCTTCACTTTGAACTTCTCCATTGCCTTATTTAGCTCTTTCAAATGCATTTTTGTCAGCATTTTCAAATCCACCACCATTTTATCGCATGGTTGAACACAAAGAGTATGTGGAGGTTCAATGTTCAAGTGTCTGAAGATCTTGGTCACAAGACCTAGGTAAGGCAATTGGCCCTTGTCCTTCACCGTTGCTCTGTACATATGAAAGAGAATGGTGTGAGGAAGAGAGAACTTCTTCCCCGAATTGATCGCGTACATTAATTTCGCCTCGGAGTTAGACACGCGCCTTGGATGTAGACTTTGGCCTAATACGCTTGATCACAATTTTGTGAAGCAAAATGTTGATGGCACGCATTCTTGAGTAGGTAATTCTTCCCTCTATATCCCTATCTTTGACAAGCTCCAGTGTGGCATGAGCAATCGAAACTTTGATTGGTTGATAGCGTCCTCTTTCAACTCCAATTATATCTGCCAACATGTCCACATCTACCACATAGTCGTGGTCTCGAACATCAAGGATATTCTATTCGCATCTAAAAGCTAAGATTCGAATAGAAGTATGTTGTCAATTGCGCATAACCGTCGGTAGTATCGGAGCAAAATTGCTCAAGTTGAAGCAGATTGAACTTCTCCCTTAAGCTCACATTAATGGCATCCAAGAAATCAAAATCAACACTCTTAGGGTTTATCACCCTCGTTTCAACAGTTTGAAGAACAAATTCTCCTGTTCCTTCGATTTAAACAAATCCATCCTTTTTCTCTTCACCTTCGCAGCAACACCCATTCTAAGTTGAAATTCACTAAACATTTTATCATCATCGTTCCCATCGCCTGGATTCAGTCCCGATACACGAGGGTCACTTGAAATGTTCGCAAGTGCTTCCTCAGCCTTTCCTTTGGGAGCAATTCCCAAATCCTCCATTCGTCGCAAAAGATATACTCATTCCCATAATTCTTATCTTTAAGGAAATCATCTACGTAGTTCAGCGGAGTCCCGTGCTTTTCAACGCGAGCTTGTAAATAAAAGAGGGTTTTGGACTCTTACGAGTGGTCTCGCGTCCTCGATTATTTCTTCCTCCGGTTGTTGACCCGCACCTAGTGGGGTAGATGATGAAGAGTGACGTGGTGGAGAGTGAATCGAGCTCTGTTGCTGACTCAGTAAATCTTCCTCTTCGGTGAGATCGAAATGGGTAGGTCCCTCCCTCATTCTTTGTGGTCCCCGTTCGCGATTCTTGAAGACTTTTTTGAAGAAGACATCCTTCCTTGTCGTTGAAAGATTCCTTTACTCGCTTTCCCAAGAAAAGATGACAACTTTCTCGAAGATGATGTGACACCCGAACCCTTCGCAGGTCGCCACAAGCGCCAATGTTACTCCTTCTTTTCCTTTCTCCTTAGAAGAGGCGTCGTATTCATAGGCATTTTTTATAGGTCCCTTGCGCAATTCATTAGCGGAAGCAAAACATCACCATCTCTCCCCCTACCAACCATGATACAAATACATACCACTAATCATCATGATTAAAAGACAAGCCATGCCACTTTTATTTACATATTATCATGATGGGTTTTTCGCGGGTCGATACAACAAAAGAAGGCCAAGGTTTTTAGCCACACTCGGCCACATCCCCAAAAAGATACTACGACCCCTAAAGAAAATCACATGACGTCCTCCATCTAACAGCGGCGGCTACTCCCAAAAAGAAAAACCAGCTCTCTACCCTTCGCGAAACCATCACACCCATCCAGGTGCGTCGGGTGGTGGTGGCGGCAACATCCCCCTAATCACTCCGTCTCGGCGGACATGAACGGACAAAAACTCCTGGATGACTGGGCCCCCCGCCAGGCCCACGTCGTACATGATCAGCACTCGCACTTGCACATATGTCAGTCCAGGGATAGTGACGCAGTCGATCTCTGTACATTCTACTTCTACGTCCGATGGGAAGCCATAGAAGGTGCCTCGCGTGACGGTAGGAAGCGGCATCTTTCTAATCTGAAATGTTTATCCCCAAAAGGGGTGAGTACAACCACTCAGCAGATAAGGAATCCAATAACATCTCAATGCATCATACAAATCATACATGCATTGCAGGCGTTACTTACCTTGAAGCCATGCGCATACTATCATGCATCATCATGCCTTATCATCATGCAAATCATATCATCATATGTCATCATCATTATCATTATCAGGGCATCATCATATCGTTCATGTCGAACCACATATCATCATCATCACTATCATTGTCATGCATATCATCATGCCATATCATATATCATCATCACTATCATCACCATGCATATCATCATGCATATCATACCATATCATATATCATCATCACTATCATCATCATGCATATCATCATGCATCTCATACCATGGGTGATCATCATATCACATCACATATCATCATCATCATCATGCATATCTTGCCATGGGTTAATTTTTCATCTTTATCTTTAGATTTGATCACCACATCACCCATTTCTCAAATCATCGATTTCATCATCATTCCCTCGGGCAAAGACCTCCGACAGGGCTTCCGGCATTCAGCCATCCCAGGCCACCGGACATCCGGCCCCCCACATTCCGGGCATCTCGCATCCCAACTGGCATCACGAGGCATTCCCTTCGGGCAGAAACCTCCGACAGGGCTTCCAGCATTTACACTCCCTGGCCGGGCATCTCGCACCCCATTCCTGGCATCGCGAGGCATTCCCTTCGGGCAGAAACCTCCGACAGGGCTTCTGGCCTTTACCCTTCTAGCCAGGCATCTCGCACCCCAATCCCGGCATCGTGAGGCATTCCCTTCGGGCGAAAACCTCCGATAGGGTTCCGACCCCCACATTCCGAACTTCTCGTATCCAATCTGGCATCACGAGGCATTCCCTTCGGGCGAAAACCTCCGACGGGGCTTCCGGCCTTTACCCTTCTAGTCAGGCATCCTGAAACTCCCAGGGCAATCTGGCAATGCATCTCTCGTACATTCCAAATCATTCTCCACCACAACCACTTACTTTTCATTATCCACATTTATCATTCTTTTGATCACATTATTACATGGCATATGATTCACACATGCATCACAATTCATGGTCATGCATACACCAATGTCTTATCATACATGTAACAATGCATAATTATTTATTAATAAATTCAATGGGATTTATGGCCAATAAAATTGTCCCTTTTTATTTTATTATTATTTTATTAAATTTTATTATCATATTTATATATTTTCATAAATAAATATTAAATTCAATATCTATGATTTTCCCAAAATCATAATATCCAAACAATCGTTCAACAACCAATAGGATGATAATTTCATGGCCAATTCGAATTTTACACAATATCACCATTTTCACAAAATAGCACACGATATTCGGATAATAACCAGAATGCACAGTTTCCAAATAAATTCGATTAAAATATTCATACGGCCTCCAAAAATTACGAAATTTTACAGAGTGATAGCCAAGGCATTTTCGTGTAATTTTCATGAAGAACTCCAAGTCAGATTCTTTTTATATTATTTTATACAACCTCATGAAGCTTCTGGAACCATTACCGCATCGTCCAGAATACACATCTCCGAAATATTAAGATTTCACCCATCTATTCTCTTTCGTTTCCTCTGAAATTTGGATATGTTATGCATCAAGGTGTCCTTTACAAGTTTCGTGAAGAGATCTAGGTCCAATAACCAAAGTATAATCACCATTTATGTCCATGAATTCTCGGAACACCTCACCAAAATCATCATCTCCAAGATCTAGCCGATTTACTAGGCTATACTGGTTCATTTCTCTTCAAATTTTAGTATGTTGTAGTTTAAAGTGTTACCTACAACTTTCATGAAGACATCAAAGTCAAATCTTCAACATAAATCAACATGCAAACAAGAATCCAGTAAGAGGTCAGTGGAAACTTCACAGATCTGGGGTCTCCGTAAAATAGAACTTTAACCCCTCATATCTCCATCATTTTCCACGAAATTTTAGTATGTTATAGTACAAGATGTTAGCTACAACTTCCATGAAGACATCAAAGCCAAAATCGGACTCCAAACACACATGCAAGCTCAAACAAATTACTGACTCACACAACCCGAACAAGAACAGTCACATGACTTAAGAACGAGCCAACCTTACCTCGGTTTTTCGCACTTGAAGCACCTAAAATCTAACATGAAATCAACAATACAAGCATGCAAGAGAAGTTAGAGGACTCCACTTGCCTCTAGGATGGACAAACGACGGCGTACGGCGGACGGACACGGCAAACGGACGGCGACTCCCTCCTTCCTCTCTCTCTTGGCCGCTCCTTCCCCTCGCACAACTCTCTCTCTCTCGCACACGGTTTCTCTCCCTCACTCTCTCTTTCTCGGCCAAATGAAGTAAAACTGGCCACCTTCTCCCTCTCCTCCCCTCTTATACTCCCTAATCCTCATGATTAGCAATCATGAGATTGCCTCACCAATGGCCAATGCATGGCCTTCCCTTTGCCACTTGTCACTTTGATTTTTAAATGGAGCTTGGGCCATCCGGCCACTCCTTCCTTTGGGCCTTAATGGGCCGGTCGAATTCCCTCTTGGGCCGACTAGCTTGGCCCACCAAGCTTAGGCCAATGGGTCCAAGGCCCATTCAAAAATTAACCCCCTTTTTCTCTTTTTTTTTTTTTTTTTTGAATTCCTTTCTATAATTATTATTATCATTATTATTTTTAAATTTCAATCTTCATCTTGGCCAAAGTCTTAGGGCATCTTGGTTATTGAAATTTAATTTATAAAGTACATAGCCAAGCATAAATTATTAATCCATTAAATTTAAATTCTCACAATCATAGGCACAAATCATCTAAATAAAAGGCTAATGGCTAAAACATAAGCCATAGAGATTCTATCACCTAATTAAAGACTTTAACACACCTTATAACTTGACTTTGAATTTTGGGATGCCACGAGATGAACACGAAGTAGAGACAGATTGGGAGGAGAATGCCTTTTGAGGGTTTTTAAGCGAGAAAACTGTATATATATAACTCAGTTTAAAAAGGAAAAAACCAATCGGCATAAAGGAAAATGAACAGACGCCTCTTTTGAAATCGATAACTGCCAAATATAAGTTAATCTTTTTGAAAAGACAAGATTCCGTTTTTCACGGAAATTATAAATTAACTGAACTAATGATCGTACCTTTTCGAGATTGAATATAATAACAACTTACAGTCTATAGCCATGAATGTCTGAGTCTGAGGGTTGGAGAGTCTCTAGACTTTAACATTCTCAAGTTTCAAAATGTTGAGTCTGGAACGGATAAAATCGAATTGATTTTTCTCCAAAGGCTTTGTGAATATATCCGCTAGTTGGCTCTTTGAATCAACAAATTGAATCGAGATTTCTCCATTTTGAACATAATCTCTAATGAAATGATGTCGAATCTCTATATGCTTTGCTCTTGAGTGAAGGATTGGATTTTTAGTGAGATTGATTGCGCCGATGTTGTCACATCTAATCTCTATGCATGAGTCTTCAATTCCAAAGTCTTATAGCTGTTGTTTTATCCATAGAATTTGCGAACAGCAACTTCCAAGAGCTACATACTCTGCTTCTATTGTTGAGAGAGCCACAGTGCTTTGTTTCCTTGAAAACCAAGACACTGTCCTGCTTCCAAGCAACTGGCAAGTTCCCGAAGTGCTCTTTCTGTCAACTCTGTAACCGGCCAGATCTGCATTTGAATATCCCGAAGATTAAAGTCTCCCTTCTTAGGATACCAAAGACCGATGCTTGAAGATGAAGCAACGTATTTAATAATACGTTTCGCAAAGACCGAGATGGGATTCTCTAGGATCTGATTGAAACCTAGCACAGATGCAAACACTCAACAAAATGTCGTCTAAAAGCGAAGATAAAGAAGTTAATCAATGATACTCATGTACAGCTTTTGATCAACTTTCTTTCCTTCTTCATCTTTGTCTATCTTCAAAGAACTTGACATCGGTATGTCGGTCTTTTTGCACTTTTCCAGTCCAAACTTTTTGACAAGATCATTAACATATTTTTTTTATGAATAAAAGTTCCTTCCTTCAATTTTTTTACTTGGAGTCCAAGAAAAAGGTTAATTCTCCCATCATACTCATTTCAAACTCATCCCGCATAGACTTAGAAAATTTCTTGCACAGAATTTCATTAGAGGATTCAAAAATAATATCATCCACATATATTTGAACAAGTAAAAAGCTTTTGTTTTCCTTTTTGATAAATAAAGTAGTATCTACTTTACCTTTGACAAAACCATTATGTATTAAGAACTTACTTAGTCCTGTCGTACCAAGCTTGAGGTGCTTGCTTTAAACCATACAAAGCCTTTTTCAGTCTGAAGACTGAGTCTGGCTTCTTTGGGTCTTCAAACCCTGGTGGTTGTTCCACATAAACTTCCTCATGGATAAATCCATTTAGGAAGGCACTTTTGACATCCATTTGGAATAACCTGAAATTTTTATAACAAACAAACGCAAGTAATAGTCGAATAGCTTCTAACCTTACTACCGGTGCGTAAGTCTCATCATAGTCTATTCTTTCTTCTTGCGTATATCTCTTGGCCACGAGTCTTGCTTTGTTTCGTACGACTTTTCCTTTCTCATTCATCTTGTTCTGAACACCCATTTAGCCCCAATAACAGTTTTACCTTTTGGTTTAGATATCAATTCCCAGATATCATTAATGTTGAACTATCTGAGCTCTTCTTGCATAGCTTCAATCCAGCTTTCATCGATAAAGCTTCTTCTATGCTCTTTGGTTCAATTTCAGAAATGAGAGCCACAGCACTAGACTCTTCACGCCTTTTGGATCTGGTGCGAATTCCTTCATTAATTTCGCCGATAATGAGATCTTTGGGATGACTGGACTTATGCTTCCAGTTACTGGTTGATTTGTCTGGTTGATGATCTCTTTCTTTATTTGAATCTTCACGAACAACTTGATGCTAGTCTTCCGAGTTTGAGATGCTTCTTGAGTTGTAAGCTTTGGAGGGTTCTGGAGCATGTTCAGACTCTTCATGATGAGTCTGACTGGATTCATCTTGCGTAGAGTCTTGAAATTTGACATTCATTGACTCCTCCACAAACTGGCTCTTCTTGTTATAGACTCGTAGGCTTTGCTTGATGTAGAATATCCAAGGAAGATGCCTTCATCTGATCTTTCTTCAAACTTACCAACTCGATCTTTAGCATTTTTCAATATAAAGCATTTGCAACCGAACACATGAAAGTATGAAACAATAGGCTTCTTACCTTTGAATAACTCATAAGGGGTTTCCTCTAGAATAGGTCTTAAGAAGACTCTATTGATGATATAGCACGCTGTTAAAACAGCTTTAGCCCAAAATCGTGAAGAAATCTTACTTTCAATTAAAAGAGTTATAGCCATTTCTTGAAGAGATCTATTCTTTCTTTCCACAACTCCATTTTGCTGAAGAGTATATGGAGAGGAGAACACATGCTTAAAGCCAGATTTATCACAAAATTTTGTAAAATCTTGATTTTCAAATTCACTTCCATGATCTGTTCTTATACTAGAGATAACACATCCTTTTTCATTTTGAACCTTTTTAGCAAATTTCTCAAAATACGAGAATGTTTCGACTTACTTGTAAGGAAATATACCCAAGTAAATCGGGAGTAATCGTCCACAATTACTAGGCAATATTTCTTACCTCCAATGCTCGGGTTCCGGTTGGTCCGAAGAGATCCATATGCAGCAACTATAGTATATGATTAGTAGAGACATGATTTATTGGCTTAAATGAATTTCTTACCTGCTTTCCCGAGAATACATGGAGTGCATGGATCGACTTTTGGTATGGTAATTTGGGTAAACCTCGAACAAGCTGCTTTGCGAGATTTTGGCTAATTGTTTCATGTTGATGTGATCAAGCTTTTTGTGCCATAAGCTTGCTTCGTCTTAAATTGAGATTAAGTATTGCGATTCATCCGGTTTCACATCCAAGAGATAGATGTTTCCATGCCTTCGACCCATGAAAGACGAGTAGAGTCTCTATTGGTTCCGAACATATTCCTTCTTGAAAGAAGATCTTAAAACCAAAGATGTATCACACGCTTGACTGATGTTGAGAAGATTGTAATTGAGTCATTCCACTATGGAAACATTACTTATTGTGAGATTTCCAATTTTCACAGTTCCAAATCCCACAATACTTCCTTTGTTGTTTCCTCCAAATAAAACTTTTCCACCAAATGAAACTTTTCCACCATTTACTTGAACAAGCTTTATGAAGCAATTTGAGTCTCCTATCATGTGTCTTGAGCATCCACCGTCAAGATACCACTTTACCTTTTTCTTGACTGGAGACCTGCATTTAAAAGAGAGTCTCAAGCTTTCTTTGGTACCCAAATTTTCTTGGGTCCTTTGGTGTTAGTAAGATAAACAAGATTAGCCCATACTTTCTTAACAGGTTTCCAAACCATAGGACACTCTTTTTCAAAGTGATCCGGGATTGTTGCACTTTGAACACCCGAGGGTATTTCGACCTACGAGACTTTACAAAACCTTCTTGAAATGATTTTTGTAAGCCTCTCTCGAGGTCTTTGCTTGATTCTTTCTTTTACTTTAGGAAAATCAATCAAGGGAATAGTTTCTGCTGTCATACCTCGATCGGACTTATTGAAGTAAGATCTTTGAGTTGAAAGAATTTTTCAAGTTTTTCAGACCCTATTGAAAATTTCTTTGAAATATTTGATAAGTCAGTTTTTAAAAGAGCATTTTCTTTCAAAAGACTATCTTCATTTTCTTTAAGAGTGGAAACATTCAAGTCTAAACTTTTAACTCTTTCTTCTAAAACGTTTTCCTTTTGTTCTAGAGCTGAGTTTTCCTTTTTAAGTTCGGAAATTCTTTTGAGAGAAGTCTTAAGACTAAAACACAGTTCATCAATATATTTAGAAATTTTGACAGGAATTTTAAAATCACTTACCTCAAATTCACTATCCGAGTCGATCCGAGTTTGAGTCTCGAGTCCGATTGTGCCATCGACATAAGTTGGCATATTCATCATCACTTTCTTCATACTCTATATCACTCCGTGTTTTGGCTTTGAGAGCCTTTCGAGACTTTTCAGATTTTCCTTTCTTCTTCTTCGTAAGAGGACAGGTTGGTCTAATGTATCCCCTTTTCTTACATCCAAAGCAAACTACATCTTTGTTTGATTCATCATCATCAATAGACTTGGTCTGCTGTCTTTGAAAACTTTGTTTCTTTGAGTTGAACCTTCTTCCTTTTCTATTCAGTTTACTAGAATCTTCTTATCATGAGAGCAAGCTCCTCATTGTCTATATCATCTTCAGAATCTGTAACATCGAATCATCATTTGATTTTAATGCAATGGATTTTTTACCTTTTGGATCTTCGTCTTCATTAATTCGTTCCACTTCATAAGACTCAAGAGTTCCAATCAGCTCGTCGACGATAGTGGCATAATTCTTTGCGTCTCTTTTATTGAAGTCTTTATGTGATTCCAATCCTTGGAGAGTCTACGCAGTAGCTTGTTTACCTTCATGGGATCAGAAATTTTTTGTCCTTGATTCTCAAGACCATTGACAATATCTGTAAAACGGCTAAACATGTTAGTTATAGATTCTCCTGATTTCATTTTGAAGGCTTCATATTGACCAAGGAGAATGTTAATTCTGGTTTCCTTCACTCGATCTGTTCCTTCATAGGTGATATGTAATCTGTCCCAAACTTCTTTTGCTGTAACACAAGAAGATATTCTGTTATATTCAGTTGGTGACAAAGCACAATATAAAGAGTAAATTGCTTTTGCATCGAGTGCTTGTCTCTTGATTATCTCTTCCTGAGTCATTCCGCTGGTCTCAACAGCTTTTTTCCCTCTTTCAAAGACTCGATGCAGCTGTAGGAGTAATTCCTTTTCTACAACGTCCCATTCCGGAGGGATCCTTTGATCGTAGGAAGGCTTTCATCTTGTTCTTCCGATGTTGTAATCCTTTCCATCAAAGTAGGATGGTCTGGTATTGCTTTGCCCTTCCACCAGCCCCGGTGCTAGCATACTAGCTATGGATCTTTTACTCTGAAGTAAAACACTTCAAATAAAGTGAGAACACGAGCTCTGATACCAATTGATATAGCTAAAATAAGTACCTAGAGAGGGGTGAATAGGTATATAAAAGATTTTTCTCGATAATTGCACAATACTAGATAGTTGATAGATTTGAGACAAACAATGATCAAAGTAAGACTAAGAGAAGGGAAGAGAAAATTGAACACGCGGTTTATAGTAGTTTGACTTATTTCAAGCCTATGTCCACTCTTCCGCACCGACAGCCTATTGGCTGGATTCCACTATGAACAAAAATATGTTACAGCGTTGTTCTCCCTTGATTTCTCGGTGTAGATGATCTACCACACTAGCTCAAGGTATCACTAAGTATAGACACTCTTTGTGTATACAACTTCGCTCAAAATGTAGCGACTAATAATCAAGGTGCTTCGACTGGAATTTCTCTATCGATCATGCACTAAAGTAACTAGAACGTCTTCCTTTTATACTCTTTATGCCATCATACCCGTTGGCATTTACCAAAGGAATTCCTCCAATCTACGCGTTGGATGGAATCAATCAAGAAGATCATTCGAGCTATTAAAGGAACTCCGACGATAGCCCATCAATCCTGTTCGCCCATACAATCGGGATCTTGGTTTCAAGAATAGAACCTTCCAAGAATATTTCGTCGACCATCGGATCTTCAAACGATCTTGATTATGAATAAAAGAATCCGTTATATTTATCTAGCCAAGAGATCTTCTCAAGAGGATAGGACTAAATCCTCAATCAAATACTTTGGCTCGGATTGCCTTCGTCACCGGATTAGAAAAACTGTCAATGAGAATAGTCTTGAGTCTTGAGTCTTGAGTGCCGAGTCCGGTGATCTCGAAAGTCTTTAGACTCTAAACGTAAGGTCTGCAATTATCCGACTAGACCGATAGAAACATTTTGCCAGCTTCAAAATATTCTAGAAAGATTTCTCCAACAGCTCTCCTCGTTATAGTCTTTCAACAACAAAGTAAATGGAGAATGCAAAAGAGGCTTTCGACTTTCCTGGAAAGTTGAAGCTATGACGTCAATCGGCTTAAGTTGCGAGGGCCTGTTATATCATGTGGTTCTCATTGATGAAATAGTTTGTCAGCAATGGAAAAATATAACTCTAGTTACATGAAAATAAATATAAGTTAAATATGGCACAAATTTATAAATTTTAGATTTTTTATAGTATTAAATTTTTTTAAAAAAAATAGAGAAATTGTTTGAGTTCTTTCAAGCTTGCATCTCTCTCCTTCCTTTGTTTCCACTACTAACCGGAGTTGACCGTGGTCGAAACGATTCTCTCAGATGGGACCCACATAAAAATGAATAGCAACAATATATTTTAAATTAACTTTTTAATTAAAATTTTGATTATTTTTATTATATTCGGGAAAAGGGATTCGGACAAGATTTACCCGGTCCAACACGATAACCCAATTGGCCTACCGGGATATGACTGCTTCAAATTAAAACTAATTTTTTAAATCTTTTTTAATTCATTATTTTAATTCTTTTTAATTCTTCTATTTTTCTATTTTCTCTTCTTCTCCGTGTTCTCTCCTCCCCAAAGCACGCCTCCCCTTGCACTCTCCTTCATCGAAGCTCCTCACCCGAACCGACGCCACTTAGACAAGGCCTCGCCGGCTCTCAGGACACCACCGAGCTAACACCCAGTGTCGTCCACTCCGAATGCCACTCGTCGGCCGACCTCCCCGCCGCCGGCCGAGAGCCACACCACGGCCAAACACCGAACAAACTACCGCGACGATGGAAACGTGGTGAACGACTACACAGCCGACGGCGGTCGCCCAACACCACTGGAACATTCCCATAGATCACGGCGTGCACGGACGACTCGATTTCGGCCAAAAACGGGAGGATGAAAACTACATCTCGATTGAGCATTTCGTCGAATGGGTGAAGGGCGCTTGCGGATCATGAGGTTTCCAGCTCAACTTTAGCCGAGATTCTCGATGGAACTCTCGACAAACAGACAACAATACACAGAGTTGCTGGACAAAGGATGGTCGGGGCTGGAGCTTGTGTGAGCTGGACGACCGCGAGCTCCGCCCCTGCACGCCCAAAAATAGGGCCAAAATAGGGTCGAGGCTTACCAGAGCTTCGACGCAGGAAAGGAGGCAGGGCGGCGGGTAGTCGGTGGCGATTTAGGCGCGGTGGCCGGCAGTCTCTCCCTCCGACTCTCTTCACTCGCTATCGCTTGCGGCTTTCTCGTCGGATCTCTCCCTGTCTCTCTCTCTGGATTTTTCAGCCGAAGAGCCCCGCCGCTCGGTCCAACCTCTCCTCCCTTTTAAATAGTGTCGCCAGCTGTAGGCCGGTCGTACCGCGCGACATTTCCCCGCTACCCGTCCGTATCGTCCGCTGTCCTTATCGTACTGTCGTTTGTTTATCCCCTGCTCCAATTTTTCTTGCACCATCCCCTTATTTCCAAACAACATACGATAATAAAATTTTTAATCAGTGCACTAACATTGTTACAATTTCTTTACATAAGCTGGTTTTTATAGAATGACACATATTCAATTTTTATTTTTAGCATGTAGATATATTTCATAAACAGGTTATGCTCCTATTATGAGATTATTTGTATAAAAAAGACTAACACTGATCGTGTACGTAATATGTATCCTCTTCAAGGATGCTGCCAAAGTTTCTACGCCCACGATGATGTCACATTCTTGCGTCATCTCCAAGTTTGTATGATATCATTGCTTACATCCTCAAGAGGAAAGTCTAGGTGGCGTCCTGACATGGATCATGATGCTTGCTAGGTGTGTCAGCATGAAAGGATCGAAGAGATAGAGACAAGACATCTGCAAGGAAGGGATAAGAGAGAGAACGAAAGCCTTTTCGACTAGCCCAACAATGGCACCCCAATATCGTTTATGAACTTCGAGGGTTGTTTTTCGGTGAGAGAGAGTGGCTAATTGCATTATGTGAATGTGAGCCATTCAAAATTGAGGTATTGTGTATGTGGCCTTGGCATGCCCTCAAGAAGATTTTTTGTTTTGTCAAAAATAAAACTGGATATGCATTAAAAATTTTGGTTTACACCATTTCCTTTGTTTATAATCCCACTTCAATTTTTACCTGGTAGCAAAGGAAGGCTCAAATGCCTCATGGTCATGCTAATGATGAATTTTTTTGTCCATTCAAAGTGAGAACGCTGCTATCATTGAACATTCTAAAGCTTGTAGCGATGTGAGGGTAGCACTTCAAAGAAGTTGATATATTAATAGATTACTAAAATGTTGACATATATACTATAGTGAGGATTATCCACTTACGATGCTCGCAAAATTTTTCTGAAGATTTGATGATCCAACAACTTATTTGGAAGTTACTAAATTCTTAATAGTGTTGGTAGGTTATTATTGTTGTAAAAGAATGATTGAGAATTTGAAAATGAGATCTACTATTCGAGACGTGGAACCATCGTCCTTCACAATAATTCCGAATCTCAAAGTATAAAACTTGGTGCAACCGACTCCAACGACTATCCTCTCAGGATAAAACAAACATTGCTCTTTACTATGCATTGAATAATAGAGGGAACATGAACAACAAGTTTGTATGTTAAACACAACAAAGAAATGAAAATAAGAAGAACAGTAAAGATGTTCTTGCTTTTGTATGTTTTTTTTTCAATTATGTTTTCAGTAACAATAGTGAAAGAGAAAGCCGTTTTTCTATCATCAATTCTTGCATTAAATTGAAAACTATTACAAATTAGAACAAGTGTAGCAAGAGTCCCATAACATTCGTATAACGATCACTTGAATGGCATAACTTTTTTTTTTTTTTTTTTTTCCACTTACTTAAGTGCCATGTTGAAGTAAAAACAATCATCCGAGTGCCATCTCAAGCAAATTGTCTTACATATTTTTTTTTTTTTTGCATTTTTAAAATTTAAATTTTTCTAAAGTTTTGAATTTTTTACTTTATATTTTTATTTTCCTTTTTTTTTTTTTTTGTGTGCCGATTGCAAAGGCCTCACCCTTGGCTAGTGGGGCCATGAAGGCCCCGGGTGAGGCCATCGATAGCTAGGCAAGGGCCTTCACAAAGGAGGCCACCTCTCTTGCAGAACACACCCTTATTATAAAGAGAAAGGTGCTATGGTCATTGACAAATAAAGATATACGGAAATAACATATATAGTCTCCAGAGCTAATATTAACAGTTATTTAATGGACATACCTAAAAATTATATATATATATATATATATATATGAAATCAGTCATTTCTCTTTCTAACTTACAAAAATTTTCTTTAAATCGTGAGTGAGAAAATAGGATTTCGCGTACAATCATAACACACAATGAATCCATAGCCTGATTAATTTCATTTTATAGCGCAAGAGTCGTCACACACCAAGTTATAAATGACAAGAATTTTTCCACTATCTTATAGTGTCAACTGGTTCCACCATATTGGTAGGAGAGATCGGCAACAATTTCTGTTAAGACCTTCTATGGTGATATTTTGGTTTATTCTTGCTTCGAGATATTGTATAAAAATAACAACATCGTAGAGGCATCGATATTCCTCATTTCACTATAATTAGTTAAATGCAACCTACATGCAATTAAATCCTAAGGATATGCGACTCCCTAACACCGTGCAACATGCAAAGCATGGTAGCAGATTGTAAATGCAATTTATATGAAGCACTAATCTAACTGTTTCTGGTACTTTTCTTTGTTGACTTAATGTAATAAAGCCGAAAATCAATCCTAATCTACATGTGATCGAACATGCATTAGATTACTTCACTATCAATAATTTGATGGTGCGATGTTAATTCCTACATGCAAAAATGATTATGTAATGTAACATGAACATTTGCTTGAAAATTGTTTGATCACCCACTTTGGTGGGATATCACGAAAGAAGTGATGATGTCTCTTTTGGCTGCATCTCTCCGCAAATTGTTACACCCGGAACAACAAAATCTCTTTTGTACGCATTAATGTAAAATGAATCTTTTAAGACCGTTAATATATTTTTTGCATTATATTTTTTACATTGAAAGTGCAATAATCAAGCCAAAACGTATAGTAGTTCTTATTATCATGACCCTTAAAATTTTGGCCACATTTCGGCATGTCCTTTTCATTAGTAATGTGATCCATAAAATTCTTTATCTTTGTTAGTGACACGTAGCAATACAACTATGAACATTATCAGAAGTAAAATAAGAAATAAAAAAGTGGGGAATTCGAATGAAAAGTATCGGTATCATATGCAATCAGAACCTGGATGCTAATGTGAGATTATGTCGATTTTCTACATTTTTTTTTTTTTGGTAATCCAGGGAACCTCTGCTCGCCGCTTCGCGGTGGAGAGTAAACCCTGGGGGGCTGCGTAAGCGGGAGGACCCACCACCCCCGACAACCCACTTAAGACGTGCTAGCACTTAAGCAACAACGACGCCGTGGATCGAACTCGGGACCTCTCGTGAAAAGTTCCCTTGCTCAACCACCTACGCCACCACAAGAGTGGGTTCGATTTTCTACATTTTTGTCTTGCATTTTCAACCAAAAAGAGAGGGCAGAAGAATAGCCCAAGTGCCATAACTTGGCACGGGGGGACACTTAAGTGCCATAACTTCAAAATGGTACACTTAAGTGCCACTTTCTTTTTCTAGTGGGACACTTAAGTGCCACCTCTGGCGACCCTTACCAGAAATCCTACGTGACAATATTTTATTATTTTTTATTGCCTACGTGGCTCGCCGGAGAGCTGAGTCGGCTCTAACTCACTAGAAACGATGTCATCTGCATAATAAAAGCCCAAAAATCTTCCAAAAACGACGTCGTCTCCCCAAATGCCCCAAATCTAAAACCCTAAATTGGCCAAAATCCTTATTGAAGTGCTAGAATCCAAGTCTCAAACACTAATTTTCATTTACCCAAAATTCCTTCATCGAATCTTGGAAATGGAGAGCAAGACTCGCAACAACGCCTCAATTTCCTCTCACCGAAGCGAAGGAGGAAGCCAGTTTTTCTGTTTTTGTAAGTTACCGAGTCCAAGAAGAACATTGTGAACTCAAATCAATCATGGGAGAAGATTTTATGGATGCACTCGATATAAAGAAGTGTCGAAGTGCAAATACTTCAAATGGGTCGATGCGAAGTTCTCTGACTGAGCCACAGAGGTGATATTGGATCTACTTCATAAAAAACAACAATCTCCACCTGTGTTCATGGATGACTTGGACGATGTTGACTCAATGCAAGCTCAAGCATCTTCAGTTAAACTTTTCAAGAATGAAGTCTCAATGCACGCTCAAGCATCTTCAACTAAACCTTTTAAGAATGAAGTTTCAATGATGAAAATTGAACGAAAGTGTTACCAAACGTTTATTATGGGGTTGTTTTGTTGTCTATTGTACTTTATGATGAAATGTAAAGTACTTGAAAATGAGAAAAAAGCTTTTCTAACTGCCATAGTTAAAAATGGTGTTGTTCTAGATTAAACGTAGGCCTTTTTCTTTTTGAAAGATGCGAAGAAGTTTGTGTTGTTCCACAACATCATTGTGGCTTTGTTGTTGTTTGTGCTGTCATATGGAGTTGCCACAAGTTAAATTACCATTATCTTCTCTATTTTGATGTAGAATTATCTTCTCTGTTTTGACGTAGACCAACACATATACAAGACAAACATGAGTCATTACTCGAGCGCCATAAGTTGTATTTAGTAATCACTTAAGTGCTAGTCGCAATGAAAAAATGATCACTTAAGTGTCAAGTTATTATTAAAGTGATTGGTTAAGTGTCACTTGTAATTAAAAGTGAACAGTTAAGTGCCAAGTTTTTTAGAATATGACCAGTTAAATGCTAATTTTTTTGGTGGGTTTTCTTTAAAAATTGCGCCAGCCACCACCACCAGCTGCACCACCAACCATTACCACTAGCCACACTACACACTAGGCGCTCTAGCCACCACCATGCTGGTGGTGTTGCTGCACAAGGTATTAGTGCAAGCTGAGCCTTGCACTAGCTTGCACCAGTACACATAGTGTAAGATGTGCAAATTGCACACTTGTACCAAATGTAGGTGTAGCTGCTTAAGCTTATAACCCCCACCACAAACCCATAATCACCGAGCATCACCACCAGCCACACCAGCACCCCAACCACCACATTAGCATTCCAACAACAAACTCACTACCACCAAACATCATCATCCACCACAACCAGATACACCAGTATTCCAGCTATCACCATAGAACACCAACAGCAAGTGTAGCAAGTAAAAACAGAACTCATGACAAACAACAACAACATAAATTGACAAGTAGCGCAAGATCATTTCATTGATATTGAAATTAAGTCTCACAACATCAATGAATGACAAACTAAAGAAAGAAAACAATAACCATCCATAGCAAGTGTGTTATTATAATGTTAACGTTTACATAACTGTTTTGACTCCTAAGCTCCACAAATCCTATCACATCTCATCTCATCAATCAATATGCACGACACCCTCTATTCGTGCTCCTTTTGATTAGCCTTTCATTTGATTCATAATTCTTGCACTCTTTCTAATTGGACGTGCAACTTCTTCTTCAACCTTCTCAATATCCACTGACTCAGATGAAGCTGCAAATATCCTAGGCTTTGATTCAAAAGGAGCTGGAGCTAGAGTTGCAACTGGGTTCTTTCTCTTCTTTCTTGTTGGCACAGTTGATATTTTCTTTTTTGTTGGTGCAGCCGTTGATTCTTGAGTTGGGCTTGAGATAAGAACCTCTGAACTTCTCCCAGGCTACAAAAAAACAATAAATTGTCAACAAAAGTCTAAATCATAAATTAAATTAAATGCAGCCAATAAAATTTACATTGATAATAACTGTTCCAGTACGCTCATCTGTATAAAGGCCATAGCCATATTGTCTTAACCTCTTCCCAAATGCCCCTCTGGTTTGAATAGGGGCGTCACTTTCAAGAACTTGTGATTTGTTGGCTCTTTTTCTTACTTTCTTGGGCCCTTCAGCTATAGCCAGGGCTTCTCCAACCAATTCTTCAGCTAGGCGTCTTCTAGATGGCCTTTGTGTAGTTGCCCCTTCTCCTAGCCTTGTTCTAGTTGTCTTTCTGTGTAGCCCTTCAACTTTAGTGACACCTCCTTCTATTGGGCTTTCTGGTGGTACTGGTGGTGGTACTTGTGGTGCCCTTTGTAGTGATTATTCTGGTGGCCCCTGTGATGATCCTTAAGGTGGCTCTTGTGATGGCCCTTCGGTTGGCAGTTGAGTTTCAACTTGCTTTCTTCGAACTTGAGAAAGAGGCAAAAGACACCATAAATATAATATCGGGACATATAATAATATAAAGAAAGTGAAAAACTGAATACAAATGGTTGAATTTACCATTGGGTATTTCTTTCGCTGCTGAAAAATAGTCGACCGAATTGGTCGTGATGCTGCTTGGGCTAATTCTTTAGCTGGCCGCGATGCTGCTTAGGTCAATCCTTTAGCTGGCCGTGATGCTACTTGGGCCAATCCTTCACTTGGCTGTCTTCTACCTTGCCTTCTTCGAACAGACTATTCAATTTCATGACTTATTGAGATTCATCTTGTGACCTAACAAACACATTACATACAATGCCAAATAGGATATTATGTACATTTTTATGATAAATGACAAAGCAATATAAACATAAAATAAATTTCATGACTTACCGGGGTTCTATTTGTTGACCAAGAACAATCGACTCACTTGGCCTTGCTGTGTACATTTCTCCAACTCTCTTCACTAGGCCCTTCACCTTGCCTCAACGGTTGTTGTTGCTTCCTCAATTGACAACCTTTAATATTATGGCCTGCTAAGCGACAATAAGAGCATGTTATCTTTGCACCCTGCCTGCTCATTCTTTGCTAACCCGAGACCTCTCCCTCCGCCATTCTTCGTCTTCGTTTTGTCCTTCCAATTTTCTTCTTCAGTGGTAAAGGTTGAGGTGCTTCATGATCCGTGGGCTCCCAAAACTTACTACTTCTAATTGGCTGCATCAAGAACTGATAGGAAGTAAGGTATTTTGATTTATGGTACCAATCATCGATGTAATCATCTATATTGTCGCCCTTCAACTGGATGACACATATGGCATGTGCACATGGAATTCCACTTATTTGCCATACTCTACATGAACACTTCCTACTTCCTAGATTAACAACATACTTATCAGCACCCTTTATTATCTCATATCCGTCATCTCCATTTCAAATGGGATGACAATGCCTATTTGCAGCCAAGTTCTCATCCAATTTCTTGGCAATCCTAGGACCATATTGTCTTGTCCACTTTGCAGCCTCATCTCTTTGTTTCTATAGCTGAGTCATAACTGCAACTCATATATCTTCAAGCATTGAGATGACTGGTTTGCATCTGGCATCTATTATCTTCGAATTAAATACTTCACAAATGTTGTTGTTGACGTTATCGCACTTGAACTCCTCACTGAAGAATGCCCTGCACCAATGCTTCGGTTCTAGTTGAAATAGGGTAGCATAACCTTCCCTTGTCAATAGAAGTAGTCCTTTTTTGGCTATTTTAAAGTCAGCCATATTTGCACTCTTTGCTAATTGCCAAAATTGCAATTGCAGCTTTTTTTTTTTTTTGTAGGTCTTTGCCCAATTTCTGTATACGTGCTACGCACACATTCGATGTTCAGCATGGGGCAACAACTCGGCTACTACTGGAACCAATCCCTGCAATAATTCAAAGCAAGAAATAATATAGCAAATTACATGTTCATATTACAAAGCAAACTATTGACTAAATTTTTTAAAAAGCAAGCATTACCTTTTGTTGGTCGCTCATGAATGCTCACCCTTCCCCATTTGTTATCTCCAAGTCAGCCATTAGATTTTTCAAGAACCAGGACCAATTATTCTTGTTATCAATCTTTACAATAGCCCAAGCTAGTGGGAACATTTGGTTATTCGCATCTCTTCCAATCGCCGCCAACAATTCTCCCTTGCACAAGCCCTTCAAGAAACACCCGTCCAATCCTATAATCCGTCTACAACCAGCTAAAAATCCTTGTCTACATGTATCAAAGCACACATAGAACTTATCAAACTTAGTCCCATGATCAAGAAGCGGTCTCTCAAACACCTCTACATACACTCTACTTGTAGGGTTTTGCAGCCTACACTTCCAAGCATACTCCCACACATGCCCATATTTCTTAGCATACTGACCAATAAGTATCTTTATCACATTTTGCTTTGCTCTTTTGCATTGATTCCTAGATACATTAATGCCTACACGCTCCTTCACCAACATCCTAAAGTCAGTAATTTTCATCTCGGGCATCAGCTTGATCAGATCGAAGAAGTGCTTGGACAACCATACACTTATTACCCTTTTGTTTTGAAAATTAATAAAACAAGTGTGTTCCTCTTGGTAGGCTCTAATCTGGAAAGACCCGCTCTTCTTAACAAACGTGTCGTAAATCTTCCATGGACAGTTTTGCTGCGAACACCTAGCTCTTACAAATTTCTTTGTATTTCTAATGAAATGAATATTTCTTTTGTGCAGCAATAGAGTTCTTCAGTATAGCTTCTGTAAATTGTATCGCATCATGGAATTTCATACCTACTGACAAAGTAGGAGAGGCAACAGATGGATCGTAGGAAGGAAACTTATTTTTTCTTTTACGCATAGCTCGTTGATCTTCTTCAACTTCGTCTTAGGAAGTTATAGTGTCGATGCTTTCTTCATAATCTATCTCCAGGACCTAGCCAGCAACACCAACATCTACAAGGCTTTCATTTCTGTTTGGCACTTCATCAGCTACATGCAAAGTTACAAATCTATCTGACAAAAAGTCCCTTTGTTTTTTCCTTGACTGTGTAAGCTCCTCATCATTGGCTTCACTTAAGATTAATAAATTTTCAGCTTCATCAACCAACCCTTCATCGTCATCGTCATCATCACTATCACTGGATTCAGTTACTTCCTAATCTAATTCAGTGATGGTGACATCACCTATGTTACAATCGCTCTGGTGAACAGCATCTACGCCCCTCTCCTCCCTGTCATGTCCATCACGCCCTGCTTCATCCCTAACCTCAGTACTAGCTCGAATACCATCTCCTCCTTCTCCTACTTGGGTGTTATCTCTATCATCATCTACGTCCTCACTATCACTATTGTTTTCAACAAATACTTTCGTCTCTTCGCCATGAAGATAATGATATAAGACATCCCTAAAACCATTATCATCTTCCAAAACTCTCAAACCATCTCTCAAGCCTTTCTCAAGAACATAGTATAGTAACTTTTGTACTTTACAAAGCAAAAATGTCACTATATCCCTAACAAATCCAATATAAGATGCCTTCTTTATATCTACAAAGATAGTACCCTCATTCCCTCCCTTATACTCCCACTCATCCTCCCCAATCACAAAATCCCCATCATAGTAAACGATGACAACAGCATTGTCTTTATCATGAGCCATTTTTGCAACAAAAGAGGATAAATATACAATTAATTTTTGGGACCACATTCACAAAGGACAGACAATTGCAAGTGGAGATCCCTACACTCTTTATTAAAAAAAAGAAGAAAGAAAGAGGGAAGATGCATAAGTCAAATGACAGCTGCAGCTTGAAAAGAAGCCTTAGGACAAGGACAAATAGAGATGGGACCCGACAACTACTTTGATTATGCCGTCACATTCCTTTAAAATATGGAGAGATCCCTTAGCATGGGTCCTCAATAATGCAATTTATTAAAAAAATACCCAGAAGTCTCCATCCCCACGACAACAAGAGATTCAATTCGAACATGTCCAAAGTTCAATACTCTGAATCCTAACAATCACCAATCTCTCCCCTCTTTTTGATGGTGACAAAACTTTCTTGTAGATTTGAACAACTTTGACCTGCAAAAACATTTCTCAAGCAATATGGCTAACTCATAAAGATTAATAAAACAACCAGACTCGCATCCACAAAAAATTGATTAGTCTTTCATGAGTAATACCATATAACAACACTTGATATAAATGCAACTAGTCAAGCATCAAAATCCACAGCCAATTCAGTCAAATTTAAATTCACACCCAAGTTCTCAAGTCATACTCAAACATAACCACAAAAACAAATTTAAAGTCAAAGTTTTAAAGATAGATGATGGTTTCTCCCCTTTTTGTCATCATTAAAAAGGGTGAGAAAGGAGTCAGGTCTGCTTGAGAATGCGTACGATCTGGAATTCTCCCATAGACTGGACTATGCGTTCTAGCCTCTTCAAGTCTTCCTTTAGTTGAGCTACCTCCTCTCCTTTGGCATTGGCTTGAAGTTGTAGAGTAAGGTCTTTCATTTTGTCCTCCAGTGGTAACCGAAGATGCTTGTCCAGCATTCTTGATGGTTTGAATCTCACAAAATTCGAGCATATATTTGTCCCCGCATTTCCATAAGAATATCAAGAATACGACTAAAATCTGCTGAGTTGTCCGTCTGTGTACTAGCATGAGCTTTCTCAGATGGAGTAAATGCAGACGATGGAGCTTCGTATAATCCCGCATTTGGAGTCGACGTATCGTGTCCTTCTTCAGGCAATTGAGAGACCTGAACTTCTTCTGGATCTGCTAGAGATTGTCTTAGACCTTCACTATCAGCAGCATGAGCTGTGGACCTTTCTTGCTCGCCAACTCCCCCGTCTCTAGGACATCGAAAGGGGAAGAGTGATGATCATGCTCTTGATTTCCCTTCTCTCCAGCATTCAGCCGCAGACTTTTCTTTCTCTCCTTCTCTTTCTTCTTCAGCTTCTTTCTCCTTCTCTCTCTGCTCTTCTTCTTCTCTGTTCTTGGCTTGCTCCTCTTCTTCTCTCTGTTTCTTCTGAAGTTCTGTCGGTTGAGGCACAGAACGTCTGGTTCTTGTCAATGCATGGATAGTGGGATCTTCATCCTCTTCATCTTCATCTTCCAGGATGAGAGTTCTTTTCTTTTTTTTTTTCGACGGGGCACCAATGGCCTCCTTTCCTTTTCTCTTTGAAGCAGACGGAACTGGAGACTTCACTCTGAATTTCTCCATTGCCTTGGAAAGTTCTTGCAGATGCATTTTCGTTAACATCTTCAAACCTACCACCATCTTATCGCACGAAACACAAAGATTATGTGGCGGTTCAATATTCATGTGTCTCGAAGATCTTGGTCACTGGCCCGGATAAGGCAATTGTCCCTTGTCTTTTGACATTGCTCTGTACATGTGGAAGAGAATGGTGTGAGGGAGAGAGAATTTTCGTCCGAGTTGATCGCGAACATCAATTTTGCTTCAGAATTAGACACTCGCAGTCTTTGAAGTAGACTTCGGCCCGAGACAGCTTGATCACAATTTTATGAAGCACGATGTTGATGGCCTTCATCCTTGAGTAGGTAATTCTCTTTTCTCAGTATCTCTATCTTTGACAAGTTCCAGAGTAGTATGAGCAGTTGAGACTTTGATTGGATGATAACGTCCTCGTTCAACTCCAATTATGTCCGCCAACATGTCCACATCTACCACGTAGACTTGGTCTCGTACACTAAATGAAATTCTATTCGCATCTAAAAAACCGAGATTCGAATAGAAATATGCAATCGGCTTGTGCATAACCGTCCGTGGTGTCGAGCAAAATTTCTCAAGCTGAAACAAATTGAACTTTTCTCTTAAGTTCATGTTGATAGCATCCAGAAGTCAAAATCGACACTTCTAGGGTTTATCACCCCTCTTTTCAACAAATCCGAAATACACATTCTCCCGATCTTTTGATTTGAACAAATCCATCCGATTTCCTTTCACCTTTGCTGCCACACCCATTCTAGGTTGAAATTCAAGGAACATTCTGTCATCATCGTTCCCTTCAATCGATTTTGTCCCGGCATACGAGGGTCACTTGGAATGTTCGCAAGTGCCTCCTCCGCCTTTCCTTTCGAGCAACTCCCAATTCCTCCATTTTCCGCAGAAAAAGATACTCATTCCCATAATTTTTGTCCTTAAGGAAGTCATCTATATAGTTCAATGGAGTACCGGTGCTTTTCAACACACGATAAAGCTTATAGATAAAGGAGGGTTTTTGGACTCTTACAGGGTCGGCATCCTCGATTATTTCTTCCTCCGTTTTGACCCGCACCTTGTGGGGTAGAAGGCGTTGAATGATGTGGATGAGAGTGAATCGGACTTTGTCGCGACTTGATAAGTCTTCCTCCTCGGTGAGATCGAAATGTGTCGGTCCCTTCTCCATTATTTGTGGCCCCTGCTTGCGATTCTTGATGATTTCCTCGAAGAAGACATCTTTCTTTGTCATTTGGAAGATTCCTTCACTTGCTTTCCCAAGAAAAGATGACCACTTTCTCGAAGATGAACAAGAAATAGAAACAGGATCGGGAGGAGAGTTCCTTTTAGGGTTTTGAAGATTGGGTAAAAAAAAACTGTATATATATATAACTCGGTTTTTGAAAAGGGAAGTTCAATCGGCACAAGGAAAGTGTACGAACACTTCTTTTCAAAATCAATAACTGCCAAAATTAATCATTTTAAAAAGACAAGTTTTCGAATTTCACACGGATTATAAAATAACTGAACAAAAGATCGTACCTTTTCGATTTTGGATAAAATAGCAACTTACAGCCTATAGCCATGAATGTCCGAGTCTCGAGTCCGAGGATTTAGAGTCTCGAGATTAGAGTCTCTAGACTTTAACTTCTTCAAGCTTCAAAATGTTGAGTCTGGAACGAATAAAGTCGGATTGATTTTTCTCCAAAGGCTTTGTGAATATATCCGCTAATTGACTCTTTGAATGAACAAATTGAATCGAGATTTCTCCATTTTGAATATGATCTCTAATGAAGTGATGTCGAATCTCAATATGCTTTGTTCTTAAATGAAGGATTGGATTTTTGGTGAGATTGATCGCACTGGTGTTGTCACATCTGATTTTTGTGTATGAGTCTTCAATCCCAAAGTCTTGTAGCTGTTGTTTTATCCATAGAATTTGCGAACAGCAGCTTCCAAGAGCTACATACTCGCTTCGTTTGAGAGAGCTACGGTGCTTTGCTTCCTCGAAAACCAAGACACCGTCCTGTTTCCAAGTAGTTGGCAAGTTCCGAAGTGCTCTTTCTATCGACTCGCAACCGGCCAGATCTCGCATCTAAGTATCCTAGAAGATTAAAGTCTCCCTTCTTGGGATACCAGAGACCGATACTTGAAGATGAGGCAACGTATTTGATAACACGTTTCGCAGCACTGAGATGGGATTCTCTAGGATCTGATTGAAACCTAGCACAGATGCAAACACTCAACAAAATATCAGGTCTAGAAGCAGTAAGATAAAAAGTGAACCGATCATGCTCCTATATAGCTTTTGATCTACTTTCTTCCCTTCTTCATCCTTGTCTATCTTCAATGAACATGACATTGGTATGTCGGTCTTTTTGCACTTTTCCAATCCAAATCTTTTGACAAGATCATTTGCATACTTTTCTTGATGAATGAAAGTACCTTCCTTCATTTGTTTCACTTGGAGTCCAAGAAAGAATGTTAATTCTCCCATCATACTCATTTCAAACTCATCCCGCATAGACTTAGAGAATTTCTTGCATAGACTTTCATTAGGAGATCCAAAAATAATATCGTTCACATATATTTGAACAAGTAAAAAGCTTTTATTTTCCTTTTTGATAAACAAAGTAGTATCTACTTTACCTTTGACAAAACCATTCTGTGTTAGGAACTTACTTAGTCTGTCGTACCAAGCTCGAGGTGCTTGCTTTAAACCATACAAGGCCTTTTTCAGTCCGAAGACTAAGTCTGGCTTCTTTGGGTCTTCAAACCCAGGTGGTTGTTCCACATAAACTTCCTCATGGATAAATCCATTTAGGAACGCACTTTTGACGTCCATTTGGAATAACCTGAAATTTTTATAGCAAGCAAACGCAAGTAATAATCGAATAGCTTCTAACCTTGCTACTGGTGTGTAAGTCTTCGTCATAATCTATTCCTTCTTCTTGCGTATATCCTTTGGCCACGAGTCTTGCTTTGTTTCGTCGACTTTTCCTTCTTCATTCATCTTGTTCCCGAATACCCATTTGGCTCCACAATGCTTTTTACCTTTTGGTTTAGATGTCAATTCCCGGACATCATTGATGTTGAACTGTCTAAGTTCTTCTTGCATTGCTTCGATCCAACTTTCATCAAATAAGGCTTCTTCTATGCTTTTTGGTTCAATTTCAGAAATGAGAGCCACAAAGACTAAATTCTTCACGCCTTTTTGATCTGGTGCGGATTCCTTCATTGATTTCGCCAATAATGAGATCTTTGGGATGATTGGATTTATGCTTCCGATTCATGGTTGATTTGCTCGGTTGACGATTTCTTTCTTTATTTGAATCTTCATGAGCATCCCGATGTTGGACTTCCGTAGTCCGAGATGCTTCTTGAGTTGTAAACGTTGGAAGGTCTGGAGCAGGTTCAGATTCTTCATACAGAGTCTGACTGGATTCATCTTGCGTTGAGTCTTGGAATTTGACATTCATTGATTCCTCCACTGACTGGCTTTTCTTGTTATAGACTCTGTAGGCCTTGCTTGATGTAGAATATCCAAGGAAGATGCCCTCATCTGATCTTTCTTCAAACTTACCAACTCGATCATTTGCATTTTTCAAAATAAAGCATTTACAACCAAACACATGACAGTATGAAATAATAGGCTTCTTACCTTTGAATAATTCATAGGGGTTTTCTCTAGAATAGGTCTTAGGAAGACTCTATTTTTGATATAGCATGCTGTTGAAACAACTTCAGCCCAAAATCGTGAAGAAATTTTACTTTCAATTAAAAGTGTTCTAGCCATTTCTTGAAGAGATCTATTCTTTCTTTCCACAACTCCATTTTGTTCGAGTGTATGGAGAGGAAAACTCATGGTTAAAACCAGATTTATCACAAAATTTTGTAAAATCTTGATTTTCAAATTCACTTCCATGATCTGTTCTTATACTTGAGATAGCACATCCTTTTTCATTTTGAACCTTTTTAGCAAATTTTTCAAAGTACGAAAAGGTTTCGACTTACTTGCAAGAAAATATACCTGTAAAGCAAAAGTAATCGTCCACAATTACTAGACAATATTTCTTACCTCCAATGCTCTGGGTTCTTGTTGGTCCGAAGAGATCCATATGCAGCAACTGTAGTACATGATTAGTAGAGACATGATTTATTGGCTTAAATGAATTTCTTACCTGCTTTCCCAGAATACATGGAGTGCATGAATCAGACTTTTGGTATGGCAATTTAGGTAGACCTCGAACAAGCTTCTTTGATGAGATTTTGGCTAATTGCTTCATGTTGACATGGCCAAGCTTTATGTGCCATAAGACCGCTTCATCTTGAATTGAGATTAGGCATTGTGCTTCATTTGGTTTTACATCAAGGAGGTAGATATTTCCATGCCTTCGACCCATGAAAGACGAGTCGAGTCTTTACTAATTCCAACATATGCCTTCTTGAAAGGAGATCTTGAAACCAAAGATCACACAATTGGCTAATGCTTTGAGAAGATTGTAGTTGAGTCCTTCCACTAGAGAGACATTGCTTATTGTGAGATTTCCAATTTTCACAGCTCCAAATCCCACAATGCTTCCTTTGCTGTTTCCTCCAAATGAAACTTTTCCACCATTTACTTGAATAAGCTTTATGAAGCAATTTGAGTCTCTGTCATGTATCTTGAACATCCGCTGTCAAGATACCACTTTACTTTCTTTTTGACAGAGACCTGCATTCAAAAGAGAGTCTCAAGCTTTCTTTGGTACCCAAATTTTCTTGGGTCCTTTGGCGTTAGTAGAATGAGCATTATTAGGCCATACTTTCTTAATGGCTTCCAAACCATAGGACACTCTTTTTCAAAATGATCATGACTGTTACACTTTGAACACCTTAGAGCATTTCGACCTATAGACTTTTCAAAGACTTTCTTGAAATGATTTTTGTAAGCCTCTCTTGATGGTCTTTTCTTAATTCTTTCTTTTACTTTCGGAAAATCAATCAAGGGGATCGTTTTTGCTGTCATACCTAGACCAAACTTATTGAAGTAAGGTCTTTGGACTGAAAGAACTTTTTCAAGTTTTTCAGATCCTATTGAAAATTTCTTTGAAATATTTGATAAGTCAGTTTTTAAGAGAGCATTTTCTTTCGAAAGATTATCTTCATTCTCTTTAAGAGTAGAAATATTCAAGTTTAAACTTTTCACTTTTTCTTCTAAACTGTTTTCCTTTTGTTTTAGAACTGAGTTTTCCTTTTTAAGTTCGTAAATCTTTTTGAGAGAAGTCTTAAGACTAAAACATAGTTCATCAATGTATTTAGAGACTTTGACAGGGATTTTATAATCACTTACCTCAAATTCACTGTCTGAGTCTGATCCAGAGTCTGAGTCTGATTGCGCCATCAGACACAGGTTGGCATATTCCTAATCACTTTCTTCACACTCTGTATCGCTCCAGGTTTCGGCTTTGAGAGCTTTTCGAGACTTTTCAACTTTTCCTCTCTTCTTCTTCAGAAAAGGACAATTGGGTCTGATGGTGTCCCTTTTTCTTACATTCGAAGCAAACTATATCTTTGTTTAGTTCCTCATTATCAACAAACTTGGTTTGCTGTTTCCCCGAAAACTTTGTTTCTTTGAGTTGAATCTTCTTCCTTTTCTATTCAGCTTTCTCGAACCTTCTAATCATAAGAGCAAGCTCCTCATCGTCCATCTTCTTCAGAGTCTATATCATCGAATCATCATTAGATTTTAATGCAATGGATTTCTTACCTCTTGGATCTTCGTCTTCATTAATTCGTTCCACTTCGCAAGACTGAAGAGTTCCAATCAGCTCATCTACGAGATAATGGCATAATTCTTTGCGTCTCTTATTGAAGTCTTTATATGATTCAAATCCTTGGAGAGTCCACGCAAAGAGCTTGTTCACCTTCATAGGATCAGAAATTTTCTGTCCTTGATTCTCAAGACCATTGACAATATTTGTAAAACGGCTAAACATGTCGGCTATAGATTCTCCTGGTTTCATTTTGAAGGCTTCATATTGACCAAGGAGAATGTTAATTCTGGTCTCCTTCACTCGACCGTCCCTTCATAAGTGATATGTAATCTGTCCCAGGACTTCCTTTGCTGTAACACAAGAAGATATTCTGTTATATTTAGTTGGTGACAAAGCACAATATAAAGAGTAAATTGCTTTAGCATCGAGTGCTTGTCTCTTGTTTATCTCTTCTTGAGACATTCCGCTGGCTTCAACGCTTTTTTCCCTCTTTCGGATACTTGATGTAGCAAAGAGGAGTGATTCCTTTTTCCACCACATCCCATTCCGTAAGATCCTTTGACCGTAGAAAAGCTTTCATCTTGTTCTTCCAGATGTTGTAATCCTTTCCATCAAAATAGGGTGGTCTGGTATTGCTTTGCCCTTCCACCAGCCCTAGTGCTAGCATACTAGCTATGGATCTTTTACTGTGAAGTAAAAACACTTCAAAAAAAAGTAAGAACACGAGCTCGATACCAATTGATGTAGCTAGTACGAGTACCTAGAGGGGGTGAATAGGTATATAAAAATTTTCTTAATGATTGCACAATACTTAGACAGTTGAAGGATTTGCAACAATTAAAAATCAATCGTAAGACCGAGTAAAGGAAAGAGAGAATTGAACACGTGGTTTATAGTGGTTCGGCTTGATTCAAGCCTACGTCCACTCTTCTGCACTGACAACCAATTGGCTGAATTTCACTATGAACAAAGAGATGTTACAGTGTTGATCTTCCTTGATTTCTAGGTGTAGATGATCTACCACACTCACTCAAGGTGTCATCAAGTATAAACACTCTCGTGTATACAATTTCGCTCGAACCGTATCGACTAATAATCAAGGTTCTTCGACTGGAATTTTTCTATCGTTCACGTTCTTAAAACAACTAGAACGTCTTCCTTTTATACTCCTTTATGCCATCATAGCCGTTGGCACTTACCAAAGGAATTCCTCCAATCTACCCGTTGGACGGAATCAATTAAGAAGATCATCCGAGCTATTTAAGGAACCCGATGATAGCCCATCAATCCCGCCGCCCATACAATCGGGATCTTGGTTTCCAAGAATAGAACATTCCAAGAATATTTCGTCGACCATCGGATCTTCAATCGATCTAGATAAGAATACAAGAATCCGAAATATTTATCCAACCAAGGGATCTTTTCCGTAGAGGATAGGATCGAATCCTCAACCATATACTTCGGCTTTGGATTTCCTTCGTCACGGATTAGAAAGACTCACGTGAGAATAGTCTTGAGTCTTGAGTTTTGAGTCTTGAGTCTTGAGTCTCGGTGATTACAAAGTCTTCGTACTTTAAACTGCGCCTTTAAATATCCGACTAGACTGATAGAAATGTTTTGTCGCTTCAAAATATTCTGGAAAGATTTCTCCAACACAATCACCATCGCACATTTCACATCCGACCACTACAAATCACTTACGCACATCACAATTCAACACCCTAAATGAATCGCACATCATAGTGGATGAGGCAATGTCGAGCCCTACACCGAGCCCTAATTTTCCCCCACCGAGCCCTACACCGAGCCTACATTTCAAGGCCGCTCCTAAAATGTCAATTCAAACCCCCAATAGGATTGTAGCACCACATCTCGAGCCATAAATCTCACACCAAGCCCGAGCTTTCCCAGCCGACCCCCAAATTTCAAGTCCAAGCCCTAGTAAACGAGTCAAAGCCCTAATTTCACCATAGGGGAGAGGAAGAAGAGAAAAACCTGAGCAAATCGATGACGGCGAGCAACGACAGCGAGCGATGACCTGCAAATGGCGAGCTATGAATGGCGATGGAGAGGACGTCAAATCTGGTGTGAACCGACGAAAGGTTAAAATCCAAATAAGCAAAACGACGTCGTTTAGCACTAAGGAAAAATGACGTCATTTAGTTTGGTCAAATGCTTAGTGGATGGGGCAATGTCGTTTTCCTCCTTCACATGTGCTTTTTTATAAAAAAAAAAAAAAAATTGCCACGTCAGTTAAGCATGTCGCCGGAAAATACCACATTTGTATTTTGGCCGGTTTTTTGGCTGGATTGGCACTTAAGTGTTCCATTTTACTCCGATATTGACACTTAAGTGTATCATTTCAAAGTTATGGTACTTAAATGTCCCTCCGTGCCAAGTTATGGCACTCTAGGTGTCCCAACCTCAAAAGAGAGGTTTGATTTAGGCATACTCTTGCCAAAAGGGAATATATTTTTGGGTGATGCGAAGTTGAAATACATTTTCCATTTTGATTGTGGACAAAATACATCACTTATTGAACTTATTTTGAAAGATGATTTCATTTCTTTTCATTTCCTTTTCCCGTTGCTTTATTTTTGCTTTTCTAAACTTTGTTTACTTTAGACAAATCAGCACGTTTTTACATGGGAATCCACTAGGAGGGGAAGTTGGAAGTCTATGTGAATCCAGCAACAGACCTTTCAGAGAAGACTTTTGCCGAATCCCTATTCCCACAACCAATAAACTCTCTCCTACGCTAAAAGTGCAAAATCAAGTGGCATCAAATCCTCACCACAAGCAATTTTGCAGGTCTTTTCACAAGGCCTTTATGTGGGTCTTTGATAAGCTGGTTGGGCAATTGGAGACAATTTTGATTTTCCCTTAAAATTGAAGTTAGACAAGACTGTGGTGAAAGTAAAAACAAGGCTCCCGGATATAACGATAAAGATTCCCAAGTCATAATGCGGGTGACTCTATAATTGGTAATCCAAATCTTTGGTTATTGTCAATTAATTGTGTGCTTGGGTTGACAGGATGGGACCGCCGCCCTTAGGGCCTCTTGGTTTTTTAGTCTCGACTTTTATCAAATATATATATATATATATATATATATATATATATATAATAATTATGAAATCATCATATAAAAGTTTTATATTCCGCTCTTAGAGCTAGGTTGTGACATCTTTGAATTAACTTACCGAACTACATGTCTACTTTGACTTGTCTCATATCAAGTCTCATGATTTTGTCCTTTAGTGTAAAGGTCACCAGCTTTCAGGATGTCACCCATTCTAGGAGTGCTCTTATCTTAGTACGCTTAATTTTGGAGTTCCAAAGCTAAACATTACCGCTACGCAAAAGGCATTTTTGTGACTTGATTATAATTTTCTCATATATATTCTATAATCACTTCTCCTATATCCATTGCATGTTTTAGTTCATTCCTACCCCATTCGTCATCCTAGGAACAGCTCCTTATCCAAGCCCTCTATCACCGTTGTCCACTCCAGACCAAATCATTACATAGGTATTGGAGTTTACTTCATGTCGCCTCCCCTAAGCTATGTTTCTATGTTCTCCACCTAATCTTCCATTATTGTAGATTTTACGCCTGACATTCATTATTGCATCGATAATGCACTTTTATTCCATCTTCTTTCAACGTTCATTTTTTACACAAAGGTTAGGGTCTGAGTCATTTAATGTACGAGGCACGAGAAGTTCGAATTGTCATTGTAGCTACTATGATAGATCTTAGGATCGTCTCGTATGGCAAGTGACAATTCCCCAGATTGTTTAACAGAAGTTCGGATTGCCTTTAAAAGTATTTGCTTTTGAGATAGGTATGCGCTTATTTTCAGCATCGGAGAAAGATTGTTAACAAAATATTAATTAGCTATTTGTGTTAAAAACAACCATGGGTGTTAAAGTGACATTCTCCTCATCTTAAAAGGATCTTACCTTAGTCTCTCTTAGCCGCTCTTATATACTTAGTTCTCTTTTAGCAGCCCTTATATACTAAAAGCAAAAGCTTAAGCTACTTAAACTTATCCCAATTCCAACTTTAACCGAATTGAATATATAGAGTGCTTCTTTTCAAATACGATTCACAGTTCTCTTTCCTTCGTACCAAGTCAATCATCAGAAATATGTAATGAGCTTACATAGCAAACTAAAAGGGAATGGATTGAGATGTATAAAAAAAAGTATAAAGCAACGGAAATTGATTTTTATTTTCTAAAACAATATTATAATTACTATACCCTTTCGAGTGTTCGGAATATCTCATTAAAATACTCTTCCTTCCTTTGGGACCCAATTTTCCAAACTTGTGAGAGAACTTATGAGCATAGGCAGCACAACCCCATGGCTTAAGAAAACTTAAGTCCGATTTTCTACCTATCCATAACTCATATAGAGTGGAAGTAACTGATTTAGAAGGCACTCGGTTAAGTATATAGGCAGCAGTTAACAACACATTACTCCAAAAAGTGATAGGTAAGTTAGCATGCACCATCATGGACCTAACCATTTCCAGTAGGGTTCTGTTTCTTCTTTCCGCAACACCATTTTGTTGAGGAGTATATGGAATAGACAAATGTCTTTCTATTCCTTTTTCATCACATAATTTTCTGAACTCATCAGATTAAATATTCTCGACCTCGATCGGATTTTAATACTTTTATTTTCTTGTCTAATTGATTTTCTACCAAGTTCATAAACCTTTTGAAACAACTCAATGCTTCAGATTTATGAGAAATTAAATAGACATATCCGTATCGAGTATAATCATTTATAAAAGTGATGAAATAAACAGCCCCATGCCTTCCTCTCACATTCATTGGACCATAGACATCAGAATGGATTAAATGTAGAGGAAATTCAGCTCTTTTACCTTTTCCAAATGGTTTCCTTGTCGTTTTCCCTTTTAGGCAATGCTTACATATGGGCAAATCGACTTTTTCAATGTTACCCAACAAGCCCTCTTTGGCTAGTCTATTCATACGTTGTTGGCCAATATGACCAAGTCTAACATGCCACATAATCACATCATTATCATATGAAGTAGAAGACGTGAAACGAGGGAATAACAATTATTGACATCACCATAATCAACATTTAGTATAATAAAACCATCTAGAAGGTGACCACAACCATAATAGTTTGTATCCAAATACAAATCTACACCTTTATTATGGAAGTTCATATCAAAACCAAGCTTAACCAACACTAAAACAGACACTTAAATTTCGACGAATCTCCGGAGCATATAGAACATCATGTAGGAACATTGTGCGTCCACCACGCATGTTCAATTGGCAAGTGCCAATCTCTTTAACTTAAGCTCTGGAGTTATTACCCACATAAATCCACTTAGTTCCAGCTGGTACTCGTCGGAATTCCACGAAGGATTCTCTATCCTTCGCTACATGGTCTATCGCTCATGAATCTATAGTCCACAAAGGATTGGATTCAGTCAATAATACAAAACTTGACACATAAGCAAAGTTCTCAAATGTACAAGAGGTGTATACCTTCTTTGGCTCACGACAGTCGCGAGCATAGTGACCTTTCTTGTCATAATTATAACACCTCACCCTTAACATTTTCTTCACTCGAGGACGTTTTCCTCTCTTGTATTGGTTAACTCTTGATTTCTTGCAATAAGGACTTGATCCTTTGTATTCCCACATATTGAACGAATCAATACGCTTGCGCTTAGAGCACAAAGCTCTTTCTGAGCTAGAACCAGCATTGCAAATATCTATTTTCAGCTTAAATGCCATTAGGCGGTCCTCGGCTAGCTCAAGGTGGCGCACGGCATCCTTAAGATCGTCCATAACATGGTCAAGAGCTTCTAGTGCTTCTTTCTTTTCCAGCACATATTGAATCTTCATATTCAATATTTCACAATTGTTGCCGTTTATATTAGCAATTACATTCTTAGTTGCTGAAACCATCGATCTAAACACATCAGACATACATGCACGAATAATTAATGCCTATCATTTATGCATCCACTTTGCACAGACCCATCATATCAATGAACAATTTTAAGTAAGGTTTCAGAATCAAAAGGTCACTATGTTTCCAATCATCCTCCAAAAATTCTAACTCAAAATTATTATTAATATAATTGTCTTATGCAAAATAAATTCTATGAAGTTACAAAAACTTCTATAAACTACCCACAGCAGTCAACAATAATGGAAAGCAAATAATATTTGACATCCAATATAATTATAATGCTTTCACATAATACAACTATCATTACACTAAGCAATATATACAGAGGAAATATATTAACATAGAAAGAGATATTCACACACAAAAAACATCTCAAACTAATCTAAGAAATAAATAGGGAATGTCCCTTCTAATCTATCAGTCAAAATATCTGAAAATTTGAAGGCACATTTGCCAACCATGAAAAAACTTTTGGAGAGCTTTCATGTCGCCTCCAAGGCGCATTCACTCTGCACCATGTGGCGCTCAATCTAAGGGTTGAAGTTTTGGTTAACTCAATCCTATAGTACTCTCTTACAAAAGCTTCCACTAGCCTTCTATAATCCGGGACCACGTTGACCTCCCATAGCCAATCTAACACTACTTGTCATTCAAGTGGAAGAGTGTTCATCAAAGCCGGCACCTTCTCAAAATCCGGTATAAAATAACCATTCTAGATGATTTCCGTATCATCTAATTGACCCCGACCACATGTGATACTAAATCACCGTCATGCCATCGATAATTAGCTAAATCTAACATCAGCCTTTTAAGTCTTGCACTTCCCTCGTTCGTTCTCGGGATTGCAGGTATCCATGCATAACGCAACATAGTTCCTGCAACAAATGCAAAACTAAAAATGGATTACTTATAATCCATAATGTACATAAGGGAAAATACATAATTTTCCATGATTCATGCAACAAATGCATAATATATAATGGATTACTTATAACCCACATAGGTATGATTGAAACAAGAAACAAATTCTTTTTTTTTTTTGGTCAACGGTCAACAGATCAACGGTTGTCGGTCAACGGTCAACAGTCGTTGGTCGTCGGTCGTCGGTCAACGGTCAACGGTTAGGTTACCGGTCGTCGGACCGGTCGGGCTGGTCGGGCCGGGTTGGACGAACCGACCCGGCACGTGCCTCGCACGTGCGAGTGACCGCTCGAAACTCGGGTCGGGTCGCATCTCAGGCGAGTCGCCAGCTGGTGACCGGTTGGCCAACGGTCGCCGGCGATGACGTCATCGGTGATGTCATCCCAGCGGTTACCGACCTTGGGTGACGTCACAGTGACGTCAGCATGCGCCGATTCGCCGACCAGCGCGTGCTGGTTCGCCGATCGCCGACACGCACATGTCGGTTCGCCACCGGCACGTGGCGCCCACGCGCAGCGCCTTCTGGCCGTGCGTGTGGGCGTGTCCGGCGTCTCTTGGCGGCGCACGACACATCGTCGGACTTGTCTCGACGAGATCTTTCATCCTATGCCTTCAAAAATTGATTTCGACTTACAGAAACTCAAAAAAAAAATATATGAACAGTGCTCGGGTGTCGGGATTTCTCGCCCCGATCCATGTCGGCCGAATATTTTCGCGAAAAATCAATCAAAAAACATGAAAGGGGTTGGGAAAACATGAACTAGGGCTCTAATACCAATGTTGGGATTGTCGGATTCCCAAAAATCGGATTTGACACTAAATTGAACCCCTAAAACGAATGTGGAAGACGAGCCTGGGAAAAAACACGTATCACCGATGCTAAAACACACCACGGAATCGAGCGTACCTTGTTAGCCACAGATTAAACACCGACGTCGACATGAGAAAGAGAATTTGGCCATGTTCGATCCGATGACGCCAATTCGCCTTGAAGGGAAGAAAAACGTTGCCTTATGCTTTACTGTTTTTCTTTTTGAAGAGAGAGAGAGGGAGAGGGACGTACGTACGTTAAAATGCCAAAGGGTGCGTCATCCCTCTCTTTCCTCCCTTATATACGTGCCCTCCAAAATATTAACGTATCCCTTCATCCATGGGCCCTAATCCTGTGGGCCGGGCTTTTAGGCCCAACATGGGTGGACGGGCCAACTTAGGCCCATCACACAAAACCATCACCACGCGATTTCACACCTCTGCACATTGAAGACGAAGGTGGTGGGGCCCAAGGTCAAAAGTTTGACTTTGGGCACACACCTACATGAAGATTTTCTTCTGTACGTGAAGCAAGGAGGTGGGCCCTCGATGGGCACATGTATAAAAGGAAAATATATTTGCAGGTCTTCGGTTTTTTTGAGGGTTTCTTCTTTTCGGTGAGTTGTTGCCACACGTCCTACGAAGCCGCACACGATTGTTGAGTGAAGCCACATATTGAAGCGCCGTTTACTCTGAGTGCCGTGGGTGTTCTCTGTTTGTGAGACATCCGTAGGCACTTGATGCTTGATAGCGGGTGTTCGTGTTTCTCGTGCGGCAAAGCTTATTTGTGAGTTACATCCAAAAAAGATTGTATTTGGTGTAATTGGAGCTTGGGAAACACTGAAAGAGTGTTTGAGTGACTTGAGTATGTAATCTCCTTGTATCTCTTGATCTATAGTGAAATTCGCTACTGCTCTCCCCGTGGACGTAGATCTTTACGATTGAACCACGTAAATCTGGTGTCCGATTTATTTTTCTTCTTTCATCTATATTTTGTTCGATCGCTCGCCCTATCGCAACACTTTCAGCCAAGGTCTCTTGATAGGGCATTGCGTTCTCTACTGCTGAATCAAATCGTCCCCAAGTGCTCTCGGCCCATGATTCAATCCCATGACAGGAACTTATACCCACTATTTTATCGAGTAAAACTCACTGGTTTTTTCGATGCAACTTTACATGCTACTGGAAAAGATTATGATAAAATCTACCGGGAATTCATGAAGTGATAGTAAGGTGAAATCACACATTCTATAGGTTTCGATAGGACCTGTAGAAGGAAGGGTCCGTGAACTTGTTCTGGGATTTCGACATGCACGGAAACTGAGCTATGACTTCGCCGGTAGCGGCAGTCAAATGTCGGTCATTACATCATCTGTGATGTCTGGCGTTCTCTTTAACTTCGGCTAACCAGAAATCCGGACATGTGATAGACTTTGGAATAGAAACGGCCTGATGGTATTGAAACGAGTTAATGTCGACCACACGCTATGGAGGTGAGTGCGCGATCTTAGAGGCTCCAAAATAACAAGACACGATTTGGCTTGACTGGACAGCGCAACTTTGTTGGCCTGGTAATCCACAGTGGCAACGAACAAACAGCGAATTTACCAACACCCGAAGAATTTTCACGGTAGAATACCTCGATTGGCACTCCTACAGCCACGACCACCCATCTCAGGCTCAGACGATACGGAGACTCTTGCGGGATTTTGTAAACGGCAAGCGATGACGAATTTTCATGGCTGCCACTCTCCCCGTTTTCTTTGTGTGTTATCTTTTACTCGTATCTACTGTTTCGCTCCAGATTTGGTTTGACTTTTGCTTTCCATCCCAGCGAATGTTTAGTTTTGAGCAACAGGCGATGCTGGCAAGTTGGGCGTTTTATACTTGCAACAACAGGACGAACCACAGCAGCGACGCAGAAACAGAGTGGAACAGAGCAGAGCAATACCGTGCTGCCGTGAAGTGAGTTGCTGGCCGAAGACTCAAATCAAGGAAAAACGGCAAACAGGGAGCTGCCAGTCCATCTCTGCAAGGGAAGTTATAGGCGAAACCAGCGCTTCCATGGCAGTCACTGAGGCGTGGGATGAGCTTCTGGAACTTTAGGAATTGATGAATAAAGGTTTGAACGAGAAGAGCAAGCTCTTGAACGGCAAAAAGAGAGGATCCGAAAACAGAGCCTCTTCACCAAAACACCGGCGATCGCCACCCCAAATCGCCTTCATCCGGCAAACGAGCTCTGAACAAAATTGAGCTTCAGCACTGATCGAGCTTTCTGGAGAGAGAATCGATCAGCATAAACCCTTATGCCCCAGATCGATTCCTGTGGAGGAACCGAGAGAGACGCAAAGCAAATGGTGTCGTTCTTGTAACTTCGGCCGCGTCAGATAATTTGGCAACCAAAACGGCATCTTTTTGCCCAAAACGGGGTCATTTCGCTTTCACTTTAGCCCACGTCACAATCCGTTGCCTCCTGTTGTCCACGTAAGCAGCCACATAGAATTTGTGAGGGTGTTCATTAAGAGAACCATAAAGATAGAAGAAAGGAAAAGGTTAATAAAGGAAGAAGAAGAGCTATAAGGCTTACTAAACAAATCAATATTTAAATTGTCCGAGGATGGCAAAGCTTGAATTTAAGTTTTAATCTACGGTAGAGATTTTTGTGATAAGATAATTTTTATTTGGATCTTTGTCAGCCACTGTTAAAGTACATGGTTATTGTTCATTACTTTTCAGTTATTGTTATTCTTGGAAATTTGGGGCAAAAGTTGAGAATGGTATCGGATTTACTTTATAATGTAGAGATGGTGTGCTACCAAAATAGTGAGATACTGATGGTCCCCAACAAGGAGAATTTTTATGGGAATGTTAGGGAAGGCCTTGTGCGGCTCAGCTAATTATCTTGAATAGCTAAAACTCAAGTTGGATAAACCTCGACCTCCTAGAAATCCAAACTTAACTAATTTTTGAACAAATATTATGCAAATTGATTTTGAGTGGGATATGTTTTCCGTCGATCCTAATTGGCATACAACAAACAAACAAAAGAAAAAGAAAAAGAAAAAAGAAAAAAGAGAGAACCCAAATCAGCACAGGCCCTCTCTCTTTCTTCCTTGATCTCTCTATTATGGGTCCCATCCAACGCGGGCAAATCGTCACCAACCACGGCCTCTGTTTTTTTTTTTTTAATTACCGATCACTTGATATTATCCTTAAACTCTCATTATCGAATGGATTCTTAAATTAGGTGTTTTTCATGTTCATGTTGGTTTTTATATTAAAAGAATGATAGTCAAATTATCGCTGTATTGCACGTTGCTACCCTATGCCATTTGCTGAGGGTGGCCGGACCCTTGGCGTGGTTGCATGAGGAGTGAGCAATGTGTACTGCCAAAGGAAGGTGCCCTGCAGGCGGCCACAATGGTCTGCGAGTTAGAACCTTGCATGCCTCTGTCTATAGTGCCTTAGCTTGAGCTACATGAGGGATGTTGGGCCATTTTCCAATCGTTGGACGATGGCACCATCATCGTGTCACCTTGCCGGCCCTCGTTTGCCATTCTCATGTTGGAAATTTCTTATAATATGGGCTTACATTAATTAATTGATTTTCTATTTTAAATAATCGGGTTAATGGATATTCAAATATTTGTTATACCCTAAAGTGATCTAATTGAATTGGGTATTGGCATCTATTGTTAACGGGCCTAGTTGAGCAAGAAAAGTGTAGGTAATTGTGTTTGACAAGCCCATAATGGGAAGCGGCCCAGTTGACACGCTATTGATTAGGGTTTGCTTTGAGTCCCCTCTCTAGCCTATAAAAGGGTAGGTTACACCTATCGCTGCTTTAATCCCATTAAAAGCTGCTATATCAAAATAGGTCATAGAGAGGAAGATCTGGCATTCCGATAAATCTCTGATTATCAGAGTGATCTATTTTCCTACAAGTGAAGCAATGGCTCAAACAGGTACGCTTTAATTACGTTGTATTTATTGATTTCGGTGTTTTACAATCATGTATGGATCCGTTTGTTTTTAATTGATTAATTTTTTATGAGAATAATATTCTACATGTGGTATCAAAGCCGATCGTATATGATTGTAGAACCCAAAATTTTTTTATGGACAAATTCGAAATCCTCCTCTTTGAGCCGAATATGGGCATTATTTTTTCGTGTAGATTTTTGCGTGATTAATCCCGTAACCATAGGGCTTTTGTTCTACATGTCGAGTTCTTTTCAACCATATATAGTTTGCATAATTTTGTTGAGAATTGAGAGAGAATTTTAGATTTGAAATTCTAGGGTTTATATGTGAAAAAGTTCTAGAATTTACAAATTACTTGCAATCGATTGATGTTTGATGTAAAACGTTGCATGGGTATTGTTATATATTTGTTTTAGTATCTTTTGTTGTATTAAATTGAGTTATTAGGGTTTAAATTTAAGAAAACCGAATTTTCGGCCATGGGAGGTTTAGATCCGAAACTTTTAAGCTTGCATGTGGTGGATTTAGTTGATCTTTCTTAGTTTAATTAAATCCAGTTAATTAAATTGATGTTATAAGCAAAACCCATGAGGAAATTTTACAAAAACCATGTTAATTTGTGCCTTCGGTGCTTCGGGTTGAAACCGGGTCGTATGACCTGTTTTTTTGCAAATTCGTGACACGGCTGGAGGTTGAAGAAGACCTCTAGCCGGGCTTAGGCCTGAATATGGGCTTCTGCCCATATTTTTTTTAAATTTCGTAGCCCATTTCATGGGCCAATTTTAAATTAAAGGGAGATGGGCTTCTCTATTACATGGGGCCATTTTCTATTTAAAAGGAGTGGGCTGCGTGAGGGTTTAGGACTTGCGGGTCTGGCCCGCGGTCTGATTAGGGCTGCTTGCGGGTCTCCTAGGCCCGCGGGAGTCCGAAATATTTAAATAATATTATAATAATATAATAATAATATAATATAAAAAACTTAAAAAAATGAAAAAAATTGTGGCAATAAATTGTTGTTTGAAAAATGCAATATGATCATTGGAAGCACATCTTGTAAAGTGTTTTATATTGTTTGATGAATTTTGGGCATAAATTTTGGAGTTCCTTATTGATAAAAGATTAATATATACAATTACTCGCCCAAAGGAGTTATTGTGTATATTAATTTGGAAAATAGCATGAAGTTTATTCCCATATTTAAAAGATGGGGATGTATAATTGAAAAATATTTATATGCCCAAAGGGGATAAATGTTTTTGAAAATTATATGTAATTCCCTCTATGTTAATATTATGGAGACGTATGATTTAAAGGATTTGTCTGTCCAAAGGGAATGGACCCTTGACAATTATATGTAATTCTCCTTTTGCTTTATAAATTTCATGCTGGGAAAAATAATGGTACATTATACACTCTGCCCAAAGAGGAGTTTATGATGTACTTATTATTTTTATTGAATTACTTATTGCCCATAATTGATCTTATTGCATTATGTGTGGTAAATAGTTACATTTGCTGTAAATAACAACAATGCCGCGGTTGAAATGTTAACTGGATCAAACTTTAAGAGATGGAAGCAAGATATAGAGTTTGCTTTGGGCATCGTTGATATGGACTTGTCTCTACGTGAGGATGAACCTGCCAGGCCCAATGATCAAAGTACTGCAGATCAAAAGGTCCATTATGCTAGATGGGAAAAATCTAATCAACTGAGCCTCATAGCTATGAAGAGGTCCATTGCTGAGCATTTGATTAGTGGTTTGCCGGAAGATACGAATGCTAGACAGTTCCTTGAAGCAATGGGAGAAAGATATAGAGTCTCAGATAAAGCTAAAGCTGGGAACTTGCTAAGTGAGTTAACGAACATGAGGTATGATGCTGCTATGGGTGTTAGAGAATTTATATTGAAGATGGTCCACATTCAATCCAAACTTAAGGCCCATGAAATTGTTCTTTGTAAAAATTATATTGTGCATCAAGCCTTAAATGTTTTGCTAGCTGAATTTAGCCAGATTAAGACTGCTTATAATGCTCAGAATTAGACATGGAGTGTTATTGCCTTGATTACTAAGTGTGTGACTGAGGAAGAGAAATTAAAGAAGGAAAAGTATGAGTCTACCCACTTAACTACCAATGCCAAGTTGAGTTCGTTTAGAGGCAAATGGAAGCCTAAGGGGTCAAATGCTCATGGCCCAAAGAAATGGCAAGACTTTAAGAAAAATGGGAACTATGGAAGAAATGGAGATAAGGATTTTAAATGTTTTCACCGTAAGAAGCAGGTCACAAGAGAGCCAATTACTACAAATTCCAAGCTTGGCTAAAAACAAGAAAAGAAAGTCACCAAGGTGAGTTGTTGGTTTGCTTTGAATCAAATTTGGTTGATGTTCCTTTGGATTCTTGGTGGCTTGATTCTGGTGCTACTGTTCATGTGACTACTGCCTTACAGGGTCTCACAAATCTAAGGAGTCCAAGTCTGAGGGAGTCAAAGCTTAAAGTTGGAAACAATACTGGAGTTGATGTGGAGTGCATATGAACAATTGTTTTGAATTTAGATTCTAGTTTTCAGCTTGTCTTGAACAATGTCTTTTATGTTCCTAATTTTAGGAGAAACTTAGTATCTCTTTCTTCGCTTGACAAAGCTGGATATTGTCTTCATTTTGCGAATAAAAGAGTGGATTTGAGTTATGATTCCAGAATTATTAGGAATTGTGTTTTTTCCGATGGATTATATCAATTATTCTTATCTCCGATAGACCATATTGCTCTTTCAATGTTGAAAATGTTGTTGCTAAGAGATCTTTAATCAAAGATAGATCTTCAATGCTATGGCATAAGCGATTGGGGCATATCTCCAAAGAATGGGTAAAACGACTTGTCATGGCTGATATTCTCCCTCCTCTTGACTCGATGATATTGAAACTTGTATTGATTGTGTGAGGAGAAAATTAACTAAAACAAAGAAGGAAGGTGCTACTCACAAATCAAAGTCTATTGAGATAATTCATACCGATATTAGTGGGCCATACTCAACCACCTTGTGTGGAAATAAATACTTCATCACTTTCATTGATGATTTCTCCCATTATTGTTATGTTTATCTAATTAAGGAGAAGACTGATGCTCTTGACATGTTTAAAGTGTTTCGTACTGAAGTTGAGAAACAATTAGGAAAAATTATCAAGATTGTCAGATTTGATCGCGGTGGTGAGTATTATGGGCGATATACCGAGGCTGGACAACAAAATGGACCGTTTGCAAAATATTTGCAGGACGTGGTATTGTTGCTCAATATACAATGCCTGGGAGTCCTGAGCAAAATGGTGTAGCTGAACAGCAAAATTGCACACTCATGGAGATGAAACGAAGTATGATGGGCAGTTCTAGTTTGCCTGAAAACTTATGGGGTGATGCGATTAAAACGACAACTTATATATTGAATCGTGTACCTAGTAAATCGGTGCCGAAAACACCTTTTGAATTGTGGACAGGGAGGAAACCAAGCTTGAATCATTTACGAATTTGGGGTTGTCCTGTAGAGGTGAAAATTTATGATCCTTCTCAGAAGAAGATGGAATCTAGGACTACTAGATGTTACTTTATTGGATATCCTGATCATTCTAAAGGATATAGATTCTATTGTCCTACTCGAGGCACTAGAATCGTTGAATCTCAAACTGCCAAATTCCTGGAATTAGATGTTGCTGAAAAGAGTTCTTCTCAATCTTTTGAAAGGGAAGAACCAAACAAAATGGTTTCTATTCCATTGCCCATCTTGCATGATGATTCTATGCGAGATCCCAAGCAGAGTGGAAATTCAGCAAGAAGCAAATACCAAAATATGACGGTAGATCCTCCCATTACAAATGAAATTCCCCAGATGAATGATGCGGCTCCCGTAAATGCCTCGTGCGAAGATCACAGCGACAAAGAAGACCAACACTTTTAAATGATTATCATGTCTATCTTGGAGAAGCTGATTTTGACATTGGAAGAGTAGTTGATCCGACGACCTTCAAAGAAGCTCTTAATAGTGATCGTGCGATAAATGGTTAGGAGCGATGAATGACGAGATGATATCCATGTCAACTAATCAAGTGTGGAAACTAGTTGATTTACCTGATGGGTATAAACCAATCGGCTGCAAATGGGTATTCAAAACTAAGAAAGACAATAAAGGCAACATAGAGAGATTCAAGGCAAGGTTAGTCGTAAAAGGGTACACACAGAGAGAAGGTATTGATTATAATGAAGTCTTTTCCCAAGATCTACTAAAGACTCTTTTCGGATAATCATGGCTTTGGTGGCTCATTTTGATTTAGAGCTTCACCAAATAGATGTCAATACATCTTTTCTAAATGGAGATCTGGATGAAGAAGTATATATGCAGCAACCTGAAGGGTTTGAAGAAGCCGGAAATGAGCATATGGTGTGCAAACTTCAAAGGTCCATATATGGTCTCAAACAATCATCACGTCAATGGTACTTAAAATTTCACAAAGTTGTGAGATCATTTGGCTTTGAAGAAAATAAGTTTGATCAATACATCTACATGAAAGTAAGTGGGAGTAAATATATTTTCTTAATACTTTATGTAGATGACATTTTACTTGCTAGCAAAGTGATGTTGATCTATTGAATGACACCAAAAATTTTCTATCTATAAAGTTTGATATGAAAGATCTTGGGAAGCCTCTTTTTGTTCTAGGCATTGAGATTCATCGTGACAGATCTAAGAAGGTTCTGGGGTTATCTCAGAAAAGTTATATAGATCGTGTTTTGAAAAGATTCAATATGTAGACCTGTAAGTCAAGTGAAGCTCCTATTGTAAAAGGAGACAAATTGAGTATAAGTCAATGCCCCAAGATTGATGTTGAAAAGGAAGTCATGAAAAATGTTTCATATGCTAGTGTAGTTGGCGCCTTATGTATGCACAAGTATGTACTGCACTGATATTGCTTTTGCTATAAATACTCTTGGAAGATATCTCGTTTAATCCAGGTCAAGAACATTGGGTTGCAGCTAAGAAGGTGATGAGATATCTACAATGAACAAAAGACTTTATGCTCGTGTATAGCGAGTTGAGGACCTAAAAGTGATTGGATATTCGATGCTGATTTTGCTAGTTGTTCAAATGATAGAAAATCAACTGGATATATTTTTATGATGGCTGGAGGTGCTATTTCTTGGAAGAGCACAAAGCAAACCTTGATTACGAACTCTATAATGTATGCTGAGTTTGTAGCGTGCTACGGCGTGTTGGTTCAAGCAGTTTGGCTCGAAAATTTGATCTCAGAATTGCGTGTTGTGGACTCTATTGCTAGACTTATGGTGATCTACCGTGACAACACTGCAGCTGTGTTTTATTCCAAGCATGACAAAATTAGTAATGCGTCCAAACACATGGAGATCAAATATTATACTGTTAAGGACTTGGTCAAAAATGGAGACGTTGTAATTGAAAATATCAGAACCGAGTCCATGTTGGCTGATCCTCTAACAGAAGACTTACGACCCCTTTATTTTAAAGAACATGTAAAGAATATGGGTGTTTTAGAATCTTTTGATTTCTTTTGTTAGTGGGAGTTATATAGTTTGTACTTTTGGATATTATAGTTATGTGCAAACTGATAATGCTTTTATAATATATATTAAAGCATTTATTTTCATGATTGCTGTTATTAACTCTATCGTTATTTTTTCTCCTGTTGACTGAGAAATGGAAGTATAAAATAGTATCTTTAAACAAATTTTTGTTTAAAGATGACTGGATGTCACTGATTATGAGATCTCATGTTGATTGTGACATAATTGTGCAATTTCATGTTGTTTAGAAATCGCACCGAAGCAATTTCATGTTATTTGGAAATTGCGCTAATGCAAGCTCATGTCGTTGAGAAATTGCATTGAGGACCGATAAGAAATAGTGTATATCTTGATCACATGTTGGCACTATTTCTTACTACACTACTAGGCCCATGATCCATGAAAATATAATACTTATTATATGTGATTATGGAAGGTCTTGTGTTATAGTATTTTCTTAACACATTGATCTCCGTAGTCCTATATTGAGGTTATATAGGATTGGTTGGTATTAAGATACTATTATTGGAATATTATTTTTTTAAAAAAAGTTGTGGCCACATAAAACAAAACTTTAGTTATTAACCCGATAGTGTCGTTTTCAATATAAAATCTTTTCAAAATAAAATAAGTTAATTAATGTAGCCCAAGTGGGAGAATGTTGGAAATTTCCTATAATATGGGCTTACATTAATGAATTGATTTTCTATTTTAAATAATCGGGTTAATGAATATTCCAATATTTGTTATACCTAAAGTGATCTAATTGAATTGAGTATTGGCATCTATTGTTAACGGGCCTAGTTGAGCAAAGCAAAGTGTAGGCAATTGTATTTGACTCAAGCCCATAATGGGAAGGGCCTAGTTGACACGCTATTGATTAGGGTTTGCTAGGTCCCTCTCTAGCCTATAAAAGGGTAGGTTATACCTATCAATTGCTTTAATCCCATTGAAAGCTGCTATATCGAAATAGGTCATAAAGAGGAAGATCTCGGCATTCCGATAGATCCCCGATTATCAGAGTGATCTATTTTCCTGCAAGTAAAGCAATGACTCAAACAGTACGCTTTAATTTCGTTGTATTTATTGATCTCGGTGTTTTACAATCATGTATGGATCCGTTTGTTTTTAATTGATTAATTGTTTATGATAATAATATTCTACATCTCACCCTTGCGCACGCACTCATAGATACAAAGTCTTAGGAGGTTGGTATTATTTTCCCAGCTTATTCTTAATTATCAAGCATTATAAACACTTGCCATGTAAAACATTCTCTTCTTGGCCATAAATCTTGGAGGTTTTTGCTTCTAACTATACTGAGCGTCTCAATGCTTGTATTTCGATGATTTGAACTTCCGGAAATTTCAATTATCACAATGAGCCTACAGAAAGGAGAATGCTGCTTGTCGATACTTAGACTATGGTGGGATTAATTCCGAAGTACGATGTAGCATATTGCTGTCATATTCATACTTCACCTAAAAATAATATAAAATAAAATAAAATAACAATGAAGAGGCTTGAAAATGTGTTGATTGTTAATGGATGGATTCTTGACGAAAATGAAATTAGCCACTTAGCTAGTGCCACCAAAAACCCCCCTTTAGCTTCTTAACCTGGGCATTGTCAAGGAAAGTGGTGGCCTCCACCAACTCAGAAGGAAAACTACTATCGAACAAGGCAAAGCCCAGGGCTCGGACTACAAAAGCTGACTATGGTAGGTGCTGGACCTTTACTAGCATTCAATTGGAAGTGCAATAGCCCCCGAGGGAAAATCATGCTTTCCCCTTTGTTGAGCTTCTTCAAGTAGATGGTGTTTGCCAATGACGAGATGAACTCAGCACAGATCGACCCTCGGAGGATGATGAGGACCTTTGAGCCGCCTGGGTGCATGCATTAGGATGACCCCACCGGGGGCCATATTGAAATTAATGGTTGCGACTAGTCTGTATCTGTAGATGATAAAAGACTAAATAGCTGTTAAGCATATTCACATATTATCTTGAAAGTGGCAAAGAAGGTTCGATCCATACGGGAATATTTATGAGTTCTTACTTAACTACAATGGAGAACTACACCACCACTAAACATAAGTACATAACATTACTTATCACTCCCGATACTTTTCTATCTCTAATTGAATGAATCTCTTCTCCTGTCAATATAAAAATAATATTCTCATAAATTTTCTTTTTGAGAAAAACACAAATGGAAGTCCTTTGGTTGATGTTTGAATTTTGTCAGCATATCGAACATGCATTTTTTATGTAAAAACAAGAAGTATATCATAAAATATATATATATGAAAAAAAAAAAAAAAAAACTAAATCAACGTTGGGCAATGGGCCCATCTCACTACAGCCTCGCTTCCACACATTCTTATCTTATACGTACGCATTCGGCGAGGTAGAATAGAGCAGAGAGGGCGCACATACACAGAGCTCAGCGAATTCTCTCTCGCGTCATCATTTTCCAGCAGCTTCTAGTTCGCCATTCCCTCTTCATACTCGGCCACCTCCACTCCACCGGTAGCCGCCGCTCGTCTCTGATCGCCAAGCACCATAGTCTCTTCACATACATTTGAACCTCAGAGAATAAAGCAGAGAGTAGAGGGAAGGAATTCTCATGTTCAGTTGTGGTTCTCTCTCGATTTCCTCTATGCACCCTTACCCCTCTCTCTGTCACCGATTGTCATTGCAGGCCACTTCCCCAACACCACCAGCTTCGCAGCCACAGGAAGTGCTCTCTTCACTTGCGTTTTCAGGCTAACTTCATCGAAGTGCTTGATTCTCCATCTCCCTCCTTTAGTCCGTTCCAGTATTTGGTGCTACAACTCCTGAAGATTCGCTCCTCTGATTTGATCACCAATCGCGGTCAGCTATTGCTCTTCGTCAAGGTAAATCCACATACTCTGTTTCTGCTAAAGGTAAAGACCAAGCACTCAATTCCACCAGCGTGAAATCTGGTCGCGTTTAGGCTTTCCTGATGACCTTGAGCATGCTGCATTGCCTCTTTGTGATGAAATATCTCCCTTATTTCTGCATCTAGATCCTTTGACAGAAATATCTACCACCTGTTTGATAAAATTCCTGAACTAGATCAGTGCGTGTTTCGATTCAGATTCTGATTGAGAGTATCCCTTTGCTTGATCGATACATTAGTTTTGTTGCATACACTTTACTTGTATTTCGTTTCCTTTCATTTCAGAATCTAGTAGCTATTCGTTTTAGGATTTGCTATTGAAATTCTCGGATTAGATGCATATCCAGTGTGTACATCAGGCGAATCTGATAACTAAGTATTTCAGAACTTAGACAGGGCATCTTGAACGAAAATGAATTGATCCGAGCACATTTACTTCTTATGCTTCATAATATGTTGGTCTATGTTTATGGTGCCCAATTGCAAAGACATAATGAAAAAATATTGCGGGTTTGTTCTATGTATGTGTTGAAATCGCAAGCATATTGAACGAATGCTAATAGCTTGAATACTGAGTGCATGCTGCAAGAGCATTGAGGTGCTGCTCTAGTCATCGTATACGCATTCATTCTGGGTGGCCAGTGTTACTGATTGGCTCATCTTCGTATGCGTTGAGTTGCTGATGCGCTCACTATCTGTGTTCGTGCTGATGTGTTGTGTTGCGAATTATGTCTATTCCGTGCATGCTTGCTGTTCGTATGTCCTGGTTTGTATAGTTGTGCCAGTGATGTGCTGTTCGTTGATGCCAAGTACTAGTCGGCCAGATTTCCTCAATTCATTTATTTCTGTTCTAGTTTGGTGAGTCTCTAGTGTCATGACCAAAGAATTCAGAATTGTAATGACCCTGTATGGGGTGAACATTGTTTTGATGCTTTTAGGTTCTGTTTATTTTGTGAAAAATGAATTATTTGAAAATCAATGTCCTAAAAATGTTGATGTCTTTCACGATATTTATGTAATTTCAAACTAATCATAGGAGAAGGAATAAAAAATTTTCTCATACAAAGTAAGTTATCAGCTACATTTTATATGTGAACTGTTAAATTAAGGAAGCTATTTCATTGTCTGAAAAGTTTTCACTAAATAAATGTCTTGTATAGCAATTTGTTTTGTTCAAACGATCGAAAAAGAGAAATATAATATGATTTATTCGTGTCCAGGCATCTACCGATAAAGAAATGTCTTGTAGAGCAGGGTAATACGGTGGCTATTCGAGGCCAATTCGACGATTACGGGAGGTGCCACTGTATGTGTGGATATCATCGGGGAAAAAGGAGCGATGACAAAGCACCTTCGTGAAGTGAGGTGCCGGCAGAAGACTCGAATCAATCTGTTTTCTCAGAAGGGACTGTATAATAGATTATATACCTTGTCAATATTGTATTAAGCTGTTCTGTAATATATAAAAAAGTAGTAGTTGTAATTAGACTATAGAATGTCCAAATATTCAAGAGTAGTATCTTTATTACAAAATATAAAGAATAAAAGAACACGAGTATGTGTATGAAACCATAAACTCCAATTTAAGAATTTCTACCATGTGAGAAACACAAGTTATTAGAATATTTAAATAATAACCAACACATTAATGTGACGGCATATGTTTTTAAAATAATTTACAATGCTCCTCAAAATTTAATAGGTATCAAAATAGGAAGTTTTGAATTCAAATTCTTCCAAATCCCTTATTTGCCTCCTCTGGTATATATTTCCACTCTTTAGTATTATACCAAAATCTAACTTGCAGGAGTATTAAAATATTAAAGGAATGCATTCATCTATCGGTTTTAGTTTTTAGGTTAGAATAGTTGGTGGCAGCTCCACAAAATTTTACAAAAGTATGAAAGAATTTGTTGCAAATACTGACAAATAACAACATACACGTACATGTGGATATATAAATCACTTCATTAAAAAACGAATATTAAGCTTGAAATATTGATTAAGTACCATATGATGGGGAGAATTTTCCTGCCTTGCATATGGGGCGGGGTGGAGATAGATACAATTGGCCCCTCCCCATGAACCCATTTGGACCAGTGATCCTATGTCGAAATGGTGGAGATTTCTAGTATTAACCTTGTTCCTTTATATAAATCGTATTACTTTGGTAATATAAAGTTTCTTATTTTCAACATAGATTTTAATATAACATGAATACTTCCAATACTTCATTCCCTTTTCTTATCAATTTATCTCGGTAAATTCTCAAACTAAATTATATTGATCTAAGAATCCCAAATTCATTTTTTTTTTTTTTTTTTTTGCAAAAATGGTTTTTTCAACTTGCAAAATTTTTGAGGGGCTTGTTGAAGAAATAATTTTTAATTTTGAAGTTATTATCAAGGAGGGCAAGTGCGACGGGAAATCCGCATTCTTGGTTGGGGTTGGGTATGGACCTCATAGATGTCCCTACGCATGAGATGGGCCTATGATAGGGCATCTTTAAGAATAGTGGAACCAGGATGCAATCCCCTGCATCCGCATTGCAATCGTGCACCTGCCCAGTCCCATTGCCACCCCTAATTTGCATGCAATATTATTTTCCATTCCCGCTAATAAATTATAAATAGAAATATTAATACAGTAATTATAGTAGACACCGGCAGAGAAAAAGAAAAATTTTCCACATACTTCATACACTGTTGATTTTGATGGTTAGGGGAGATAGTAAGCGGTTCAAACTCTTAAATCAATGGTGGATAAGATTGTTTGTGAAAAAGAAAAGTTACACTCACACTGTATGCGCTAATATTTCACATTACTTATATAACTACTCATCAGGAGAAGAATGAAAAAAACCAAAGAGCGCCTCAGTCGCAAGTATTATTAGCGCAAGCAACTTAGGCGCTAAACTGGAAAGAGAGAGAACCTAAGGTGATCAAAATTAGATGATAAATTAATGCTCCTTGGCAAGATCCTACGCACCCAGGTCGGTATGGAGTTCAACTCCACCGGAGCACCTTCAGATAGAAAAAGAGCAGGCGAACGTGTATGATCTTATGAGTCGTCCGTATCAAATGCATTCGAGTAGAAAATCGGCAGAAGTGCTGAAATTTGCATAGAGGCTAGCTCCGCTGAGAAAGTGAAACGGCATAACAGACAATGCACTCGAGAGAGAGGGGGGAAGTGCACGGATCATCCCCTCCGTCTTTCTCTTCTCTATTGGATATGCTTTCAGCCAAGGTCTCTTGATTTTGTGTTGTGTCCTCTACAGCTGAATCAAATCATCCCCTAGTGCTCTCTGCCCGTGATTCAATCCCATAACAGGAACTTATACCCACTATTTTATCGAGTAAAACTTACTGGTTTTTTCAATGCACCTTTACGTGCAATTGAAAAAGATCATGATAAAAACTACCAGCAATTCATGAAGTGATAGTAAGGTGAAATCACACATCCTCCAGGTTTCGATGGGACCAGAAGATCCGGACATGTGATAGACTTCGAAACTCAATCTGAATAAAAACAGCCTGATGGTATTGAAGCGAGTTAATGTCGGACACACGCCATGGAGGCCAGTGCGCGATTCTAGAGGCTCCAAAATAACAAGACGCGATTTGGCTTGACTGAATAGCGCAACTCTGTTGGCCTGGTAATCCACAGGGGCAGCGAACAAACAGCGAATTTATCAACGGCTGAAGAATGTTCAAGGTAGAATACTTTGATTGGCACTCCTACAGCCACGACTACCAATCTCAGGCTTAGACAATACGGAGACTCTAGCGGGGTTTCATAAACGCCAAGCGATGACGAATTTTCGTGGCTGCCACTCTCCCTGTTTTCTTTGTGTGTTATCTTTTACTCGTATCTACTCTTTCTCTCCAGATTTGGCTTGGCTGTTGCTTTCCATCCCAGCGACTGTTCAGTTTTGAGCAATCAGCGATGCTGGCAAGTTGGGCGTTTTATACTCGCAACAACAGGGCGAACCACAGCAGCAACGCAGAAACAGAGTAGGACAGAGCAGAGCAATACCACGCCGCCATGAAGTGAGTCGCCCGCGGAAGACTCAAATCAAGGAAAAACGCCAAACAGGGAGCTGTCAATCCGTCTCTGCAAGGGAAGTTATAGGCGAAACCAGCGCTTCCATGGCAGTCACTGAGCCGTGGGATGAACTTCTGGAATTTTAGGAATGGATGAATAAAGGTTTGAACGAGAAGAGCAAGCTCTTGAACGGCAAAAAGAGAGGATCCGAGAACAGAGCCTCTTCGCCAAAACGCCAGCGATCGCCGCCGCAAATCGCCTTCATCCGACAAATGAGCTCTGAACAAAATCAAGCTTCAGTAACGAATCGAGTGGAGAGAGAGAATCGATCAGCATAAACCCTAAATCCCAGATAGATTCCTGTGGAGGAACCGAGAGAGACACAAAGCAAATGGCGTCGTTCTTGTAACTTCGGCCGCGTCAGATAATTTGGCAACCAAAACGGCATCTTTTCGCCCAAAACGGCGTCCTTTCGCCTTCACTTTAGCCCACGTCACAATCCGTTGCCTCCTGTTGTCCACGTAAGCAGCCACATAGAATTTGCGAGGGTGTTCATTAACGGAACCATAAAGATAGAAGAAAGGAAAAAGGTTAATAAAGGAAGAAGAAGAGCTATAGGCCTTACTAAACAAATCAATATTTAAATTGTCCGAGGATGGAAAAGCTTGAATTTAAGTTTTAATCTATGGTAGAGATTTTTGTGATAACATAATTTTTATGTGGATCTTTGTCAATTAGCAATTTAACCATTATTTAAAGTACATGGTTATTGTTCATTAATTTTCAGTTATGGCCATTTTTGGAAATTTCAGGCAAAAATTGAAAATAGTATTGAATTTACTTTATATTGTAGAGATGGTTTACTACCAGAACAGTGAAATATTGATGGTCCCCAACAAGGATAATTTATGAGGGAAAGTTAGAGAAGGCCTTGCGCGTCTTTGCTAACTATCTCACATAGCTAAAAGCGAATTTGGATCAACCTCTACCATCTAGAAATCCAAACTTTAACTAATTTTCGAACCCATACTTGGCAAATTGATTTTGAGTGGGGAGATGTTTTCCATCGATCCTAATCATAATACAAAAAAAAAAAAAAAAAAAAAAAAAAAGACAAGAAAAAGAGAGAATCGAAATCAAAACAGGCCCCCTCTCTCTTTCTTCCTTGATATCGTCCTTAAACTCTCATTATCGATTGGATTTTTAAATTATAATTTTTTCATGTTCATGTTGGCTTTTATATTAAAAGAATGATAGTCAAATTCCCACCATATGTCACGTTGCCACCCTATGCCATTGCTGAGGGTGGCTGGACCGTTGTCTGGCTCAGAACATTGTGCACTCAATAGCGTGGTTGCACAGCGAGTGAGGAATGTGTACTGCCAAAGAAAGGCGCCCTGCCGGCGGCCACGATGGTTGCGAATTAGATCCTTGCTTGCCTCTCTCTATTTTCCGATGGTTGGGCGAGGGCACCATCATCATGTTTGCCTCGCTGGCCCTCGTTTGCCGCTCTCACCCTCGCGCATGCACTCATAGATGCAAAGTCGTAGGAGGTTGGCATTATTTTCCTAGTTTATTTTTAATTATCAAGCATTATAAACACTTGCCATGTAAAACGTTCTCTTCTTGACCATAAATCTTGGAGGATTTTGCTTCCAACTATACTGAGCATATCAATGCTTGTATTTCGATGATTTGAACTTCCGAAAAATTTTAATTATCACAATGGGCCTGCAGAAAGGAGAAAATGCTATTTGTAGATAGTCAAACTACGGTGGGATTAATTCCAAAGTAAATATCTATAAATCATCTTGCCTATGCAATTTACAATGTAGCTTTTTGCTGTCATATTCATACTTTACCCAAAAATAAAATAAAATAAAGTTAAAAAAAAATTAAGAGGCTTGAGAAGGTGGTGATTGTTAATGGATGGACTCTTGACGAAAATGCAATTAGCCACTTAGCCAGTGCTGCCAAGAACCCCCTTTAGCTTCTTAACTTGGGCATCATCTAGGGAAGTGGTGAACTCCACCAACTCAGAAGGAAAATGATTAGCGAACAGAGCAAAGCCCAGGGCTTGGACTACTGAAGCTTAGTATGGCAAGTGCTGGACCTTTACCAGCATTCAATTGGAAGTGCAATAGCCCCCAAGGGAAAATCATGCTTTCCCCTTTGTTGAGGTTCTTCAAGTAGATGGTGTTTGCCAATGACGAGATGAACCCAGCACAAATCTACCCTTGGAGGACCATGGGAACCTTTGAGCCGCCTGGGTGCATGTGCATTGGGATGACCCCCCGCCAGGGGCCATATTGAAATTAATGGTTGCAACCAATCTGTATGTGTAGATGATAGAGACTAAATAGCTGTCGAGTATATTCACGACTTATGTTAAAAGTGGCAAAGAAGGTTCAATCCATAAGGGAATGTTTATAAGTTCTATCTTGCAAGTTTACTTAACAATAATGGAGCACTACACCACCAATAAACCAATAAGTACATAAAATTATTTGTCACAAACAATACTTCTCTATATCTAATTGAATGAATCTCTTCTCCTATCAATACAAAAGTAGTTTTGTCATAAATTTTCCTTTTGAGAAAAACACAAATAGAAGTCCTTTTATTAATGCCAGAATTTTCGTCGAAAAATCGAACATGCATTTTTTTTTTTTAATGTAAAAACAAGAAGTACATGAAACTAATAAAAATTGCTAAACATTGGGCCCATCTCACTACAGCCTCGCTTCCACATATTCGTATCTTATACGTATGCATTCGGTTCGGTTTTTAATGAAAACCGAACCGAAAAAACCAAATTTTTCGGTTCGGTTCGGTTCGGTTTTCAGTTCGGTTCGGTTTTCGGTTCGGTTACTGACACCCCTAAAAGAGGACGCACAAAGACAGAGCTCAGCGGATCCTCTGTCGCATCATCATTTTCCAGCAGCTTTTAGGTTGCCATTCCCTCTTCATTCTCGGCCACCTCCACTCCACCGGTAGCCGCCGCTTGTCTCTGATCGTTGACCACCATAGTCTCTTCGCATTTGAACCTCAGAGAATAAAGCAGAGAGTATAGGGAAGGAATTCTCATGTTCAGTTGTGATTCTCTCTCGATTTCCTCTATGCATCCTTACCCTTCTCTCTGTCACTGATTGTCATTGCAGGCCACTTCCCCAACACCACCAGCTTCGCAGCCACAAGAAGTGCTCTCTTTGCTTGCGTTTTCGGGCTAACTTCATCGAAGTGCTTGATTCTCCATCTCCCTCCTTTAGTCCGTTCCAGTATTTGGTGCTACAACTCCTGAAGATTCACTCCTCCGATTTGATCTCCAATCGCGGTCGATATTACTCTTCGTCAAGGTAAATCCACATACTGTTTCGCTGAAGGTAAAGACCGAGTACTCAATTCCATCAGCGTGAAATCTGGTCGCGTTTTACGCTTTCCGATGACCTTGAGCATGCTGCATTGCCTCTTTTTGATAAGATCTCTTCCTTATTTCTGCATCTAGATCCTTTGACAGAAATATCTACCACCTGTTTGATAAAATTCCTTAACTAGATCGGTGTGTGTTTCGATTCAGATTCTGATTGAGAGCTTCCCTTTGCTTGATTGATACATTAATTTTGTTGTAGAGACTTTACTTGTATTTCATTTCCCTTCATTTCAGAAGTTAGTAGCTATTCATTATAGGAATTGTTATTGAAATTCTCGGATTAGAAGCATATCCAAAGGTGTACATGAGATAAATCTGATATCTAAGTAGTCCGAACTTAGACCAAGGGCATCTTGAACGAAAATGAATCGATCCATGTACATTTACTTCTTATGCTTCAGAAAATGTTGATCTATGTTTATTGTGCCCAACTGCAAACATATTATAAAAAATATTGCTGGGTTTGTTCTCTGTACATGTTGAGATCGCAAGCGTATTGAACGAATGCTAATATCTTGAATCTTGGGTGCATACTGCAAGAGCATTGAGCTGCTGCTCTAGTCATCACATACACATTCATTTTGGGTGGGTAGTGTTACTGATTGGTTCCAATCTTCATATCCGTTGAGTAGTTGATGTGGTTACCTTGTTGTGTTTGTACCAATGTGTTATGCTACGGATTATGTCTATTCTATGCATGCTTGCTGTTCATATTTCCTGGTATGTGGAATTGTTCAATTGTGTCATTGATGTGCTGTTCATTCATGCCAAGCAGTTGCTGTCCAGATGTCCTCTTTCATTTTCTTTTTTTCTGTTCTATTTTGGTGAGCCCCTAGTGTTATGACTGAAGAATTTAGAGTTGTAACAGCGTGGATAAGCATTCAATTTGGGTGGGCAGTGTTACTGATTGGTTCATCTTTGTATGCGTTGAGTTGTTGAAGTGGTCACATTGTTGTTTTTGTACCAATGTATGATGTGCTGTGTTACGGGTTATGTCTATTCTGTGCGTGCTTGCTGTTCATATGTCCTGGTGTGCATAATTGTTTAATTGTGTCATTGATGTGCTGTTCGTTCATTCCAAGCAGTTGCTGTCCAGATTTCCTCTTTCATTTTTTTCTGTTCCATTTTGGTGAGCCTTTAGTGTCGAGGCTGAAGAATTCAGGGCTGTAACAGTCCAGTATGAGGAGACCATTATTCAAATGCTTTTAGGTTTTGTTTGTTTCGTGAAAACTAAATGATTTTAAAATCATTTTCCTAAAAATGTTGGTGTCTTTCAACACATTTATGTAATTTCAAACTAATCATAGGAGAAGGAATAAAAAAAATTTCTTTAGAAAGTAAGTTATTAGCCACATTTTATATGTGAACTGTTAATTTCACGAAGCTATATCATTGTTTGAGAAGTTTTTGCTAAATAAATTTCTTGCGTAGCAGTATTTGTTTGTTTAAACGATCGGAAAAGAAAAATATAATATGATTTATTCATGTCCACTCATCTCCAATAAAGAAATGTCCCGTGGAGCAGAGTAATACCGTGGTTATTTGAGGCCACCGCTGTATGTGAGTATCATCATGGATAAAGCCTCGATAACGAAGCACTGCCGTGAAGGTGCTCGCAGAAGACTCGAAACAAGAAAAAACGCCAAAACAGGGAATTATCAAGTCCGTCTCTGCAAGGGAAGTTTTAGGCGAAACCCGCATATCCGTGGCAGCCACTGAGGTGCGGGACGGAGTCAAGAATTTCAGGAATGGATGAATAAAGGTTTGAACAGGAACAGCAAGCGCTTGAACAGCGAAAATAGAGGAGCTAACAGCAGAGCCTCTCGGCCAAACTCAACAAAGCCAATGCCAGCGATCGCATGAGGTCAAGTTGGAGTCGGCAATGGTGGCGTTGCTCTGGAAACTCAGCTGACGTTACAGTGAGGGAGAAGAATCATCAGAGCTCCCTGATGCTGGTAGGAGAGCTCGTGAGATAAAAAGCCACAGAGAGGGCCCATTGGTCCTGTTGGCGTGTGTAGACGAATCCAGGTGCGACGAAGGTGGGGGTCAGGAGAGGAAGAGAACGGTCTCCATGAGTGATTCCAAATCCGAGATAATAAATGGAGTGGGAGTTCCTCTCTCTCTCTCTCTCTCTCTCTCTCTCTCTCTCTCTCTCTCTCTCTCTCTCTGTCTGTGTGTGCAGGTGTGTGCCTCATTTCTTGCAGGTGCTTATGAGTGGCAGTCGGGAGAGGGAGGTTCAGAGAGAAGATCTGGTCATGGTGGAATCTGGAGGGGTAGGCGAGATTGAATGCAGCCGCAGAGGAGATCCAGAGGAGGAACTCACTCCTGAGTGCGCGTCTTCTCCCGCAAAATTCCGGAGAATCCCTTCAACCACCTGAGCGTGGATTTCCCTCCCCTTAGCAATGTGTATGGCGTTGGTTTTTTAAAGTAAGTTCTTTAAGGTGTCGATCATATTCAGCAGATCGTCGTAGAGGAACGAAAAATTCCTTGGTTATATCGAAAAACTTTAAACAATGTTTTTCTTAAGGAAATATAGTTGAGTATGATGCATGATTTCAAGTATCGTGGACTCGGGTAAAGAGAAATACTACAATTGCAGGAGTGCCAACTTAGTCTAATCAACATTTCCGCCTCTGGAGTAAACTTATATATCATGACACCAGTTTTCTGAAAACTAAATCACCTCAAATCTCTAAAGGTCTTTGGAAAATTACCCAATCAGTCTTAAATTTATTTTACGTATACCAATTTAGTCATAAATTTTTTAGTAAAAATTGGCCAAAATCGTTGATATGGCGATTCAGTAATCATGGGCCTCCTACGTGGCACTCTATCACATCAATGACTTTCAGTGAAAGTTGGCCAAAATGACTACATTAAAATTTTGAGTAACTGTTAAGAATTAAATTAGTAAAATTGAAAAATTTAGAACTGAATTAGTATCAATAAAATAAGTCTAAAACTAATTGGACAAAAATGTTCTAATGACTACATTAGGTATTTAGCGTGCATTTGGTCCACAAAAATGTTCTAATGAAAACTATCTTTTGTTTTCATCTTCCATTTTCTTGATAATATGGTTGGTGAGTGAAAAAAATAGGAGTTTTCAAAGGGAATGAAAATTATAAAAGCATTTTTGGTGTTCTCTATAAAATAAGGTCAACTTTGGTTATTTTTAATTTTAAGGTTCAGAGTTTAGAAAGGCAACAACCAAAATTCCCACCAAATGTTTTTCATTGAGAACTCTGGAGATGAAAACAAGAAATTGGATCCATCTATGGGTAGCTGCGTTGGTTGAGAGTCATTACCTCATCACCAAGGTCGAGAGTTCGAAACCCACAATTGCTAGCAATTTAAGTGGGGGCTCCTAGCGGTTGGTTGCTGGGCTAATCTCCCCTAAAATATAGGGGCCTGGCTCTCGGGAGCCTTTTGGGCATGGGGGCCCATGGTGGAGTCCTCAATTATAAAAAAAATAAAAATTAGAGAATTTCCATTGTATAACTATATTTTGGATAAAAGCTATCTCTTTATAAAGATTCTATCTTGAATCAAATGAAGCTCTTTACTTTTACTTTTTGGCTTGACAAAAGTAGGATGCTAATTTTGCTGATGAATTATACGACTAAAGAATCGCAAATTAAGTTGCCCGAATAGCTTTTCCAAGCCCAAGAAGCAACTTAACTTGGTAAAAACTCAACTTGATCATGATGTCAACTGTTAAGGGATGAAATGAACTTTATAGTAAGATAGAGGGATAGAGCCATCAAATTGAAGTCCATTGCTTTTGTTTTTGAGCTTCACAAAAGTGAGGTGCTCATTTTGTTGATGAATTATGTGACTAAAGACTTGCAAATTAAGTTGCCTAAATAGCTTTTTTGAGCCCAAGAAGCAGCTTAACTTGGTATAGACTCAACTTAATCATGATGTCAAGTGTCAAGGGATGGAATGAACTCTATAATAAGAAAGAATGAGGGAGTCATCAAATTGATGTTAGTTACTTTTGTTTTTGGGCTTGATAAAAGTAAGGTGCTCATTTTGCAAATGAATTATACAACTAAAGGCTTGCAAATTAAGTTGCTCGAATAGCATTTTTAAGCCCAAGAAGCAACTTAACTTGGTATAGACTCAACTTGATCATGGTGTCAATTGTCAAGGGATGAAATGAACTCTATAGTAAGAAAGAAGGATAGATTCATCAAATTGAAGTCCTTTACTTTTGCTTTTGGGCTTGACAACAGTTAGTGGCTCATTTTGTTGATGAATTATACAACTAAAGACTTGTAAATTAAGAGGTATGGACACCTAGCGTGCCAAAACTTGGTATGGAGGGACACTTAAGTACCAAAAGCTTGGAAAGTGACACTTAAGTGTCAAAATCGGAGCAAAATGGATCACTTAAGTGCCAATCTAACTAAAATCCGGCTAAAATGCTAATGTGGCATTTTCTAGCGATATACTTAACCGGCGTGGCAAATTTAAAAAAAAAAAACACATGGAGGAGGAAAACAACGTCACCCCATCCACTCTACCTTGGCCAAGCTAAACAATATCGTTTTTCCTTAGTGCTAAAGGACATCGTTTAGCTTATTTAGGGTTTAACCAGTCATCGCTCGCGTTCACACCAGATCTAATGTCCTCTCCATCGCTGTTCGCAAGTCATCACTCATCGTCGTCGCTTGCCATCATTGCTTACCATCATCGCTCACTCAGGTTTGTGTTAGGGAAATCCCTTATGATGTTTTGAAGATGACAAAATAAATCAAAGGCTACTAACGTGTTTAATGGTTAAGTAATAGACCATGCAGATGATAGAACATGTAAATGATATTATCAAAGTCTGAAGACGGCTAGAAGATTGAATGGAACACATGTCCAAAGTATATTATGAAGATTTCCAGACTTCTGTGTCAAAATCTGAAGACTGCCAGACTTTAGTGTCAAAGTCTATTCTACATTAGAAATCTGCTCACTCTGACAAATTCCAGATTCGACAGAACATTATACAAGCTCAAATATATAATGGCTAGTGATCTGGTTTGGATTCCACATCAAGATTGATTTGATTGACTCAATCTAATTAATTGACAATTAGATCTTAAAGACAAGAACTTTCTATACGGAGAAGCTCTACTTATGGAAACCAAGATTCTGTTTGTATGGGTGATCAGAATCAATTTGGGATTCTACTTCTATCAGTCAACGGCTACCAAATCTTCTAAATACAGATCTGTCCAATGGGTAGATTGGAAGACGATCCTCAAGATATTGTCCAATGCCTAGTTTGGAAGTGGAGGAGTATTTAAGGAGATGAAAGATCGATAAGCAAGTAAGAGATGAAGCGTAGAATTTATAATTCTAAAGCCCGAGTAACCTTCGATCATACACTTGTCTTTGGTGAGCTTAAACGTTTGTGATCTTGAGAGAAATACCAAAATAGTGACTTAGTGAGATAGTGTGATCTACTACTAAGTGTTTGCACTCAAAGTTATAATCTCTTATTGATTGCATAGTGGAATCTAGCAAGAAGGCTGTTAGAGTGAGAGAGTGGACGTAAGCTTGAATTAAGCCGAACCACTATAAACCTTGCGTTCTTATTCTCTTCCCTGAATCTCTTTATTTTGTTCATAGTTCTATTTAACTACTAAAGTCTGATCTCGCTCAAAATCTGCTGCTCTTCAAAATCAATTTTAAAGGTCTGTTGTTATTCGGACTCAGGTTAAAAGTAATTGTTTTCACTGCATTTTGCAAAATCTGTTTTTACACCTATTCACCCCCTCTAGGTGTTCATACTAGCACTTTCAGTTTGTTCTCTTCTTCCTCTCCCCTGTGGTGAGATTAGGGCTTCAACTCGTTTATTAGGGCTTCGACTTGAAATTTTGGAGTCGGTTGGGAAATGTAAGGCTTGGATGGTATTGATGTGAGGTTTAGGGCTCAAATGTGGTGCTAAAACTCTATTGGGGATTCGGGTTGATAGTTTAGGGCTCAGCCTCAAAATGTAGGGCTCGGCATAGGGCTCGACGAGGGGAAAATTAGGGCTTAGATGTGGTGCTAGGTACTGTGATGTGTGATTTAGGATTCAGATGTGAAATTGTGATGTGTGAAAGAAATTTTTAGGGGTCGGATGTGAAATGTGATGTGCAAAGATGATTGTTAGGGTTCAAACATTACCCCAATTTGCCTTGTTGATTTTTGAAATTCCTATATCAATTTGTAAAGCTATTGAAAAGAGAATACCATCTTTTAGTGGAAACAAATTGCTACAGAAAGGGTATCCATTGGAAAAGATGGGATATTTGAAAAAAAAAAAAAAAAGAGGGAAGATTGTAGGGGATTAGACTTCAAAGACTTAGTTGATTTCAATAAAGCACCGTTGGAGAGACAAGCTTGGAGATTTATACAAGACAAAACAATCATATGGAGTAGTTTGTTGAGAGGTATTTGCTTTCCTAAAGGCGATTTCTAAACAGCCAAAAAAGGCCCCCGACCTTCGTCGGGGTGGCAAAGCTTTCTATTGGGAAGAGATACAATTGAGCAAGAAGTAAAATGGGAGGCTGCGGATGACAGTAAGATCAAAATTAGAGAGGATAGATAGCCAATTTCACGCAAGATAGGCGGTCCAGCAATCAGCTAGTAGCGGAATTAATCAATCAAACAAAATAGGAATGGAAATTTCAACTACTACAGGAGACATACAAAGAAAGAATTGCTAAGGAAGTTGCAACTATGCCTCTAAGCCTAACACCTAGGCCAGACAAGATGATATGGACAGTGAATCATTTAGACGCCTACACAGTAAAGAGCTGGGACAACAAACTTCAAGACTCCGAAAGACTCCAAATGATAAATCAACCATCCTCATCATAGTAGTCTCCTAAAAAACTATGGACGGAAATTGGGAAACTCAAAACCTACCCTAAGGTCAGATTTTTCATATGAAGTGCATGTAATAATGCTTTACCTACAAAAGGAAGATTTTACCTAAACAAGAGTGCTCTTTTTGTTGCCAAGTTCCTAAATTGACTGAGCACATATTTATCCACCGTCCTTGGACAAAGACGGTATGGTCAGATTAGAGAATTGTAGCCAACATTTCTCTAGATATTAATCATTGAATAGATAAATGGGTATGGGAGAATCTTACTGTAAGGAAAAGCCTACAAGCCAAAGCTGAGTTCGCCAAAGCTATTTGGAGGGTATGGAAGGCTCAGAAAAACTGGATTTTCAAGCAAAAGACCCCAAACCAAGCTTGATAATTGAAGAACCATATATCCAGCACAATTACAAGCGCAACGGGGGAGGAACAACACTAATTGAGCAGACGAGAGATCCTCGGCTGCAACGCGAGTAGAGGGGAGGTTTTCAGCAGCAACGGGAGGTGGCTCGACAAACCAATTCCTCTACAAAATCTATGTGGACAATGCATGGAACAACTCAAATCTGGAGGCATCGGGAGCAGGGGTGAGCAGAAATAGAGATGGAGTCCTCCTCGACGGATTTGCCAAACGGATTCCCATCCACGCTCGTGGCCGAAACCCTAGCTATTTGTGAGGCACTGAATTGGTGGAAAGAGAAAAGGGATGCACGAAGTGAACGAGCTGAAGGCAGTCTTCCAACTAATTTGTGCAAGCACATATCAAGTGATCTAAGCATGGTCCTATTGTCCCACAGCTTATCAACGGTGGAATGCATCCTAGGCTAGGCCGAAGCACCTTAGGCCACGCGATCTATCATCCATGACTACATTAGTTTGTTGGGCCAGCTTAAGGAAATTAAACTATGCTTTGAACCGAGAGAATATAATCAAGCCGTTGATTAGGTTGCTAAGGCATACTGAGCCAATTCTCTCCTGATAAACTAGATTATTAATCCTCTCATCCTCTTTGGTTGATTTTATGTTTAGACATCGAACCATTTTGTAGCCCATCAGTCTTGGGCTAGTAATGGAATATTGTTAGTTTTTTACCAAAAGAAACTTGTTTTGACCAAAATACGCACATTAAAATTTTCTTTTTACAACTCAGATGTAGGAATTTGGTGCACCCCTTAGAAATCCAACAATATTTTTATATTAGCAAAATATAGGCAATCATCGGATATTACCTTTTGAACATTTAATTTTTCTTTATAGATGCTATCGAGATGAATGGTTTCATACTCAAAACAATATATATATGAAGAGTGCCCTTAATATTCATAGTACTAAATGCACGACTTTATTCGTCTGAACTACAAAATCAGATATAGGACTCCGTTCGCATAAAATGTTACGCACATAGAACTATACCCGCCATATATCTTTCATCACTCATCCAATTTTGTAAAGGCTTTCAAGATAGAACCCACATAGACATAAACAATAATATAAAATATATATAATTTCTTCTAAAAATATAGCAATTTATTATCACAATATGCATATAAATCAGAGATGGTGAATTAGATATTTGCTAAGATTAGATATCTACTAGCTGAGAGGTTTGCTGCATTGACTATCAAAAGCAAATTACTAGACAAAAACTTGCACATAAATATGCCACATCGGTGAGCGTCATGCGAAATTTATGCACTTTTATATATAAATACAAAGATAGATAACGAACCCATCCTGAAATGTTCTTTGCGAGTATAATTTCCTTGAATTAGCTCATCTCACCCTGAAACTTCTTGAGCACTGAGGTTTACCGTAAGCTATCCAAAAAGCCATCTCTCGCCCAACACCCCTCTTTCGTCTCCAACGAACATAGCCACCTTTTGTAGGAAAACATTGGTAAAATCAAAACCCAAATATCTAAACTGAACCAACTACGAGACAATAGCATTTCAACGGTATTATGACACATGCAAAATGTCTCAACATGAAAAAAATTTGGCAATCTTTAGATCATAAATCTAAGTCCAACCGAATTGTTAAAATTTACACAGGTAAAACATTTGGACCTAAACGTAAAGAAACTAATTGTCAAAACCAGGTCATGACAATACACTTAATCCACAAGGCCTTATCAATGGAATGTCTGCTAAGATCATATCATGAAGGCCATGGCAATACAGTTGAATCAGAAGGGCCATCGACGGAAAGAATCATTAGCTCATTGATCATGAGTTTCCAATGGACAGCATGAGATGGGCTATGATAGCTTGACTCAATTTATGCACCGAAGTTGAAGATTGAATCAAAGATAATCCATCAATAAGGGATCAGAAGTAGTTACAAATCACCCTAGAGTAGAGCGCAAGTCAAAACAGTTATAGATTCATGCTGAGAATAACCAAAACTCATAACAGAATGGCCAGTGAAAGAGACAAAAAGAGTCCAGGAAAAGAGGGGAATCATCAACTATCAAGACATTGGAAAAATCACAACGACACATTGGATTTGACTTTGAAGAATATGAAGATGAGAAAATCATTCATAATGGATCAATTTATTTTATATTTTGCCTAAGTTTGAATTTTAATTTCGAATTAGATTAGGTTTACCATTTTCAGTGCTAATCTTTGTCTGTAAAAGTTTTCCAGTCGTGCTTTGTAAGCTTTTTACTTTTTCTCTGCACACTACTCATCTCCATTAGCAATTTATATTCAACTCCAGTCGTTGAGCAAACATGACCGCCACGAATGTAGGTCATTTGTTTTAGTTCAATAAAATTTCACTAAAAGTCCGTGTCGTCTCAAATCCACTCCTAGCATATTCTTTATTTCTTTGAATTTTGCAAAGTCGTTGAGGCTTCAAGGCATATATATAATTTTGATTCGAAGTCATATTTAAGAATTTATGGATAATATCCTGTTAGAAACTTATATGTTCGTTCAATTTACGGGGCCAAAAACATAAATAGTCACTCCGGATAGGGTTATTTGCTTCTACAGAAAAGCCAAAGCACTCATGTTGAACGACACTACTTGTCTTTACCAAGCTCATGGGCTGGGATCTTCCTTTCATATCATCTATAAAAGAAGTGAGCGCAAATGTTTAGCCCCTCTAAGCATTTCATTTAAAAAAAATTAAAAAATAATAAAATAATAAAATAATAAAATAATAAAATAAAAGAGAGACGAAATTTTCAAATCTAGCAGGTAAATGCACATGATGAATGCAACCAAAGTTAGAGCATGCGAAGAAAATATAAGTATTCACGTCTTGACACAATGATGTAAACATGCACCTGCTCCCTCATACCATTCTTAACCAAAAGATGACTACTTAAAATATCAAAACCGGGAAAAATATCTGCATCAGGTACACGTTTAAAAAACTATTTCAGGACTCATTTCGTGATAAAATGCCATCCATAGAAGATAAAATATTAAAATGAAACACGTGAGAGTTAGGTTGAGAACGAGATGGATACATTTAATAAGCAAAATTATTGAAATGAAATACATCAGAGTTAGGTTGAGAATGAGACGGATACAATTAATAAGCAAAATTATTGAAATGAAATACATCAGAGTTAGGTTGAAAACAAGACGGATACATTTAATTAGCAAAATTATTGAAATGAAATACATCGGAGTTAGGTTGAGAATAAGACGGATACATTTAATTTGCAAAATTATTGAAATGAAATACATCGAGTTAGGTTGAGAATGAGACAGATACATTTGATTAGCAATTTTTGCAATTTCCTATGGGAATCCCACATGGGAGCTTCCCAAAGACATCGGAGAGTATTAGTATATGATGGGAAGGACTCTTCCATATTGGTGGGCTTGTGATGAACAATATTTGGCCGGCAGCCATTCTCTATGTAATAATTTGTGTTATTGTTTATGTCCAGGGTTCACCAATTACCATGCCCATTGTGAAGAGGATCCACTGGCCATGGCGGCTCAACAGGTAAATAATATTGAAGTCAACATAACAACCGCATGACTTTAGGTGTAAGAAAAAGAAACGTACCAACCACGCGCTATGCCATATTCCATCAAATTATTTTTCTTCAGGAAAAGAATGTTAACGCGGGAGAAATAGCATTTCGAACTTCCTAACATGACCATCAGCAAACAGAGTCTCAACCTTGTGCTATCAAAAAGCCTAAAAAGTAGAATGGAGAATCAAAAGACAACTCAAGAAATTTATGTGATTCGATCGATGGCCTGCATTCATGGGCAGACAATAACTGCAAAGATTTACCTCTCAAAATACAATGAAAGAGAAAGAACTGTAAACGCCTCTATACCCTAATAATCCCAATATCTCCCACATAATCTCTCTAAGAGAAAATACTAAAGTTAAACAATTTCATCTAACGAGTGGAGACTTACTCTAAGCCCCAGAGGTGAGTTCAAGTGTTCTGGAGAAGGACCGAATGATGAAATGAAAAATAAATAATAAATAAATACATAAATAATAAAAAAATTCCCCCAAAAAAACCGAAAGGTGGATTAGAAAAATATGCTTTAAATAGGTTGTTAGATGTTTTGTATTAGTTTTAGCTTAGTTTCATTTCATTAGAATTCGTATAGTTAGAAAAGTTCTATTCCTTGACTTTTAGTGAAAGTCGTGCACGTTATTTGCTTGATTGGTGATTTGTGTGATCATTTTAGATTAGATTGTGGATTCTTAGTTTAGGTTAGAATCATTTAGGATTAGTTTATCTAATTATTCATGTTGAATAATATTAAATTTAGTTTGAGAAATATAATCGAAAAATTAAAATTAATTGATTAAAAACATCACTTCAAAAAAATTTTAAAAAATCATAGTAAATAACTTAGTTGAACTTAGAATTTACCTCATATAATTGTGTGGAAGTGTCGTAACCTTGGAGGAATTTGAAAAGGACTAAATGAGCATTTAATATCCTAAGGTCGAAATGGGACCCCGACTTACGATGACAAAATGCTAACCCAGGGATTTCTCGTTTCTCTGAAAGTTTTGATAACCCTAACTATCCATGTCAAGAAAGGATAGTCTCTAAAGTCAAGCTCATAAGGGTTGTTGTCCTAGAACTTAATACTGAAATCATATTATACTTTACTCAACTCGTATTAGGTTACCTTATTGCACTTTACTTTTTACTCGCTCTTTCATTACTATCACTAATGAACTTGTTGTGATTCTTCTACATTACTTTCTAGATGTGAGTTGCTTGTTTTACTTAAATCGTTAGGTTACATTTTAGGACCTTGATAAACGTCAAAAACATTATATGAATATTTAGTGGGCAACAACCTTAGGATTCATAATTTGTAAAAAGACTGCCTGGACCCTTTAGCTAACAAATAATCAAGTTTAGGTGTCGAAAAGGCACTAGTTAGATAACTAATGTCATCAAATTCCCAATCCTAAATCTCTGGTCGTGTCAAAAGTGAGGTATTCTCCCCTATCTCATTTGGTTTTCAGCCAACTCCTACAGCCTAATGGCGAGTCTTTCATATAGAATTCTCATAGAGTTAATTGAATCAAAATGAAAGTCCAAACATTATCTAAGGTAAGGATTTGAGAGCAACCACGCCAATTGAGGACCGTCGGTCCTTAACTCAACATTACCTTTGAACCCGTCTTTCCTAGACCATTCAGGAGGGTCATGAAAAGTTATAAATCTCTGCATGAAATTTCAATATAATCATTCCCACCAATTTTCACTAGCAATCGCTGACTTGCGAGTGTGCCACGCAGGATAGCCGGCAATGAATGAATTGCTATGTCGGCAATCTTCAACAAAAATTGATTAGAAGTACTACCTTAGAATTTCGCGCAAAAGTCAATAACTTAATTGGAAAAATTGAAATTTAGGACTAAATTTGATCCATATAGGTCTAAGACTGATAGGTTAATTTTCTAAATTTTTATGTACATATGAATTCTATTTAGTTGTTCATGCATATGTGGATTTTATTTTGAAATATCTATATAATTAATTAGATGGCTGATTAAAATCTATGATAGTTATAATTCCATGCGCTTCACAATTTATGTAGACAGAATCATCTTTATGATGTAATTCCAATTTTATAGTTCTTAAGAAATAGTCATGCATCTGATATCATGTCTATCACTGATATTCTTTACATAAAGATTATTTTAATCATCAAACCATTCATCTCGAGAGCACCTATGAAGAACATCAAATGTTTAAAAAGTCATTTTAGTCATTGCCCATATTTTGGTAATAATTATTATAAAATAATTGTTTATGTATATATAGATTCAATCTCGACTTACCTATATTATAATAAATTTATATTTTTAAGTTGGTGGACAAATTCCTACGTTTAGGTTATAAAATGAAAAATTATACGTGCATATTGTGGCAATAAATGTTTGAAATATTATGAATTACATGAATGAATATTCATTATAATCATCTTATCTAATGTACTTATTATGGTACATTTGTATCGTAGATTCTAAGTACATCTCCATATACAATAAATGTCCATCTCCCTATCCAATACATGTATCATTCGATACATTGATATTAATGATAAGTACATGCTTATTTTCCTATAAATAGGAGCTTAGTTTTTATTGTAGACAATAACAGTCATATAATAGTCATACACTGAAAATAAAATTTTCTCCTCTGACTTTCCCTACAATCTTTGGTGTCTGATTTTCTCTACTCAATCTCTCTATTCTCTCTATTATATATTTGCAACGCAATATTTTACAATACGTTATCGGCACGAAGATCTACCGACTGAGTAAGTAATTTTTGCAAGATGTGTATTCTTTTTATTAATCAACTTATACTTCATCTTCTTCTATCAATTCTTCATTTTTATTTTTCTTGGCCCGAAGCCAAATTTGCAATCTAAAAGTATCCTTCTGAACCTGAAGTGGTAGTGGATATTTCGAAATCCTTTTAATTAATTTAAGGATTTGATTTTGCAAGGATTATATGCAAATTTTATGATACTAGATACCTGAAGTTATCAATATAAATGTAAATGGAAAATACAAAAAAAAAAAAAAATGAAGATGTTTGTTTGCTTGATAGTACAACAACGCATACTATATTTTGTAGTAGACACTTTTTCTCGAGTATGACATTGCGTAAGGCACAAATCCATACAATATTAGGTCCTGTTCCGATTATTTATGGTTTTGGGAATGTCACAATTATTTTGCCAAATGGCACAATCCTGCATATTGAGAATGTGTTTCTAAGCATTAGATCAAAAAGGAATCTGCTCAGTTTCAAAGATGTATGTCGCAATTGGTACCATATTGAAACTATTTATAAGTAAGATAATAAATATATTAGCATTTCCTATTATAAGATGGGCTTAAAGACCATCAATGAGAAGCTAGAAGCTTCTTCTATGAGTTTGTATTGTGTCATGATTAAAACTGTTGAAACATACGTCACCACATCCTGGAGATTGGTAAACCCTGATCAGTTTGGACTGTGGCATGATCGCCTTGGTCATCTTGGCGCTTCAATGATGCGTAGAATAATTTAAAATACAAAATGGCACCCTTTAAAGGATATAAATGTATTGTTGTCCAAAAATTATAATTGTGAGGCTTGCTCACAAGGAAAGCTCATTATCAAACCTTCTATAATAAAGGTTAATCTTGAATCTCATTTATTCTTACAAAGAATTCAGGGTCATATTTAGGATCAGTACAACCACCAAGTGGACCATTTCGATATTTTATAGTATTAGTGGACGCATCCTATAGATGATCCCATGTTTGCCTATTATCTACGCGCAATGTTACATTTGCACGTTTACTTACGCAGATTATAAAGCTCTGGGCACAATTCCTTGATTATCCAATTAAGAGTATAAGGATGGATAATGCTGGTGAATTTACATCAAAGAGTTTTGATATATATTGTGCTTCACTCGAAATTGAGGTTGAGCACCCGGTTGCATATGTTCATACTCAAAATGGATTAGCAAAATCCTTTTCTTTTCTCTTTTTTTTTTTTTGTGACAGGAGGAACTAGCTTGCACCGATAGTGCGCCATAAACCCCCTGGTGACGCTAGCAAGGAACCACCACCCTGACGCCACGCTTAAATCGCCTAATGATCCGCCAGCCTCCCTGCAACTTGCGTTGCACGGGCTTCGAACTCCCAACCTCCTGTTTGGAGGTCTGGAGCCTACCCAGCGGAGCCACCACGGCCGATGGTTGGATTGGCATAATCCTTGATTAAGTATATCCAAATAATTGTCCACACTCTATTATTGAGAATAAATCTTAACGATACAGCATGGGGTCATGCAATTTTGCATGCAACAGCTCTAATAAGATTACGCCCAACTGCGAGTTTTTTACAATCTCCCATTCAAATGGTTCTTGGTTATGAACCAAATATTTCACATTTACGCACCTTTGGTTGTGTAGTATAGGTGCCTGTAACACCGCCAAAAAGAACAAAAATGGGTTCCCAATGTCTTTTGGGCAATTATGTTGGGTTTAATTCACCATCTATCATTAGGTTCTTGGAACCAACTACCGGTGATCTTTTTACTACCAGATTTGCAAATTGTTATTTCAATGAGATTAGGTTTCCATTAATTGAGATACTTACAACTTCCATGTCTGTAAAAGAAAAATCAGTTAAGGTTTTCTCTTAGAATGAGAAAGATTTATCTCAATTAGACCCAAATGACTCATGAATGTGAAACGAGGTGCAGTACATAATCTATTTACAGGCTATCGCCAATAGACTTCCTAACACATTTAATGATGCTACTAAGGTAACGAAGTCTCATATTCCAGCTGCAAATGCTCTAACTAGGATAGTTGTTCACGAAGAACAGGCTAAAATTGATCAAAATCCCCTGCACTTGAAGCGTGGTAGATCGATAGGATCAAAAGATACTGTTCCTCGAAAATGAAGGAGAAATAATCAGGAATCCGCTCCAAAAGAGCCTGGCATTGTGCTTGCTCCCAAAGAGCTTATTACTCCTGAAGAGGCGCAAACTCATGAAAGGAACACCAACACCGGGAATACTAAGAATTCCATTATATATTGTAATGAGATTTTGGATCAAAATGAAATCATCATTGATGATATTTTTGCATTTTTAGTTGCTCATAAAATTATGGATGATGATTGTGAGCCGCAATCTATTATCGAATGTCATCAAAGGCAAGATTGGCCTAAGTGGGAGGAAGCAATTAAGGCTAAATTATCTTCCCTAGCTAAACGAGAGGTTTTTGAACCCGTAACTCGTATCCTCGATAAAGTAAAGCTTGTTGGATATAAATGGGTATTTGTTCGGAAACGAAATGAGAAAAACGAGGTTGTCAGGTATAAAGACCAACTCGTCGCCCAAGGATTTTTCCAGAGACTTGGGATTGATTATAATGAGACATATTCACCTGTGATGGATATGATTACATTTCATTTTCTCATTAGCCTAGCAATCTCTTAAATATTGGAAATACATCTTATGGACATTGTAACGGCATATTTATATGGCTCATTAGACTCGATATTTATATGAAAATTCCTGAGGGATTCAAAATGCCCGAAGCATGCACTCCCCGCAATTTATTCTCAATAAAATTGCAAAAATCCTTGTACGGGTTAAAGCAATTCGGTTGCATGTGGTATCAACGCTTAAGTGAGTACCTAATTAAGGAAAGGTACAAGAATGATCATATATGCCCATGCGTGTTTATTAAGAAATCAGAAACTGGATTTGCTATTGTAGTAGTTTATGTCGATGATATAAATTTAATTGGAACTCTAGAAAAGTTAGCTAAAACTGCTGAGTATTCGAAAAGGGAGTTTGAAATTAAAGATTTGGGTAAAACCAAACTTTGTGTTGGTCTAGAGCTTGGGTATAAAGCAAATGAAATAATCGTCCATCAATCAACATACGTTGAAAGATTACTTAAACGCTTCAACATGGACAAAGCTCACCCATTGAGCGCCTCTATGGTTGTAAGGTCTCTAAATCCTCAAAATGACCTATTTCGTCCTAGAGAATCTAATGAAAAGATACTTGGTCCTGAAGTATCATATCTAAATGCAATTGGGGCTTTGATGTACTTGGCACAAGTATGAGACCAAATATCGTTTTTGCGGTAAATTTATTGGCACGTTTTAGTTCTGAGCCAACTCGGAGACATTGGAATGGAGTTATCCGTTATTTCCGAAGAACCATAGATTTTGGATTATATTATTCTAATGATTCCACTAGCTTTGGTTTAGTTGGATATGCTGATGCTGGATATAGATCTGATCCACATAAGACTTGTGACATCCTAGATTTTCAGTTCTATTTTCTATTGAATAAATCAAGCATTTCATCGACGTGCCTATAGGGCTGTTCTCCAAGCTAATCACTCTCGAGATAACTAGACTATCTAGAGAAGCCATTAAGGGATTTTAAGGCAATAGATTTAAGAATTCAACCAGAAATCGACTCCTCGGCCGTGCTCATCTTTAAAGGCCATTACGGCATAGTATAAAATCGATTTGAGATTAAAGATAGGTCGATTTGACTGAGATGTGTGGCTGATCGTGGGTGACTCCACTAAATTGAAAAATTCTCGTCGACTAACACTAGCTTGATTTTTCTGTCGTTTTGGTACCCTGTGTCTGTATTTAAATCCTCGAAATTTTCACGACAATCGAGAGTCACCAATGTGTCAAGTAGGTTCATTATGACTCGAAGAAAATTAACCATGGGTCATTTGCATTAAAAATATCTAAAAACTACCTGATAATTTAGGTCACGCTAAAAACGCGCCGAAGGGAAATTAACCGCCAATTCAAGTCTAATTTCAGAAATTGAAGATTCTGTCATGTCACAATAAATTCTAGGAGTATCGACTCAGTCTCAAAAGAATTTTCTGACAACCGAGACTTTTTGGGAAAAAGTCGGCTTAGGACCGTTTTTGTGCAAAAAAGGTCGGGGATTAATTTTGATTACAAAATTGAGATGCAAGATGGTTTATTTGATGAGGAAAATCATCAATTTGATAATTGAGGTATCGATTGTAATTATGAGGGCCAATTGAGAGTGGATCAAGAGAGAATTATTGTCCAATTGAAGCCATATGTTGGAAATTCATAGCCCCCCTTTTCCCTAGCATTTTAGACCATCTCATGAGTTGTTGGGCATGTATGTGTGGCTCATTTGCAGCCATGGGTTGTTGGCTTCATGGACAAGCAAAGAGGGGGGAACAACTTGGTGGAAAAATTGGCCAAAGGACCCCATCAAGGGCAAGCTTGCTCCACACACCTCTCTCTCTCCCTCATCCTCTCCCTTGGCCGGCCAAAGCACTTCATTTCCCTCCCTCATTGCTATGTTCAACGCCTCCATCAGCAAGGAAGAAGAAGCTGCAGCCGCCACCGCCTGAACGTCGTCGTCGCCTCACACTGCTTCACCGTCACCGTTCACACCCCACCCGCGCGCGCCGTCCGCCTCGACCCTGCCTTCCTCACGCCCAATCCAGCCACCGTCCAGCCGCCGTGGAGCCTAGCCGGGGCTGTCCTTAGCCGTTTCTTCACCGATAAATCTCCATCTAGGCCCGGTTTGGCCTATCCCTTCCTTCTTGATCAATTCCCACCTAAACCAAGTTGATTTCCTCTCATTTCCAACCAAGATTAGCAAGTAATTTTATGGGTTTCCAGCCACCTTTTTTGCCGCTTTTGAGGTGTTTCCGGGCCCCAGAGCTTAGGCCCGCTTTAGAGAAAAGTGTCCCCGCGCCGTTCCCGTCGGTTTGATCCAACCTGCACGTTAATCATATGAGTTTTGGTCAATAATCCCTTATTAGTCGGTTAATTATGCTTAAGATTTGTTTAGATTAGTTTAAGTATGGATTAGTGATAAGCTAGAATGGATTAGTGTAACTTAATTAGTGAGATTTGTGCAATAGATGATGAATTAGTTGAATCCAATGAAATCCCTACAGTTCTGGTTTCTGGACCCTCGCTGTTTGTCATTTTCGTAGATCGAAATGAGTTAAGAATTTGAGATTAATGCCTTCTTGAGAAATGTTTTAGACATTCTCAGCTATATCATATATTTTACTTATGATTTTTAGAGATTTAAAAATGGAGATATCAGCTCCATCATTTGCAAACAAAATCTCAGATTGTGCTGTAATAAGCGACCTTTGAGGATTTTAGGAGTTTTTACCAACTCTTAGGGTTCAAATTTCAAAATGGTTTCTTCACAAAAGTTGTTTTTCATTTCTTTTAGTTTAACATACTAAAATTTCATATCAAATTGATATGGTTTAGACCTCGAATCAAATTGATTTCTAAAAATAGATTTTTTGGAAAACGGACACAGTTTTGTACTAGATTGAGCGATTTACTAGGCCAAATCTAGAAGAATCTGGGTTTAGGTATCTCATTAAAAATGTTTGTTCACGTGTATTTTACAACATATTCAAATTTGAGAATTTTTCCTAACTCGTTTTATTTGGTTCCTGGATTTAAACTTGGAAATATGCAAGTGGGCCTATTCTGCCGATTATAGTCGATTCTGAGTTGTGATGGTTCTTGACACTTTACTTGCTGGAAATGGTACATTTGGTGATGTGGTTACTCTGTGTTATGCCTTGAGGACTATGTGTGATGAGGCGCGAATGGTTATGTCATGGTTGTGGTGTTGTTGGTATGATGCTTGCTGATTTGTGCAAAATTGATGATGCATGGTTGGTTTATGCCTTGAACTTATGCTTGATAATCGTCTAGGCGATGCTCCTAAGTGGAAAGCTCGTGCCTATGTGGCATAGAACGTGCTTGTGTGGCGAAAATCGATCATGCCTATGTGGCGATAATTAATCATGCCTGTGTGGCGTACAACATGCTTGTGTGGCGTAATACCAAGCCTGTTTGGCTGTATTTCTATGTGTGTCGAGTATCGTGCCTATTTGGCTGAAATTAATTGAAAAGCATGAGTTAAGCACATCGTTTATGGCACGCACACATGAATCGATGACGTGCAGGGTGTGGCAATGATTAGGTAAGATCGCTTGTGACACGACTCATATGTGATTGATGAAATGTATCATCTAATGGCCATGTGCATTGCGTGTATCATATTGAATTATAATGTGTAGGGTATGGCATACCAAGTAAGGATGTATGCGAATCGATAGTTGCCTGTTCAAATTGTGTGGTTGTGCTTAGGCGGCCCTTAAGGCATATTTTCTTCATAATCGAGTCTTAGAGAGTAGAACTCGCTGAGATATTATCTCACTGGTTATTGAATAACTATTTTCAGGTCCATAGATGATGTTGGTAAAGGACCAGGAGCCCGGAGTTCCTAAGGTGAAGTCCGAAGAATCGATGACCATGTCCAACTAGCTAGTCATAAACAATTCTCTTTTGTAGGGAGCTGATTCTTTTCTGTAAACTTTTGTGTATAGACCCAGGTATTTATAAAAAGGTATATTTTGAAAAAGTTGCTACTGCTTTTCTATCACATTGTATTGTTGTCTAGGGATTATATAGATGCTTTTGCATGCGCATTTAAATGAATGGGTCGGCAATGCATCCTGAGACATCGCTATTTAATCGACTAAGAAGGGATGGGCACATGCTCGGAGGATCGGGGCGTGACAAGGCTCGCTCTCAAACCAGTTATTTATTTTGTTATAACGGCATCGCTATTTCTTGGCATTCTACGAAGCAATCGTTAGTAGCTACATCTTCTAATCACTCTGAGATTCATGCTTTATATGAAGTTGGAAGAGAGTGTGTTTGGTTAAGATCCGTTATAACGCATATTCATAATTCTTGTTGTTTAATACCGGTTACAAATTCTCTCACTATAATTTATGAAGATAATGTTGTTTGTGTTGCACAAGTGAGGGGAGGATATATCAAAGTTGATAGGACTAAGCATATCTCGCCGAAATTTTTCTATACTCATGAACTCCAAAAAAAGTCAACAGATTGATGTTAAACAAATTCGATCCATAAATAATCTTGCTTGCCAACATCAACTTTTGAGAAATTAGTATATGCCATTGGTATGCAGTGAGTTCACAAAATGCAAGATTGACTAGCCCCAACAGTGGCTATATGGCTCAATTGATGGAGAGATATTATGAACTATGCATTGCACTATTTTTCCTTTCTGTGTGGTTTTTTTCCACATGGTTTTTTCAGCTTAATGTTTTTAACAAGGCATTAATGCATCCATAAAAGGGAGAGATCATAAAATTTATGCTCTGCACTCTTTTTCCCTTTCGTCCGGTTTTCGTCCCACTGGGTTTTTTCGGCTTAAGGTTTTTAATGAGGTAGTATCAACCGATGCACATTCGTAATACAATAAATATTCAAGGGAGAGTGTTATGAAATACATGAATGAATGAAATACATGAATGAATATTTTATATTCATCTTATCTAATGTACTTATTATGGTACATTTGTATCATACATTCTAAGTACATCTCCCTATACAATGAATGTTCATCTCCCTATCCAATACATGTATCATTTGATAAATTGATATTAATAATAAGTACATGCTTATTTTCCTATAAATAGGAGCTTGGTTTTTGTTGTAGACACTAACAATCATATAACAGTCATACACTAGAAATAAAATTATCTCCTCTGACTTTCTCTACGATCTCTGGTATCTGATTTTCTCTACTCAATCTCTCTATTCTCTCTATTATATATTTGCAACGCAATATTTTACAATATGAAAGTAATTGTATGTATGTATAGATTATAATATGAAAGATCTATATAAAACTAACCATCGAAAATTTATAGCAAGTAGAATTCCATCTATTTCACATTTAATGGGAACAGAGTCTTATATCTGGTATATATCCAATTTCTTTATAGTTCATAAGAATAAAGGCCGACATTTGGTATAAATCCTATCATCGTATTCTTTGTGTATAGCTCCTCTTGTATATGAAATTGCTCATCTCGAGAGCATCTAGTAGAAAAATTAAATATTTTTAAAGAATTATTTTATGAGGAAAGTTGTAATCCATGATTGTGCATATCACGGTAATGAATTGTTTAAAATAATTGTTTATGTTTATATAAGTTTATGAAATATCTATAATAGAATAAGGGTGACCTTTTTCAAAGGCTGAACTATTAAGTTGATGGAACAAATTCATGCCTCAAGCTATAAAAGGAAAAATCAAACGTTTGACATATTATATTCCTTGATTGTGCATATTTAGTTGATAAATGTTGAATATAATTGTTTCCGTGCCGTAGAGATTCTATTTAGAAATAGTTGGACACTCAATATTTTTTTAAGTTAATGGAAAAAAATTCCTACATCTAAATTACAAAATGAAAAACTAAACAAAACTAATTTTTTAAATGTTAGACATAAAAAATCAAGTCCAAAAATCAGGATCGATTATAGACTAACCTCCAGTCATTGTTCGTATTCACGTTCATTGGAAAATCCTGAAAATTCAACGAAATATCGAGCACACTCTACCAACCCAATTCCCTTGTATATTGATGGTGTATTCCAAAATAGAGAGGGTTTGCGTTAGACCTTGTGATCACCCATTAGAAAGAACAACCGTTTATTTATATACCGTCTCCCATCAAAACGATTACCAAATGAGCAGTTGTCCCGAAAAGATGCGAAACATGGAAACTTTATATGTGGAATAACCGCTACTTTAAGAGAAAATATGGGTCCAAAAATGTGGGATCACATAATATAAAAAACATTCTCCCAATTAATCCCATCATTTTCATCATACGGATTATCCAACCAAGTCCACGAAAAACTTTATGCTTAAAGAAAAGAAACAAAACACATGGATCATGGCGACATGTCCTCAAGAGTGAGTAATATCTTTCATGTACCACAATGCATCTTATTTCTTTAGAGCGCGCATGATAACGTTTCTATTTCTCTATTTCCCTGTTTTTCTATTTCCCGGAATAGGTTTGGAACAGAAATCTGTTTGGTAACACAATTTCATTTTTCTATTTTTAGAACAAATTTCTATTCTAGAAATAGATTTGAAGTAGAAATCAGAAGTTAAAATTTTTAACTTTTCCATTTTTGGAACAGAAATGAGAAATTAAAACTTTCTTCATCGTTCACTCTCGTCATCACCCGTAGCCCACCCGCTGCCCGTGGGATGGCAAATGCTCGCTGCCAATTGCCGGCCGGCTGCCACCAGCCGCTCACCACCAACCGCCGGCCGTCAGCCACCGGACTCCAGCCACTTGTCACCGACTGTTGGCCGTCAGATGTTGGATGCCCATCGGTCGTTGGTCGCTCATTACCAACCACGGGACACCGGAGGCCCACTGCCGACCACCGAACGTCCCTCACGGACTGCCCATTGGTTACCACTAACCATCGGATGTCGACTGTCGGACTTCGGTCATTAGCTACTCGTCGCCAACTGCCAGTCGTTGGCCACCAGGCTTTGGCTGTTAGGCCCCCGCCGCCGGCCACTGGTCGCCAACCTTCGGACGTCAGATGCCGAATGCCAAACTTCGAATGTCAGCCTCTGGACACCAAACTCTACCACCCGCCGTCGATCACTGAACGCTGAACACCAATCGCCGGACGTCAAACTCCAGCCATTGAACGCCGGCCATCGCCGCTCCTAGAAATAGAAATTTTATTCTCTTATCAAACAAATTTTTACTCTTAAATAGAAATTCTAAATCATTATCAAACGCGTTTTTTTTTTGTTTGTTGACAAACTCGTCCATGAATAGAAATTGATTTCTATTTTAAAAATTTTGCCATGCACAACCTTAATGTCAGCCTATATGTGACAACATATTTTAATGAATAAACCCTATGTTTATTCCAGAACCAAGTGTCACATCCCAAACCTCGAGCTTGTGCACATCTCTCAGTGGTCGATAAAATTACGACGTCCCAGAATGTGTCGTAGACCTATTCATTTTATTGCACATGCGGAAGTGAATAAATAAATCCCCTTACAGCAAACAACATGAGATAGAAAAATAGGATAACAAATTCACAACTAAAACACACATTTATAAACAACTAGGTTTATATACAAAACTAGTCTATCTACCAAAAGATCGGCCATCAAAAAGGAAACTATCCTACAACCCACTAGTCGGACACGTTCATCGATCCTTCGGACTCCACAAGCTCCGAGGGTGCTGGGTCCACCACAGCACCATTAGGAGGGTTAGCTGCACCCTTGCCAAAAGTGGCATCTATCACCACAGCTGGGATCTCAAAACCCTAGAGGGAACCAATTTTGTATCCATTGAGCCTACAGCAAAACCACACCCTAAATTGATGAGGTACCCTCTGAGGTAAGCCCTCATTGATCCAGACGGTGGTCACTTCGAGCTTATAGACCCAGACCCCGTGGCCCCTGGGAATAGGGAAATCAGTAATCAGCTCAGTAACCCTCCTAGGCTAACCATAACGAACTGGAGGGGCTGCCATCTAACGACCTGAAAAGAATTGAGCCCACGACAGGGTGAGACAATGTCTCAGCAAGTTCGCCCCCTAAACCCTAATTAGGAAGGAAATAAGCCTAGAGACGTCCTCACCATACAACCAAACAACCATAGAGACTCACCTTGTCTCAGATCCTCCCTACATGTCAACACAATTCATATCACGGACATAAGCAATAATTAAGCTCAATCAATTGGAATGCCACATCTCATATCTCAAACAATACAGAGATCCCGATTATAGGGCCAAATCGTTATGACATGTCCTATACCATACCACACAATTTTGTCCCATAATCTGGTGCATATATCTCAATCATTCACACGTTCCAATTGTTAACGGCCCCTTGGGCACGGCTTACTCTCTGTTCGACGGTCTTCTAGCGTAGCCAGACGTCGTCTCACCCTATTGAGCATGGTAACGTCTATACTAGACGGCAATCCCAAAAGAGTATCGATCCAGAATCTACTGCAACATGCATTTATTGTCCAGGGGCATCTCATATAGGGGCAACATCCACCCGACTCACATCGGGGATGGGTTCACTTAATCATCACACGATCATTCAATCCAGACCAAGGACATTGTGCTTTGCACTCAAATTCCTCGATTAAAATAACGAACTTGGCATCTTTTATTTATATTAAAAAAAAAAAACCCGGTAAAATAGTCGTGTATTGATACAAGGTCAGATTGAGTCTTAAAAATTGATAACCTCCTTTTTTAAAATCCCACTATTTGATATAGTATTTAAAAGCATTTTCAGTGTCATAACCCAACACCCGGTATTTTCTAATTAAATACCAAAATTTCACAATTTTGAAATAATAACTCAAAAATCACAATCACCACTCGATTACACTAAATTGCATAAACTAAGCACACCACTACAATCAGCACAAAATTCTGGTCACCAGCTATCCTGGTATAATTTTCAGAAAATAATAAATAATTAGCAAAAATAATTAAATAATGCAAATTAAATCCAATAAATACTAACTTAGGCCGGAAATGCTAATCTAACCACTTAAACGGGCCTAGAAAATTAATGCGCCTATTTAGATAAATAGTACAATCTATTTAGCCCCTCATCAATCTATTCTAACCACCTAATATGCATAAATAAGCGATTAAATCACTAATATAATCTAACTAACCACCTAATCCATAATTAGCCTAAACTAATCACCCCTTAAGTATCATTAACTCCCTAAGCAGAATTTACCAAGTAAACTCACTGGTTTAGCAGGCCGGTGAGTCCACGGCGACAGCGACCCGAAGGCGAGCGACAAACAAGCCTACGACGACACTAACGGAGGTCCGGACGGGCCTAAAAATGGGCCTAGAAGACCTTAGCCCATAACTAGGGTTCGACTTTTGCTTCTTGGGCCTAGAAGGCTGTTTGGGGCTTGGCTTGGGCTGAAACGGCACGGGACAGGTGGCAATGGCTGCAACGGGCGACGGGGCGACTCTAGGCGCTAGACGGCGACGGACGGTGGCCAGGTGATCTCAACGGTGGCTAAGGCACGCGAGGGACGGTGAGGAGGCGCAGGACAAGCGAAGCAAGCATGCGGGCAGGTAGACGGCTCACAAGCGGCGTGCGGGCGTGCGATGGGTCCAACGGCGGCGGGGGGGTGGTCGACGGCAAGGGGGTCCTCTCTGGTTCTCTCTATAATTTTTGAGCTCTCCAAACTCTCAACAATGGATAAAGCAAGCTTAATGAAGAAGAAGAAGCCAGCTGAAGATGGAGGGGCCTAATTGCCTTCAAAGTCCACACAAATATCCCAATTCACTCATCAACCTTGCCCCACCACCCATTGCTGTCATCCTTAGCCATTTGCTACACCAAACTTCCCCTAGAAGCTCCCCAAATGGTCCAAATGTTGCACACCCCAAGGACCTACGATTTTTGGACATTCCTAACTAAATTGAGCTCAATTCCTCACCAAATTGACCCAATTGATGTCCCAAAATTTAGCCAAGGTGTCATCGTCACTCTTATGATTTTTCCTCGTCAATTGAACCAACTTGACAACCGAAAATGCGACAAAAAATGGCCCTCTAATTTTCTCAGTCCAAAATAATCCAACTTTAATTTTTCGCCGAAATCTCGGGTTTACAGAAAAATCTTTGGAGGATGAGTCGATATTCCTAAAATGAATCGTGACATGACAGAACTTTCATTTTCTAAAATTGAATTTAAATTTATGATTAATTTCAATCGGTTGCAATTTTAGCGTGACCTAACATATTGCGTAGCTTTTGGAAATTTTTAGTACAATTTGAAAGGGTTAGTAATAACACCTAGAGGGGGTGAAAATGTGTAATAAATTTTTTTGCAAGATTCAGAAATAATAATAGCTTGAAAAAATTCATAGACGAATTCAAACTTTAACAATTTTAAACTTAAACAAATGAACGAAGCTATTAATAAAAAAAAAAGGAATTGAGGAAAGAAAATAGGAACACAAGGTTTATAGTAGTTCAGCTTAGATCAAGCCTACATCCACTCTCTCACGCTGACAACCTATTAGCTGGATTTCATTAAGAATTCAAAAGAGATTTTACAGTCTTGCGATCTCGACTTTACAGTAAAGAGTCTCTACTAGTCTCTCACAAAGTCTCACTAGAAGTTTCTCTCTTTTGTATATAACTTTGAGCTCAGTGAAATAACAAGGAACTAGGAAGCTTCAGACTTTGAAATTTTTCTTTCATGTACTCTATCGAACAACTAGAGAGTCCGCCTTAAATACTCCTTCATATCTTCACAACCATTGACACTTTCCAAAGGAATTCTTCCAATCTACCCATTGGACAGAATCAATCAAGGAGATCTCAAGTCATTTGAAGATTTAGGTGAAAGCCTGTCAATTCTATTCGCCCATACAATCAGAATCTTGGTTTCCATAAGTAGAATTTTCCAAGTTTGCTTGCCTTCCAAAAGATTTGATTAACTAAATTGATTTCAATAAAGATAGTCAATCATATAGGTGCTATATACAGCCATAAGGTCATCCGTTAAGCCATACGAATCGAATCCTTGAAGAAATAAAAATAATCTCGCATCTGGATAAGTCTTCATTCTATAGTCTGGAAACTGTCAGTGCGGGCAGACTTTGAATCTAAAGTCTAGCGGTCTTTAGACTTTGACGCTAGAGTCTGGAAGCCTTCAAACTAGACTTTCGGAAATGTTTTGTCAACTTCAAAACAATAAAGTAGTTTTAGCCAACACAAATAACCCGTGGTCGATTATTTTCAAGCTACATTGTTCATCTTCGACACTTTGGCAACTTTCAGTTGTCGTGAAAATCTCGAGATTTTAAATACGGGCATAGAATACAGAAATGATAGAAAAATCGTTTTAAGGCCGTTCGACAGAAATTTTGCATTCAGATGGAATCACCCACACACTAATCACATACCTCTGTCGAGTTGACCTATCGTCAGTCTCTAATCGATTTTGACGGTGCTGTAATAACCCTTACAGATTAGCACGATCGAACAGTCGGAATTCTCAAGTCTATTGCGTTAAAATCCCTTAACGGCTTTACCAGATAGATTAGTTATCTCGTGAGTGATCAGCTTAGAGAAAAAGACTATAAGCGCATTGATGAAAAGCCCAACTCATTCAATTGAAAACAGAATTGAAAAATCAGAATGTCACACTAAGGATAAATGTTATTCTCATAAATAAATAATAAATTGTGTACACCAAAAATTGAGAATCAACATTACAATAGAATAAGAGTTTCAAACAACAAAAATTGTCCATATGATGACAAATTACATGATGGGACCTATTCCCATACTAGTCACATGATCCTTATACTTCATCAGTGGCATGCCTTTAGTTAAAGGATTAGTTATCATCAATTTAGTACTAACGTGTTCTATGACTAGTTTATTCTCTTTAACACGTTCTCTTATGGCTAAATACCTGATGTCAATATGCTTACTTCGACTGCCACTTTTGGCATTTTTAGCCATAAAAACCTCAACTAAATTGTCACAATATATTCTTAATGGCCTAAAAATAGAATCAACAAGTCTAAGCCCAAAAGTAATGAAACTCTTCAACTATACATCATGCGAGATAACCTCAAAACAAGAAACGAACTCAGCCTCCATAGTGGAAGTAGCAATCAAAGTATGCTTTGCACTTCTCCATGACACGGCTCTGTCAGCTAACATAAAAATATATCCATATGTGGATTTTCGTGAATCAACGCAGCCCACGAAGTCCGCATCCGAATAACCAACTACTCCAGGTTGTCAGTCTGTTTATACATAAGCATGTATCTTTTGGTACCTTGAAGGTATCTCATCACTTTCTTTGCGGCTCTCCATTGGTCCATACCTAGATTACTCTAATATCTTCCCAACATTCTCATAGCAAAAACGATATCAGGTCGAATGTAAACTTGAGCATACATCAAGCTTCCAATAGCATAAGCATATGGAATGTTATTCATTTATTCCCTTTCTAGATCATTCTTTGGGTATTGGTTCAAATTAAATCGTCATCATTCACAATGGGTGCTATACTTGGTGAACAATCTTTCATTCGAAATCTCTCTAGGACCTTATTGATATAGTTTTTTTAAGATAGTTCTAAAATTCCTTGAGATCTATATCTATGGATCTTAATGCCAATGACATAAGTTGTCTCACCCATATTCTTTATGTCAAATCTCTTAGAGAGAAATTATTTCACTTCATGTAGCAACTCTTTATCATTGGTTACAAGAAGAATATCATCCACATATAGCATAAGGAAACAAATTTTGCTCCCACTGACCTTTTGGTATATACATGATCCAAGACCTTCTCAACAAAACCAAATGAAGAGATGACATCATGGAAATTTAAGTACCATTGGCGGGATGCTTGTTTCAAGCCATATATAGATTTCTTAAACTTGCACACCAAATACTCACATTTACTAGAGGAGAATCCTTCAAATTGTTCCATGTAAACCTCCTCCTCCAGTTCTCCATTGAGGAATGTCGTTTTCACATCCATATGATGTAATTCCATATCAAAATGGGTAACCAACGCCAAAATAATACGGAGAGAATCATTCTTAGATATAGGAAAAAAAGTCTCAATGTAATTAATTCCTTCCTTTTGAGCAAATCATTTCGCAACGAGTCTAGTTTTATATTTTTCAGTATTACCCAATGAATTCTTCTTAGTTTTGAAGACCTATTTATAACCAATGGCCTTCACACCATCAAGCAACTCAACAAAATCCTAGACTTCGTTGGATGCCATAGAACTCATCTCTTTCTTCATTGCATTATACCACGAATTGGATTTATCACTATCCATGACTTGTGAAAACGTTTCAAGATCATTCTCAGCTTTAATATTGTTGTCGATTCTTGTAAATACACATTTTAATCACTAGGAATTGTTAATTTCCTTATTCTAGCATATCTTCTCAATGTTGTATCAACATTCTCTTGAGGAGCATGTTGCTCAACCGGTTGTTCAACAGTTTCTGGTAATTGCTGAACAATTGGATCTACTAGATTAATATCAGTAGGTTGTGAAACTTCAATGATTGGTTGTTCAATAACCAGCTGAACTGAATGGGCATTATGAGCAACAACCAACCTTAAACTTGAGGTGGAAGATTGAGTATTTGAATGATCTTTTTTAGGAACAAGGTCCCTCGATCGATCGCTCCCACTAATCAAGTCATTTTCAAGAAATTTAGCGTTTCTTGATTCCATGATCCTAGTGATGTGAGACAAACAATAAAATCTATATCCCTTAGACCTTTCAACATATCGAATGAAATACCCACTTATGGTCCTTGGGTCCAATTTTTTTTCTTTTGGATTTTAAACTCTCACTTCAGACGGGTATCCCCAAACGCATACATGTTGCAAACTCGGTTTCCAACCTTTAAATAACTCAGAAGGTGTATCCGGGATAGCCTTTCTCGAAACTCGGTTTAATATGTACACTGCCATCTTAAGTGCTTGGGGAGGTATTTTACCTTTTCCCCTATGCTTGTCATGGCCTTTATTCTTTCCTTGTGTTGCCAAATGAGCATTTTCTCCCAATTCCATAATCAATCTTTCTTCCTCTTGAACACACATGGTCATGAATTCATTAATTAACCATTTATTCTTATGTGTGTTGTAAGAGATCTTGAAAGGTGCATACTATTGTGGAAAAGTGTTCAGAATATAATACACAAAAAAAGATTCAGATATCACCTTAAGGTTCTTAAGCCGAGCCACAATATCCCTCATTTGCATGATGTGCTCACGCATACCTTTAACACTAATAAGCTTCAATGATAAAAACTTCATAGTCAGGATCATGGTATACGCATTCTCAGAAGTCTCAAATAGCACATTTATGGCCTCCAATAAGGCCTTAGCATTGCTATATTGAGCAACCAAACCACGAATACTATGAGATATTTTAACCTTTATAAACATTGCACAAACGAAGTTAAACTGCTCCCATTGATTATAAAGGGCTATCTTAGCTGCAGTGCTCGAATCAGTAGTAGCAGGTGATTCGTTTTCCCTTGTAGCATAGTCAATGTCCATCCAACCTAATTGAAGAAGAACTAACTCATTCCCAACTCTATAATTCTCACCATTCAGTATGGGAACATCACACTTAAATTCAGAGAAATTCACAAGTTACAAAACTGCATATCAAACAATCATGATTATCTCACAAAATTTGAGGCAAAATATACATAAATCATGTTTTACCAATGTAAAAATGTCACGAATATGAATCACATAACATAAAAACTGCATGTGAGCTAAGTTTTTAATTTAAATAGATTCATAATTACATCATGATGAAACTACCATATTATATACATTTTCTTAATCCCTATGGGTAAATAAGAAAAATAATATTATATTTTATCCTAATTAATCATATTAATATGATGAAAATTCATGTGGGATAAAATTCATCATATTAATATCATTAATTACAATCAATGTCCATTTCTAAATATGATTCGGAGGCTCTTAATATATAATTTAATTAATTAAAGATGTTGTGGCTACTCTTTACTTAATTAAATAAATGGATCATTCGACGTTTAATTTCATACATAAATTATTCATAAAAATGCATGAAATGGCAAAATAGTAAATAAATGCACCAAGGGGCAGAACAATAAATAGATTGGGCAAGGACAGGACAGTAAAATTGCCGAAAGGGCAAAATGGGAATTTAAAAAATGGCGTTGGGGCAAAAGAGTAAAAAGGCACCGTGGGCACGTCAGGCACATGGCCTGCATGAGCGTCGTCCAATGTGTAGGCGCGTGCAACTACCATGAGCAATTTCGCTCGCATGGGCCCACGCGCCAGCGGTTGGTGCGCGCGTGACCACGCATGGCACGAGGGTTCTACACGCTTGCAACTACAGCACACGCGTGAAGCCCGCACGCCTTCTTCCTCACATGGCAGAGCTGATTTCCACTGATTTTCGCCATTTTCCGCTGCAATTTTGCCGCCGTTTCTTCTCCAGCAGCCCATCTAAGACTGAAATAAATAATGGGTTTTGGAGACTATGCCGGCACGACGACATGGGTTCAAGTTTCAGCGAAAATGACAAAGAAATTGGCCCCAAATCAAGCGAAAATTTCCTTTAACACAAACCCTTAACCACCGCGACTTCCGCCACCCAATTAGCCTTCGACAAACACCGATATGCTAAAATAACTCATGGCTAATCTTCCTCATGGCAGTGCAACCGTACGGGTCCGAAGTAGAGCAGTGGGTCACTGGAATTTGCCCAGAATCGGCGGGTTTCTCTCTTGACCTCAAAATTCCGAATTACTGTTCATCTTGAAAAAGTCTAAAAAATACACCAAAAATCGACAAAAACAAAGCACAAGCACTAAACATGCTATGATACCAAATGTTAGACATAAAAAATCGAATGTGAAAAACAAGGATCGATTATAGACAAACCTCCAACCATCGTTTGTATTCACGTTCGTCGGAAATCCTGAAAATTCAACAAAACATCAGGCACACTCTACTAACCCAATTCTCTCGCATATTGATAGTATATTCCAAAATAGAGGGTTTGCGTTAGACCTTGTGATCACCCACTAGAAATGAATGACCGGTTCTTTATATACAGTCTCCCATCAAGACGATTACCAAATGAGCGGTTGTCACGAAAAGGTGCAAAAGGTGGAAACTTTATATGTGGAACAACTGCTACTTTAAGAGAAAATGTGAGTCCGAAAATGTGGGATCACATAATATAAATAACATTTATATTCCATGATTAAGAATACTGGGTAGTAAATGTCTAAAATAGTTTTCATGTATTTATAGATTTTACTTTGATATATCTGGAGGATGACACTTTAAATTGATAAAATTAATCTATAAATGGATCTCCAGTAACAAGGCATGAAAACCTAAATTTGCATAGTATTTGTTCATATGTTTTGAGTAAATACATTAGGTATTGCATTACACCCGCTGCAACCATCTATGACGAACGCTTACACCCTCAAATCAAATTTGTCAAACACATGATCTTGCCCAATAACTTTGCCTCACTCCCAAATGCTCTCGGGACGAAAGATGCTGGGTCCATAAGTGGACTTAACCATTTGGAATAATAGGGGAAGCTGTAGTACTATGAACAAAGCCAAGGGGACAAAGGCCAACAAAGTGACGAGAATGAGAGCCCACTCCCATCTCTTATCAAGCACCATTGTGAGAGTTGCAGCAAAGGCCACTAGCATGAAAGCCAAGGAGAGGAATAGTAAAGAGAGGCCCATTATGATCTTCTTAGGCAACGAGTAGAGAAAATCTTGTGCCTCATAGCGCGAAGTTAAAATGGCTAGAAATAGCAAGATGGCCGTCACAGAGGAGAACAAACCTAACGCATCCGAAATAGAAAAAGTTTGGAAAGAATTCCATCCTAACAACAATGGAGCGCCAGTTTCATCCTCATTTCCTCCAGGCACGGTGAAAGCAGCTGCGAACAATACTGTGGCGATTAAAGTTGAGACAAGCATACATGAATTTGATGTGTCCTTCACCCACTTCTCTCCACTCTCAAGCAAATCTTTGTGCTTCTCCACGAATGTATTCCAACATGTTTTCCCCTCAAAGTAGCAGTTTCTCGTGCTAGGGACAATCCAACTTTCCACAGCCTAACAAATAGGAGTTTCGATAAGTGGATAAAGTGATGAAAATTAAAAAAAACAAAACAAAACAAAAACAAACAAACGAACGACATCTCAAGGAGATCAAGACCTATCCAACACTTGATACAAAATCGCTTGGAGGTAAAGCCACATGTTTAAATCTGGATCATGTCCAAATAAAAGATAAGCACAAAAAGGAGGAAAAACAAAAAGAAAGAAAGAAAGAAAAGAGGAACTTCTTAACATACCACTTCTACCATAAATAAAGTAATTAATATCGATAGCAAATTCAATCTCATAGCAGAGGATCAGTGTTTTAGAATATACTTAAAACTTTCCTCTTAAATATTTTAATGTGAGTTTGAAAGCGAAGAAGGTATAACTAGATCGAAGAGAGAGAAACATTACATTGAAGAGAGGGACATTTTGGTAAGTTAACTTAAAAAAAAAAAAGGAGTGCCTTAACCTAAATGGGAGTGGAAATAGCTAGCCTTGTCATTTAGCACGGTTATTAAATACATGAAAGGAAACACACCTTATACCATTGGAGTTCTCTTTGTATTTGAAAGGCTGCTCCAGCCACATGAGTTACTGCATCGAAACTAGGGTAGTACTTTGTTGCCTCGTACGATATTGCCGCGTACATCATGTTGCGCGATTCTTTCTCTGTAGGCCCTAGAACTAATGACAACTGATTGGTTGAGCTTACCTGCAAAAAGAGTCCGAGAATCCTTTCTTGGCGAAACCTCACCGCGTGTGCACTCAACATCATATCTTTAGGCGAAAGCCGAGTAAGCTCTGGGAAAAACCAAATACAGAGCTTCAGGAAATCACTGATTCCCCTGGATGTAGCTTGAAGCAACATCTGACCGTCTTCGAAAAAATCGGTGATCTCAGTATTATTCATATGAGAGACCGCAATGCAAACTTGTTTTGCCAACTCGATCGATGCCATGTGTTTCAGCTTCACCTCATGAATCCTCTTGATAATAGGAACTACAAAATGTCAAGGAAAAAAAGGCAAAATGAAAACGAAAAATGAAGGGGCGAAAATTGGATTAAGAAGAAAGTTCTCCAGTTCTGGGTCCCAAATTTTTTTAGACACCAAGTTGCATCTAATAACAGTTTACTAATTGTCATAATTTCCCACATTTAGGAAAACGATCTCATTCTCATTCTCTTTTTCTTTTTCTTCATTAATCTTTTATGAAAGATATTTTGATTTTTTAATCCTTTGGGATTTAGTCCTCAAATGCAAACAGTGAGTTTTATTGAGGATGCAAAGTGCAAAAAAAGGTATAAAATCATTTTTGCCATTTTCCAAGAAAAGGTGTCATGTCTAGATGAAAAGAATAATTGGATGTGAAGAAGTATAAGTGATTAGAGGGTAACTGAAGAAAGTGATTTCCTTGAAGTTAAAATGAGGTTTTATAATGTTAATCATAATTAAGAGAACATAATTATAAGACTTAACCTGATAGAACGGCTTTGAAGATAACCACGCTAATGACGTGTGTCTAGCTAGATTACAGTAGTCTTTGCTGGCAAAAGAACAGCCCAAATGCTATAACTTGGCATAGGAGGACACTTAAGTACTATAACTGCAAAATGGTATACTTGAGTGCCAATTTCGAAGTTAAATGGAATACTTAAGTGTCACTACGGCGAAAATCCAACTAAATGGCTGATGTGACAATTTTCCGGCGAGTTTGGTTCAAAACGGCGTTGTTTTGCACGCTGACGTGGCAAGAAAATGAAAAAACAATGTCGTTTCGCGTCGACGTGTAAATAATAATATAAAAATTAATTAAATTAGATTTAAACTTAAATTTATTTAAAATATTCAAAAAATTAAAAAATTTAAGAAAAATTTAAGAAAAATTAAAAAAAAAAAAGGATGGGGGAGGTCGAAGGGGCGGCCCTTAGCCCTCGCCACCGCCGCCTCCTCCCCCGCGTCGACCCCCGGCCGACCCTCCCCCCTCCGTTGTGAGCCCTTCCCGGCGACGACGGGGAGGTGGCGAGGGCCCGCGAGCCCTCGCCGAGAACCCTCGCCCCCCAGATCCGGGGAGGGCTCGCGTGGGGCGAGGGTCGCGGCTCTCGCCGCCTCCCTGCCGCCGCCGGAAGGGCCGGCGACGAAGTGGGGAGGGTCGGCCGGGGGTCGCTAGGCCCTAGCTAGGAGCCGGCGAGGCCGGCCGACCGCGGCGAGGGCCCGCGACCCCTCACCCGGATCGGGGAGGGTCTGTCGCCGACCCTTCCGGCGACGGCGAGGAGGTGGCGACGAGCAAGGGCTCGGCCCTCGGTCGCCCCCTTCGACCTCCCCTTTTTTTTTTCCTAATTTTTCTTAATTTTTTTAATTTTTTGAATATTTTAAATAAAATTAAGTTTAAATATAATTTAATTAATTTTTATATTATTATTTACACGTCAAACACGAAACGTCATCGTTTTTGCATTTTCTCGCCACGTCGCCGCGCAAAACGATGCCGTTTTGGACCAAACTCGCCGGAAAATTAACACATCAGCCATTTGGCCGGATTTTCACTAAAGTGGCACTTAAGTGTTCCATTTTACTCCGATATTGGCATTTAAGTATACAATTTCAAAGTAATGGCACTTAAGTGCCCCTCCATGCCAAGTTAGGGCACTCCAGTGTCCCGACCTCAATCTTTGCTTATATAAGATTATTTTAGACAATATTATTCAAATATGCTTTTAGAAGCTAGTAATAAAAAGATCATATTAATCCTTAACAAAAAATAAAAAGTCATATTAATCGTACAAACCACTCTACAGTTATTTATGCTCAGGACAAAAGCAATTTTTTTCTTTCTCCATTCTATTCGCCGGGGGGGGTTCCAATAATGATTGGAGTTGACTATATTAAAAAATAAATTTTAATTTGAAAAAACATGCAACGACACTATTATGTTTCCTTACAAAAATAGAGGAATTAGGGACAAGGCCACAGGGTATTCGGGGGCACACAAAAGTTGGCTTATGATGACAAGTGCAACTAGGGGCAAAAATTGTGATTATGTTTTAGGAACTATAGGATCTCTTTCAGCGATCAAGTGGTGTTTGGGCTAATTTCCGCGCAATTCGAGTGGTCCACCTTCCCGGGAAATATTAAGAGTGTACTCTCCCATATCAGCCTAATTTTTTTAGGATCTTATTTTCTGGTGTGATCCCAAAAAATCTGAAATACTTTGATTATAAGAAGAGGGGAAAACTCCTTTATTATCTAGCCAATAGCTTGTTGGTGTAGGATATATAATGTGGGGTGGAATTCTCGGATGTCCGATTTTGTTGAAACTCACAAAATTCGCTTCTATTGAAATATTCTTTTATCCCAAGACCTCCCTAACAAATTATTTTGATTTTTCCTGCCGGCTCCTATTCCTATTCTTCACACCTTTTGAATTATTACTATCTTAAATGCGATTAATGATTAATCCATGCCTTCATCTATTGCAACCTTATTTCATAGTCAATGATATGAGAGTCTTGCCCCCGGTTCCATGCCCAATGCCTGCACCTTCTCAACGTATTCTTTCGTGTTGTATTGAGATGAAGTAGTAGTCAAAGAAAATAATATTTAGGTTTTAAGCACTTCACCTGTAATGGAGGAAACAAAAGCATATGGGTTCATTGTTCTTATTTTTCCAGAAAGATAACCATGCTTGATAAAGATGATGAAGGGAATATGATTTCACCAATCAAGATTGAAGAAGTGCTAGGTTTACGTAAATCTTATTCCATATCTTCTCCTTAGATCATTTAGCCATAAGCAAGAAATTCCTAGGTTAACACCATATCTCGCCTCGATTTGCAGTTTCAAGTATTCTTTTTTCATTTTTTTTTTTTTTACAAGAATTAAGTAGGAGCTTTTATCTACTCATAAAAGAAGTCAAAAACAAACAAGCCATAGACTTTTAGTTGAAGAGAGAGGAACAAAAATAGAGATGGTATCTTAATATAATGGAAGCATACCTGCAACTTTGGCAACATTCCAAAGTGACCTTGTAAGACATTGAAGCGCTACAATCAAGTTGCAAAGAGAACCCAGTCACTAGAATGCAATCATTGTAAGACCTCGTAATTTGTTCGTTACATTGTCCAATCACTCAAGTTGTGCGATATTTATGCACTTAGTTGAATCATATATCATTCCTAAAGGATAAGTAATCCATGAAATAGTTGGATTTCTGGTCGTTATTCAAGTAAAGCTAGGTCAAGAAACAATCATTTCCAGTTTCTTTTGTTAGTACGAAGGGAACCAATCTAAGAAAATTGACTTAAAGTTCAAAATATGAAAGGTCCTAAAATAATGCCCTAGAGTGAAAATGCATACCCACCCGGATCCGAATTATTGTCTGTTGCTTTCGAGTCCACTGGAATACCTTCATTTCAGAAACAAAAGAGCAGGTGATGAGCCAGGTATGATCATCTTAAAGGGGATCAACAATGAAGGGATGTGAGTGCAGAATGTACGGACATTTGTATATCAATGCTTCCAAAACACTGAGCCTGGTTCCACTGTGAAAGTGAGACTCCCTCAATGCCAACGTCCCTAGTATAGATCTGCCTTCACGATTTGTACTTTTCATGGTCAAAAAGTGACGGTACTGCCCGACTAGATAAAGGGTGATATCTAACCGAATTCACAAGCATGGTTGATCAGGAAAATAAGCCAAGTCTAGAATAAAGGAAAAAACAGACGGCATTGAGATAAAGAGTGATGGCGATCTTACCATGATGACCAGCGAAGGTGAAATCTATAATGGTGTCAATCGCAGAGGCACTACTGAAGGGATGACCTGGCCCATCGTCTGTTGTACTTCTCGCCAGGAACCAGGCAATCTCCTTATGCATAGAAGCTTCCAGAGCAGATATTCCCAAAGGAACACGTCCTTCATTATCAGGAAGTTGGGTCAAGTTAGGATTACTTCTAACTAATACCTTGACCATCCTTATCCTTCCACACAGGACAGCAATGTGGAGGGCTGTGCGGCCATCACAATCAACCATTTCAAGAGTTTCCGGACGTGGAGACAAGAGCTCAACCAGGTTCTCAAAAAATTGGTCCTGTAAACCCAAAGCGGCCATGTGAAGCACTGTTTCTGATCTGCTTGTTATTTTGGCCGTCTTTGAAGCAGCATCTCGTTCGAAAAATCTTGTAGCAGATTCCCAATCACCCTTGAATGCAGCTTGTGACAATATTTGGTAATAGTGTCTATCCACTTCCGCTTCCGATATTCCTGCAATACATGCAAACTTTTCAGGCCATTTTTTTAATGCGTTTTCTTGCAGACTTTGAGAAGGGTCCCAGAAAAGAACAATTTCATCAAGATCCGCTCCAAATATTAATTTCACAATGGAATAACACTTTCGGGGGATAAAGCACCTTGAGCACGTCCGGATTGAGAAGGCTCCGATTCGACGGTTACATGAACATCTTCAATATATGTAGAAAAAAGAGTGAGCACGAAGTCCTTCACATACTGATAAATTTTTCTTCTCTCTTTATTCTAGCCAAGGTCAGCATTATGTTTGTTTGGTGATAAAGAAAATAAAAGGAACCATGAGAAAATACAAGTTCCAGCATATTTGGGACTCCATCGATTATACCATATTTTTTCTGGGTTGGAACTTACCTGCTGATGATCCTTCATGAGTTGAATTTCCTTGTTCTTCGCTAGGTTGCGTCGCCATTGGGTTGCTCTCCTGGTTACAATCTTTCAGTAACAAAGAAAACATAGAATGCAAAAGAGGCTTTCGACTTTCCTAAAAAGTTGAAGCTCTGATGTCAATCGGCTTAAGTTGCAGGGGTCTGTTACACCATGTGGTTCTCGTTGACGAAACAATGGTCAGCAATGGAAAAGTATAAGTTTAGTTACATGAAAATTAATTTAAGTTGAATATGTCACAAATTTATAAATTTTAGATTTTTTATAGTATTAAAAAATAAAAAATAGAGAAATTATCTGAGTTCTTTTTACTGCTGACTAAAGTCGACTGTGGTCGGCAACGATTCTCTAATGGTGGATGAGACCCACATAAAAATGAATAGCAACTATATATTTTAAACTTACCTTTTAATTAATTTTTTTTTATTATTATATTCGGGAACAGGGATTCGGACCATAAACCCAGTCCGAACCGATAACCCGATCCACCCACTGGGATATGACCCGCATAAAATTAAAAACTAATTTTTTAATCCTTTTTTAATTCGTTTTTATTCTTTTATTTTTATATTTTCTCTTCTTCTCCCTGTTCTCTCCTTCCCGAAGCACGCCTCCCCCTTGCGCTCTTCTTCACCGAAGCTCCTCGCCCGAAACGACGCCACTTAGACAAAGCCCTCGCCGGCGCTTAGGACACAGCCGAGCTACCACCCAGCGTCGTTTACTCAGACCGCCACTCCTCGGCCGACCTCCCCGCCGCCGGCCGAGAGCCACACCACGGCCAAACACCGAACAAACTACGGCGACGATGAAAACGTGGCGAACGACTACACGGCCGACGCCCAAGGTCGCCCAACACCACTGGAACATTCCCATAGATCACGGCGTGCACGGACGACTCGATTTCGGCCAAAAACGGGAGGATGAAAACTAGATCTCGCTTAGTATTTCGTCGAACGGGTGAAGGGGGCTCGCGAATCATGAGGTTTCCGGCTCAACTTCAATCGGGATTCTCGACGGAACTCTCGACAAACAGATAACGATACACACAGTAGCTGGACAAAGGATGGTCGGGGCTGGAGCTCGTGTGAGCCGGACCACCGCGAGCTCCGCCCCGGCACGCCCGAAAACAGGGACAAAATAGGGTCGGGGCTTACCGGAGCTTCGGCGCGGGAAAAGAGGCACGGCGGCGGGTAGTCGGCCGCGATTCAGGCGCGGTGGCCGGCGGTCTCTGCTCCGACTCTCTTCACTCGCTCTCACTCGCGGCTCTCTAGTCGGATCTCTCCTCTCTTTCTGGATTTTTCAGCCGAAGAACCCCCCACTCTCGGTCCAACCTCTCCCTTTTTAAGCAGCGTCGCCAGCTGCTGCCAGCTTTGCCCAGGCCGGTCGTACCGCGCGAAATTTCCCCGCTGCCCGCGCTCGTCGTACACCGTCCTTATGGAGAGAAGAAAAGAAAAAGGCGGCCGGGCTAAGTCTGGCAGCATTATTATTATTTTTAATTTGCATTAATTAATTTTTTTAAATTTTTTCAAAATTTTTTAACAGTTCAAATTTCCTAATGTCCATATGCGATATAATTTAATAAAAAATATTTTTGTTTAGGGATTAGATATTAATTCTTAATTTTTTTGCGATTAAATTCTAAATAAATAAATAAAATTCAAGTGTCAATATATATATATATATATATATATATTATTTGGTCATTTAAAAGTGTGGATTATTACGGACTGACTTTCTCCCAGATCCACATGGGTTGAAAAGTGACCTGAGTTGAAGAGTGGGGTTTGGTGCCATCGACTTAAAAGTGTGAAAAAATGCATAAAGGTTTTTTTTTTTTGGGTTGGTGCATAAAGGTTTGCAAAGGAATATAGAAATGTGATATTTTAGATTGACTAAGAGTCAACGGCCGTGTCCACACTCTCGAGAAATCTCTTCTCTCTTTCCTCTTTCGCGACGTGTACAACTTGAGTACACCCCTCAATAATTTCATACATACGCGGTTTCACACTTTCTCACATGCCCTCGCCCCACGGCGCACGCGAAAAAGTTCCATCTTTATTTTATATTTTTTTTGTAAATATGAGCTAATTTCAATGATTGACTTTCCATCTAAATCTTTATCCTCCCCATTTTCCTTACTTTCCCAAAGACTAAACAAATTCCCTACTCAGTTAACTATTGTTTTTCTTAAGAAAAGAATTATGATATTGAGCTTTTGAAAATACTCACGATAAGCTAAATGCATATAAAATTTTTTAATAACTGTGGATGACCATATTCTCAATTTATGAGATAAGGTTAAAGGTGTTCATTGGTCTCTTTTACGTGAAGGTCACATTAGCGCAATCCACACTTTTAGAAGGTTTTTTGAGTTGTCGATGAAAAGAAAATAAAAAGAGGTAAAAATAATGATTTTTGCCATGGTGCTCAAAAAGTACTTGTCTAAGGTGGTGAATAAAAATATTACGGATATGTATATATTGAAAATTACCAATATATTCATAAAACCTAACTCATAAATGTTTCAGATTTTAGGCCCACTATCCAAATTGTTGGACTTATGAGTTCGGCCATTTCATGATGGTCTGGATCATATTCAGATAAATCCAAGGGGGGTTAAGTTTTCTTTTTCTTTTGGTGAGACGAAGACCATCGTTCAAAAATTAAACCAGCCAAGTTACATCACTCTTAGTCAAACTACTATAAAGTGCATCCTTACACGAAGTATCTTCGATAACATCTGGAATACTAGTGAAAATAGTAAGCTGCATATGCTGCTCCTTTCCCAATCTAGCCAGAGCATGGGGTGCTCCCATTTGCTTCTTTGCATACACGCTCAATTCATAGTGCGCCTGTATTCTTTCCTTGCAAGTTCCTGCACTCCACAAGGAGAGGTTCTATGAGAAGATTGCGAGACTGTTTGTTCTTAAGAGCATAAATAACTGCTAAAGCATCTAATTCATTATGGAAATGAAGAGCACTATTCGAAGAACTAGGTCTAATTTTGCCTCCTAACGTCCAAATCTCAGCATTAAAAGCATTCGCTCTTCCTGTGTTTGGAGGAAAACTGGCTATTTAGTTCCCCTGATGGTCTCCCACAAGAGCTCCAGTTTCTGCTTCTCCGTTCTCTACAGACATTAATTGCTTTGTCCGAGTTTAGCTTAATCCCCCCTTATTCAGGTTTCATCCATTCCATCCCCTGCCTCGATGAAAAGAAGAGTTAGGCTCTGCATGGAAACACTTCTCGTTTCTATTTCAATAATTTTTTTTTGTTTTTTGTTCTGGGAAAAAAAAATGAACAAACGCGTTTGGTTGCGTTTTGTTCTCTTTTTTTTTTTTTTTTGTTCCGGAACAAAATAGGAACAAAAAAAAAAAGAAACAAAAATTTTTACTTCTGACTTGAGAAACACTTCTTGGACGCCTGAAAGGAACAAAAATGAAAAGAACAAAAAACAAAACGGAACACTTCGGAAACACTTCGTTCGTTCGTGCTCTCCTTCATTCGTCCCCTTCTCCTTTGTTCGTCCTCTCCATTTTCCGGCGTGTCTCCCTTCTCTCCGGTGCCTCCCACTCGCCAACTCTCCCGCGACTCCTCACTCCGCCGACGTACCTACTGAAGCTTTCGAATCCAGCACGTTTCGGTGCTCCTCCTTCTCCTGGTCGATGAGGGCTTCGAGACAGCTCACTCGAGGCTCAAACGGCGTTGCTCGCCCGATCCGCGGCAGATTTGGGCGATGGCGGCTTGCTCGCTCGAGCTCGACTCGTGGTCGCTCGGCAAAGCTGGGTCGCTCGAGCCGGCGAGAGGCTGCTCGCCGCTCGAGCGACCAGAATGAGGCCCAAGCGAGCATCGGTCACCCGGATCTGCGGCAAATCCGCGCGACCGACTAGTCGCTTGAGCTGCTCCGCCGAGCTCGAGCTGCTCGAGCGGCATCAGCCGAGCTGCTCAGCAAGCTAGGGAGCTAGGAGAGCGGCAGAGCTGCTCTCCCGGCTCGAGCGATGAGGCTCTCCCTCGCCGCTCTCCCGCTCGAGCAAGCCGCGAGCTGGCGGGCAGCGGTGAGCTTGTCGAGCGAGCCGGGAGCGGCGGCTCTTCCAGAGCCGCTGCTCTCAACTCGCCACTTTGCTCAAGCGAGCTAGGAGAGCGGCGGAGCGGCTCTCCCAGTCGAGCCAGCTAGGAGAGTAGCGAGCGGCTCTCCCAGCTCGAGCGAGCTCGCCGCTCGAGCAACTCGCCGCTCTCCCGGCTCCCGAGCCAGCTGAGCCACCGGGAGAGCGGGCGAGTTGGGAGAGCGGTAGAGGCTCTCCCTCAAGCGAGCTCTGCTCGAGCTACTTTGCCGCTCTCCCAGCTCGCTGCTCGAGCCAGCTGGGAGAGCGGTTGAGCGGCTCTCCCAGCTTGCTCGAGGAGCACGGACCGACGCTTGATCGATCCATTGAACAGGTAGATCATTCAATTCTGCAGGGGCTTTGAGTGATGAGTGATGTTGTGTTGTTGCTTGATTCAGTTTTGGAAGGAGGGAATTTCAATTCATCAATTGGATTGGGGTTTCCTTCGATTGTTGTTTTGTTGCTCATGGTGATGTGGATTGGACAGGCTAGTGAAGCTCGTGGCGAGGGCGTTCAACGATGATTTCACCACCAAAGGGGAGAACCAGCCGAAGTCGGGGCGCAGCGACAACCGCGGCATCGTAAGAAGGTAAGAACGAAGGGTAATGCTGCCTTGTGTTGGCTGAATTTCATGGTTGCATTCTATATGTAGCATTACAATGAAATGCTCAGGCTGATCATTTGGATTTTACAGCTCAAAAATATTGCAAATGAGAGTAGTTGTTTAGGTCTCTCACAATGATCTGTATTTTATTTTGAGCATTCTGTTTGATTGATCATTGCTAGTCATAGTACCATGTACTTCTTGTAGCTTAAAATGCAACTTATGATGTCTTTTACACAAGTTAGCATTCTTGGCTTGCATCTCTTGAGAATGATTTAATGTTTGGCATATATAGTATTATGTTATTGATTTAACTCATAACTCATATGTTGCTCAACCGATCAAAGATTAAATGGCATCTGGGATACAGACATTTAATGCAAAGTGGACCAAGTCTCAACCAACATATTTATTGGCTTGATGGTGGATGAGGTCAAAAAGGGAAATCGGACCTCTTCTACTTTCAACAAAGCAGGTTGAAGGAATATACGGACTGAATTCGTTAGACAAACAGGATGCCAATATAACATGGTCCAGCTAAGGAACAAAGTAAACAAACTGAGAAAACAGTATAGCAGTTTTCAAAAACTTATGTCTCAGTCTGGATTCAGTTGGGATAATGTCAATAAAAGAGTTGCTGTGAACGATCCAAGCATATGGAAATCTCACATCAAGGTATATTTTTTTAACTTTTGGTCATTTTGATCCAAGCATATGTATATAAATTTTAAAATGTATGCTTATATACCTCAAATGTCATTATTGTCAAAATTGTAGGAGAATGTAGAGTGGGCAAAATTCGGGAAGGATGGGTTTCCCCAAAGTATCCCGAGCTATGTATTGTATTTGGTGGTACATATGCTACTGGGGAATATGGCATTGAAATGCTCAAGATGTGACGGTGTCGGATGAAGATGACAACGGTGATGGCAATGCATATGGTGACAATAGTGGTTACAATGCATATGGTGACAACAATGGTGGCAATGCCTATAGTGATGCTGGTGGCCATACAGATGACTTCGATGATCACCACACTGATGAGAGAGTCTTTACACCAGAAGATGCTGCAACTTCAACTCATGGAAAGCACAAATTGGATAGGACTCCAAATACTAAGAGGAGAATGAGGAGTACCCAAAATAGTATTGATGACACTTGCAAAGCTATACAAGACTTTTTGAAAGTTAAGTCTAGCCAATCTAGTAGTGGCTCTGCGACCCCTGAGGTTATGCCATCACCTGAGGATCCTTTCTTCATAGCTACTGTGATGGATATTCTGTTTACTATGCCTAAGATAGACCAAGATCTTTATAATAAAGCAGTGGATCGAGCATGCGATAGTGCCTCATGGAGGGTGCCTTTCATTAAATCCACACCTGAAAGGAGAAATGGACTTCTTTATCATCTTTTGTAGATTTATGAATTGAGTGGGGTTTCATTAGATTGTATAACTTATGTTATCTATTAATATGTCGTTTTTAAATATATAAGTGTTAAGACTCTTCGTACTTATATATAATGGCATCTTCTATTAAGTCTATGACTTATGTTATTGATTGTTATTGGATATATTTTCAAAATCTATATTGATGTTTTTATATTTTTGTGATGGTATAGGTACTATGGAAGAGGGATCAGTTAGTATATGTAGTGAAGAAGTAGAACAAGTTCAACAATGCTTGGATGAGGATGATCTTAGCATATTGCTAGCGTAGTTGTGCACGGTTGCGCTTGACGCGTCCATGCATACAAGAGAACCTATTAGGGACAACAAATTATTAGAATCCGAATGGATAAGGGAGATTCTTTTTGGACATTCAGTAGGATATATGAAGCCTTCAGGATGGAGAGGCATGTTTTTTTGAATTTATGTGATTTGATGAGAGTAAGAGGTTGGTTAAAAGATAGTCAATATATTAGAATTGACGAACAAATTGGTATATTCTTATCTTTGCTTTGTCATGGTAGCTCAAATAGGAATTTATGTGAGAGATTTCAACATTCTTGAGAAACGATCAGCAAGTATTTCAGCAAAGTGTTGAAAGCAATTATCAAACTTTCGAAAGAGATAATCAAACCATCGTCCTTCGATGTCATCCCAAAAGAAATTCTTATGGATCCTAGTCATAACTGCTACTTCAAGGTATGATTTCTATATCGAGTTTATACCATCAAATACATATAGTTCATAATCTTATATAATCTTAGATTGGTAATAAATTGATAGGACTGCGTAGGTGCTCTGGATGGCACCCATGTAAATGCTATTATCCCGATGTCTCAGCAGGTTTGATTTAGAGGCAGGAGAGGAACTACCACACAGAACGTGTTGTGTGTTTGCTCATTTGATATGAAATTTACTTTCGTGTATGCTGGATAGGAAGGATCGGCCAATGATTGTCGAGTGCTTTCAGTAGCACTCGAAACTCCTCAATTGCAATTTCCCCGACCACCACCCGGTATTTACTTTGTTTATATTGACATTTGTGATTGTATTATGGTTTAATATAATAACAATTTTATATATATCATGTTGTAGGGAAATACTACGTGGCAAATTCCAGTTATGCAGCACTTCCGGGATTTTTAACTCCATTTAGAAAGGAACGGTATCATCTCAACGAATATAGAGGGAGTGGGAGACGGCCAAGAACAGCAAAAGAGTTATTCAACTATAAGCACTCTTCACTAAGAAATGTAATTGAGAGGTCATTTGGGGCATTAAAGAATCGCTTCGCCATTTTGAGACATATGTCTCCATTTACAATTCGGAAGCAAGCACTTGTTGTAATTGCATGTTGTACTCTTCATAATTACATTCGTGATCAAGATAGGATGGATAGAAATTTTTCCATGTATAGAGATCCGGAGTATCCATTTGGACCTACAGGAGGGGAAGTTGCAGATGATACATCGGATGAGTAGTCATCCGGATGAACGGGCTTAGGATAAGAATTGCAAATAAAATGGCAAGGGATCACAATATGCATGAGATTTGTTGACTTTTGTAATATTGCTTTTACGTATTCACTGTGATGCAGTTGAACAATGAACTATATTAATTCATTATTGTGATGTCATGTATGGAAGGGTTTATGTTCAGATGTATGAAATTTTCGTTTAAGTATGCACATATGACCATGTTGAAAATATTTTTCTTCACTCACCATTTTCAAAAATAAATTGATAAGCATTTAATGAGAATGAGAAATCAATATCAAGTTTATATGCTTTAAAACTAAAAAATTAAAAAGTACTTTAAATAAATTTGATACAAACTTTACTCAAAAAATTTTCTACGAAATAGGCTATATGATCACCCATATAAAATGTTTGTCTTCACTCACCATGAACAAAATAAAATTAATGAGCATTTCATAAGAATGGGAATTCAATATCAAGTTTAAACTTTATTAAATAAAAGCTTTTTAAAAAAAAATTGGAAACAGAAATTTTTTGTCGTTTATTAAACGCATTTCTGTTCTTTTTCTATTCTAGGAACAGAAATTAACTGCAGTTACCAAACGTGTTTGTTCTTTTTTATTCTAAGAACAGTTTTTTTTTACACTTACCAAACGCATTCTTTTGTTCAAAAACTGTTCCCCGGAACAGAAACACTTTTTTATTTATTTATTTCTGTTCCCAAGATCAAAAAAAGAACAGAAATAAAAACATGCGCACCCTTATATTCCTCTTCCTAAAAGCATGGGCAAATGAAGAACAAAGAAGCAGGCGCATAAAGACGAAAAGGAAGTTGTGTTCGTGTGTTATGTGAGTATGCTAGAATAGAACAAAAACGGAGTGCTCGGGTGAATGTGTGAGGGGTTGACCGAGAGGAATGCAAAGGAAGTTATCTTCGAAGAACACTGCAAGCATCATTGGAAGTTTGTATAGGTTTAAGGAATATTGGTTGTGAACATAAGGAAAATAGTTTGAGCACGTAATTAAACTCCTGGCTAGCACAAACAACACAAGCATCGCATGGAGAGACTGTCGTTGGGCAAACACTTATTGACCAAGTTCCTACTGTCCGAAAAATATCTGATTATAATCTGCAATTGTTTTATACAAACACATGGTCAGGTCGGGTAGCCCAATTGAACTTGATAAACAACATTTGGGATCGCACGGCAGAAGGCTAATCCAGGGAGATCACCAAGGGAGAGCTTTACTTGGGAAGATAGCCAAGGGAGAGTCCAAAGTCCAAGCCAATCAATATATTTAGTTGAACCCACATTCATTCAAAAACTTAAGACATTGAGTTATGAGCTAACTAGTATACATTAATTGCTCCATACTACATCAATTATCTAAGGGGAAAGTACAAAAAAAGTCTTAAACCTATTACATTTATGGCAATTTAGTCCTAAATCTTTTAATTATATTAATTGAGTAATAAACCTTTCAACAATTTGCCAATCGGTCACATGGATGCCATAAATGACATGCCCGGTGTTCACATGGAAATATTTTTTTTTTTTTGAATTTTCTAATATTTTTGTGGATAATATCATTCATTTTCGTAAAGCATATAAGCGATTATTTTCGTTTTACAGAAAATGAATATTTTGAAAATCATTCTAGCAAAAATAATTGATTGTATCCCTTACGAAAATGAATGGTTCACGAAAATATTTAAACATAAATTATTATCGATATTATAAATATTGTTCATTAACTAATTATTTTAGGCTATATAAGCTATTATTTTTAAGAAAATATTATCCAAAACATTTATTTTCCTGAAATAAACATACCCTAAAAGAATTTGAACAATGGTCTCCTCATACTGGGCTGTTCTAACTCTGAATCCTTCGTTCACAAGCACGACACTAGAGGCTCCAATAATGTTAGTCAACTTCAGTAATGAAAGAAATGCTCTCAACTAGAACAGAAAAAAAAATGAAAGAGAAGATCAGGACAGCAAGTACTTAGCATCAACGAACAGCACATCAATGACACAATCACATGATTACACATAACAGAACATACGAACAGTAAGCACACACAGTATAGACATAACCCGTAACTCTACACATCGGTACAAACACAACACAGTAACCACATCAGCAACTCAACGTATTCGAAATGGACATAAACTGGTCGCGCGACATTCCCTCGCTGCCCGTGCTCGTCGTACGCCGTTCTTGTGGAGAGAAGAAAAGAAAAAGGGGCCGTGCTAAGTCTAAAGTCTAGCCCAGCCCTACCGCATTATTATTATTTTTAATTTGAATTAATTAATTTTTTTAAGTTTTTTCAAAAAAATTATAACAATTAATACCAGCAATGCGGATGTTCCTAATGTCTATATGCGATGCAATTTAATAAACATTATTTTTTGTTTAGGGATTAGAAATTAATTCTTAATTTTTTTTGCTATTAAATCCTAAATAAATAGATAAAATTTATGTGTCAATGTATATACATATATATAATTTGAATGTACATCTTCTTGAGATGAATAGACATTATCTCAAATTTTGAAGGCTCACATTGACATAAAACTATTAACCACAGAACACCTAGATATAGAAGGAAAAAACTACATGGTGCGAATTCGGCGGACCGAAAATGATCCAACTCTTTAGTTACCTAAATAATCTCAAGTTCATTTCGTAGAAAATCTATTTGAATTTTACTCATGCAATTATTTATTCTTTAAATTTAACAAATATGTGAATAATCTTACATATTGGCTAACCAATTTCTTTTTTCTGAGGCAGAAAATCCCGACTAACCCAGCCACTTCGGACCTTAATTTTAGGTCAGGATTGCCTTGGGTCCATCTCAATTCTCTTCGAGCATGTCTGCATAGATTTTTAGTTTTCTCTTTTTACTTAATTTATATATTGTGATAATGCATTTTGACCTTTTCTAGCTCGTAACACTTGATATTTTGACAATATATAGACGTTGGCACTTAGATCATATGTAAAATTTTTCATGACCTTTTTATAAGTTGGATTATATTTAGCTTTTGGTGGAAAAATATATATTCTTTTTTACTTTTTGAATAACACAAATAGAACAGCTTTTAAAAAATTTGGGTCAATATGAATTAAAGAGTTTCAAGTATTACATTCCGCAAAGGCTTACAAAGGCATGATAAAAAGATAAATTGCTAAGACTTAAATGGAAAATCGAATATATTCATTATAACATTGGTAATCTGTTAAGTACTTGTAAAATTTCGAAGAAGTTGGTGACTTGCTAATTTGATTTGATATGTGGAAGCCAAGAAAAAAAGGGGAGCGAGGGCCATTTCTGCAATCCCGTGCTTTTTGCGCACGACAACTTTGTCATGTTTCTCTTTAGCCGTTGGATTCAAGTGGTTTAATATCAGCCGTTCGATTAATATGTGTTGTCAGCGTTTCTGGATCACTCCTGTTGGTGGAAAACTCGTGGAATTGCCCACTCAAAGGTGCCAAATCACGGCATTGCCCTTCCTTTGTTTATCGCCTACTTCAATTTTTCTTCCACCGTCCCATTCTTTCCAAACAACATACGTTAATAAAAATTTTAATCAGTGCATTAACATTGTCGCAGTTTCTTTATATAAGCTGGTTTTATAGAATGACACATATTCAATTTTTATTTTTAGCATGTAGATATATTTCATAAATAGTTTATACTCCCGTTCTGAGATTATCTATGTTAAAAAAAAAAAAAAAGCATACATTGACCGTGTATGTAATATATATTCTCTTCCAAGGGCTTTTATTTTGTACAATGGCAAAATAAATTTTCTTTTGCACAAATAGGCTTTAGATAATTTTTTTGGCACAAATAATTCAGATTTATTTTCTCTTTTGTTTTATTTTGTATAATGGCGATATAATTTTTTTTTTTAGCGATGTTTATCACCTACCGAATGGCCATGACTTCAATATTTATTGACTTGTGTATTGACTTCTCGCTGGCCGGTGACCTCGCTTGTAGTGATTTTAAGCAGCCAGCCCATATTTTTATTTAAGAATGGTATTGCGAGCATGTGCCTTTGGCAAAAGAAAAGTAATCATCTTTTGTTTAAGAATGGTATTGGGAGCATGCACTTTTTTATTATTTTTTAATAAAAAACATTTGTTCGTTCTAGTGGTCTCTGACATGAGTTGCATCGATCATGTGCATTCACATGTTAGATTTGTAAATTTTCTCCTCTCTTTTTGCTTTATAATTTTTTAAATAAAAAAAGGGATATACCTAAAGTGGCTGACCATCTGTACGTTCTTCAATTCTTCGGCACCATCCATGTGTTTGCTTTTACCATAAGTTGACCGTGAACAAAAAAACTATTAAACTTAAGTGACTTGATAATTCTAGTTATGATTTAATTAAGGATTGAAGTGTACATATATGTCTATGTTTATATGGATGTAGATGTATTTAATACTTTATCATGTCTATATGGAGAACCAAGTGTTGGTCTCGGTTCATAAACAGATGATAAAAGAGTCACTTTTTTCTTGAGCCACCAGAAAAGGCTAGCATGGCTTGAAGAAAAAAAAGAAGGAAAGAGACCCCTTCAATTAGTTGGCTGTTACGATTATAAGTAGCCCATCTTTTGCCTTTGGCAAAGAAAAAACAAAAAGAGTAGCCCATCTTTTATTTAAGAATGATATTTGGGAGAATGCGCATGTTCCCGTTGTTTTGTCAAAAATCTGAATAAAAGTTCATTGACAGTGAATGGTATTTGTTTTTCAGCCCACTTGTGACTTTATTATGTGCATTCACACGCCAGATTTGAAAATTTTCTTCTCTCATTTTATTTTATTATTTTTTAACAAAAAATAATATATTTAAAATAGTTAATCATTCGTGAGTTGCTATTATTTTTACGGGATATACAAGGAGTATCCCAGCCAATAAGCTTGCCAATACAAGTAGTGTTACATTAAAGTGACATTTCTTCCTCCTTAGCCTTCTTTTTCTTCCCCCTGGCCTTCTTTTTCTTCCCACTAGGCTGGAGGTTGAACTCGGACTCTTTGATTCACATTTCATTTCATTCCATTCCAGATGGTTTTAACCGGTTCAAAACATCGATAGGTATCAATGCCTGGGCATCTAAGGCCCCGGTTGGCACAAGGTTGATCAACGGGTAAGCCCTAAAGAGGGTACTTACTAAGGGAAAGCTTAACCATGGAAGGGCCATATGTTGGATCATACAAAGTAGGAATTCCACCTTATGGTACAACTCTTGGCTCCGGTCTTATTAAATTCTTTACTGGATGAATTCAATAGGGTCTTCAAAGCCTGCTTTTCCACCGTTCCATTCGCTCATTTGTTATTACCATTAGATCTTTTGTTCCTATGTAGGACAATCCACTAATGTTCTAAAAACTTATTGATATTATAAGGTAACGAAGCTAGGACTGTATGGGCGCCTTACATGTATATCTCCGGGAAATGCAGGAATTGACTACTCAGGGGTATGATCTATCTTCATCGACCATAATGGCTTGATTCAAGCTATTAATATATAGCGAAACCCTTTATTGTCTTAGTTCATGGTTATCGACGGCCTCTTTTTCTATTGGAAAGGAGCTAGAGTTGATCAAGATCAACTCCGGACTAGCCATTTACTACATGGTGAACTGGGTAAATAAAAGTCACGATCAAAATAAAGGGAATTCACGGGGATTGAAGTGATTCTCCTGTCCTTGGTTCAAGCCTAGCTCGTGACAAGGCCCCTATATGGCTATATATATATATATATATATATATATATATATATATAATTTCAATTAATTTTTTATTCTTTGGAATAGAAAAGCAGTTAGTGAATAGATTTGGAACATAAATAAGAAGTAAAAAAAAATTACTTTTTTTTTGTTTCCCGAGCAAATTCTAAAACAGTGTCATTTTCTTTTATTTTTCTTTTTTTCCTTCCTTCTTTTTTTTTTCCTCTAGCTAGTCACTAGGTCTCAAAGATGACCTGCAACTGGCCAAAAACAAGGGTTGGGCAAGCCTTGCCATGGCTAGTCGAAGTTAACCTCTTGGTGGTTGGGCAAGGTCGAGCCTCGCTAGTGACTTAGCAAGGTCAACCTCTCCCGCCCTCGTCTTTGGCTAGTCGTCGGTCATTGCCGAGGCCTAGTGATTGGTCATAAGAGGAAGAAGAAGGAGAAAAAAATATATTTTAAAGATTAGAAAAATCTTAGAAAATTATTTATAAAAATTAAAAAATTTCAGGCAACAAAAAAAATTTGAGGATCATACCAAATGCTTTTATATTCTTTTTTTTTCTCAAGAATAGAAATTTTAGAGTTGTACCAAATGCATTTTTTTGTTCAAAAACATGTTTAGGAAATAGAAATGAAAAATTATTTCTAAACAAAAATATTCTCAAGAATAAAAATGTTATCGAACACACTTTTATCATTCAGGTATTGATCTTAACTTCTCAAGAATCTTTTGTTAGAATTCGACATAAAATCATAAGGAAATAGATAATAAAAGCAAGAAAAAGAAATTCAAGACACAATGTTTTATCCTAATTTGCTCTTAAATTATGTCTACATCCAAAGAGATGATTTCACTATAATTAGAACTTTACACATCTATATTACATTTTTCAATTATAAGAGAAAGAGATTATATATGCCCAAGAACTTTTCATGGACTCAAACCCAAATTACTAATAAAATATAAATTCAAATTATAAAAACTATTTGACAACTTAAGGGCATTGCCCTCACAACCCGACTGGGGCAGCCCCCAGACCCTCACCCCTCATTGAGGAGCAAGATCCTCATGCCTTCCTTTGTCTTCTTGTTGATAAGTAATATGAATGATACTCTAAGACCCCGTTCGTTTCGTGAAAAATATTTTCTGGGAAAAAGTTTTCCGGATTTTCCAGTATTTGTTTCACGGAAAATGAATTCCTAAAGGAAAATATTTTCCATGAAAGGGAAAATGTCTTCTAAATCGGGGAAATGTTTTCCACTTTTGAAAAGTGGAAAATATTTTCCTAACTTGATCTCTCTTATCTTACACTTCTACAAATCATCACTTCCTCCTCCCCTTTCTTCTTCTTCTTTTCTTTTTTTATTTGAATTATTTTTAATTTCCTTTTCTTTTTCTTTTTCTATTTTTCTTTTCTTTGTTTCTCATCTTCTTCTTTCTTGGCTAGTCGTCAGTCGTCACCAAGTGAACCTCAAGCTCGTCGATTTTAAGCTCGCGCTTGTCGATTTGGCGAGCCTCGAGCTTGACGCTCACGCTCGCCAATCTGGCAAGTGGAAAATATTTTTCTTACCGAACACCGGAAAATGTTTTCCAAAACATTTTCAGATTTTAGTCGAACACTATAAAATATTGTCATTTTCTGAAAAATGACTTCTAAAAAAATATTTTTCGGAAATGGCCAATTTTTCGCGAAATGAACGAACCCTAATATATTTGTAATAGCTAAGAAATTGTTTAGATTTTGCGTTTATTCGACTCATCATCTCGTCAGAAATTGAGTAATGAAATAGATTTCTGAATGCTTTCCCCCACATATTGATTTTGATATTTTGAGTAGCCAGCTTTTGTTGAAGCACGGTATCGCGAACCACATGCATGTTCTCACGGCTTGTCAATATATGACTATTCAGAGATTCAGTTTGGGTGATGGTCGAACTTTGCGAATTTCGAATTGCTATTTTGTCCTGAGTTCACACAGCACATGGTTCGTACTGTTTTTTCACTTATGCCTCGTGTCATGTGTCAGTTATGTTGACTTCAATATTTATTGACTTCTCCCTGGCCGGAGACTCCGCTAGTTCGATGAAGCATGGGGATGTTTATTGTTTACACTCTATGAATTATATATGTCGACCTCGGGGGCACTTTTTCCGCATCACGTGCATTCTCTCGCCAGATTTCAAATTTTCTCCTGTCCGTTATTTTATTTTATTTTTGAAAAAGAGGAAATATTTAGGGCATGCATGGAAACGTTCCAAAAAAAAAAACGTTTCGAACACTTTTATACTTTTTTTGTTCCCGAAACAAAAAAAGAATAGAAACGTGTTTGATTGCGTTTCTGTTCTTTTTTTGGTTTTTTGTTCCCAGAACAAAATTGGAGCAAAAAAAAGAAACACAAAAAAGTTGTTTCTGGAGAAAAGAAACACTTCTTCAAAGCCAAAAAAGAACAAAAATGAAAAGAACAAAAAACAAAACCAGAACAAAATTGGAGCAAAAAGAACACACCGGCCGAAGCTTCTCCTTCGTGCGTGCTCTCAGCTGAAGCTTCGTTCGTTCGTGCTCTCCCATTTCCGGCGTCTCTCCTTTCTCTCCGCGGCTCCCACTCGGGCCGACTCTCCGGCGACTCCTCACTCCGGCGACTCAACCCGTGAAGCTTCCAAATCCGTGTACGTTTCGATGCTCCTTCTTCTCCGGTTGATGATGGGCTTCGACGAGGCAGATCTAGGACGCTCGCTTGAGGCTACCGACGGTAGATCCGGGACGGCTCACTCGAGCCTCAAGTGAGCATTGCTCGCCTAGATCTGCGGCGGATCTAGGACAAGCTCGCCCAAGTCTACTTCAAGCGGCAGATCTAGACGAGCTCGCCCAGTGCGCGCGGCTCGGGACGGCTGCTCGCTCGAGCCGCTCTTCCGGCGGCTCGAGTGAGCGGCTCTCGCCAACTCGAGCAGGTGCCAGCACCTCGAGCGAGGTGCTCAGCGAGCAGCTTTGCCAGCGGCTCGAGCGAGGTGCTCAAACGGTAGAGCGGTTTGCCAACTCGAGCACCAACTCGAGCGGTAGCTCGGCGAGCTGAGCCGGCTGCGCTCCGGAGCAGCAACTCGAGCTCGAGCTGCGGCTAGCTCGAGCAAAGCATCTCCGGCAAAAGCGGCGACTCGGCAACTCCGGCGAGCCGCAATGCTCGAGCAAAGATCTCGAGCGAGGCTCGAGCGAGCTGCTCGAAGAAGCTCCGGTGAGCTACGGCTCGAGCTGCATCTCAAGCGAGGCTCGAGTGAGCTGCTCGGCGGCTCTCCAGCAAGAATCTGCTCTAGCAAGCATCTCTAGCGAGGCTCGAGCGAGCTGCTCAAGCGCTCCGAGCCGCATCTCCGCAGGCTTGAGCGAGCATCTCGACGAGGCTCGAGCGAGCTGCTCGAGCAAAGCATCTCCAGCAGTCAGAAGCTGTAGCTACTCGACCAGCGGCTTGAGTGGCGAGCTGCTCGAGCGAGCTGCAGCTGCTCGAGCAAATCTCCAAAGAGGCTCGAGCGAGCTGCGGCTCGAGCAGCTGCTCGAGTGCGGCTCCGGCTCGAGCGGCTACTCGAGCGGCGAGCTGCATCTCGAGCGAGGCTCGAGCGAGCTGCTCGAGCAACGGCTCCAACAGCAGCTCGCTCGAGCTGGTCTGGCTGCTCGAGCAGCAGCCAGCTCACTCAAGGAGCACGGATCGACGGTCGATCGATCCATTCAACAGGTGGATCCTTCGATTCTGCAAGGGGTTCAAGTGATGTTGTGTTGTTGCTTGATTCAGTTTTGGAAGGGGGTAATTTTAGTTCATCGATTGGATTGGGGTTTCCTTCGATTGTTGTTTTGTTGCTCATGGTGATGTGCAATGGACAGGCTGGTGAAGCACGTGGCGAGGGCGTTCAACGACGATTTCACCACCAAGGGGGAGAACCAACCAAAGTCGGGGCGCAGCGTGGTTGTGCGGCATCGTAAAAAGGTAATAACCAAGGGTAATGCTGCCTTGTGTTGGCTGAATTTCATGGTTGCATTCTATATGTAGCATTATTATGTACTTCTTGTAGCTGAAAATGCAACTTATGATCTGTTTTACACAAGTTAGTTCAACAATTTTCATTTTTGTCATTATATAGTCTTCTTGGCTTGCATCTCTTGAGAATGATTTTGTGTTTGTCATATATAGTATTATGTTATTGATTTAACTCATAACTCATATGTTGCTCAACCGATCAAAGATTAAATGGCATTTGAGAGACAGACATGCAATGCGAAGTGGACCGAGTCTGTAACCAACATATTTATTGGTTTGTTGGTGGATGAGGTCAAAAAGGGAAATCGGACCACTTCTACTTTCAACAAAGCGGGGTGGAGGAATATACAGACTGAATTCGTTAGACAAATAGGATGCCAATATAGCATGGTCCGGATGCGGAACAAGCTAAACAAACGAGAAAACAAGATAGTAGTTTTCAAAAACTTATGTCTCAGTCTGGATTCGGTTGGGATAATGTCAATAAAAGAGTTGTTGTCGACGATCCAAGCATATGGGAAGCTCACATCAAGGTATATTTTTTTAACTTTTTGGTCATTTTGATGTCATTATATATATTAATTTTAAAATGTATGATTATATACCTTAAATGTCATTATTGTCAAAATTGTAGGAGAATGTAGAGTGGGCAAAATTCAGGAAGGATGGATTTCCCCAATATCTCAAGCTATGTATTGTATTTGGTGGTACATATGCTACTGGGGAATATGGCATTGCAAATGCTCAAGATGTGACGGTGTCGGAGGAAGATGACACTGGTGATGCCAATGTAAGTGGTGACAACAGTGGTTACAATGCATATGGTGACAACAGTGGTGGCAATGCCTATGGTGATGCTGGTGGTGGCCATACAAATGACTTTGGTGATCACCACACTGATGAGAGAGTCTTTACACCAGAAGATGTTGCAACTTCAACTTGTGGAAAGCGTAAATTGGATAGGACTCCAAACACTAAGAGGAGAAGGAGGAGTACCCAAAATAGTATTAATGACACTTGCAAAGCTATCCAAGACTTTTTGAAAGTTAAGTCCAGTCAATCAGGTAGTGGCTCTGCGACCTCTGGGGTTATGCCATCACCTGAGGATCCTTTCTCCGTCGCTGCTGTGATGGATATTCTGCTTACTATGCCTGAGATAGACCAAGATCTTTACAATAAAGCAATGGATCGAGCATGCGATAGTGCCTCATGGAGGGTGGCTTTCATTAAATCCACACCTGAAATGAGAATTGGACTTCTTTATCATCTTTAGTAGATTTATGAATTGAGTGGGGTAACGTAGAGATTGTATAACTTATGTTATCTGTTAATATGTCGTTTTAAGTGTTGAGACTCTTCGTACTTATATGTAATTGCATATTCTATTGGGACTATGACTTATGTTATTGATGTTTTTATATTTTTGTGATGGTATAGGTACTATGGAAGAGGGATCAGATAGTATATGTAGTGAAGAGGTAGAATAAGTTCAACAATTCTTGGATGAGGATGATCTAGCCGTATACCACGCTTGCCATTGACGCGTCCGTGCATACAATAGAACCAATTAGGGACAGCAAATTATTAGGATCCGAATGAATAATGGAGATTATTACTGGACATTCAGATAGGATATATGAAGCCTTCAGGATGGAGAGGCATGTTTTTCTGAATTTATGTGATTTGATGAGAGTAAGAGGTTGGTTAAAAGATAGTCGATATATTAGAATTAACAAACAAATTGGGATATTCTTATCTATGGTTTGTCATGGTAGCTCAAATAGAAATTTATGTGAGAGATTTCAACATTCTGGAGAAACGATTAGCAAGTATTTCAGCAAAGTGTTGAAAGCAATTATCAAACTTTCAAAAAAGTTAATCAAACCACCGTCCTTTGATGTCATCCCTCAAGAAATTCTTATGGATCCTAGTCATAAAAGCTACTTCAAGGTATGATTTCTATATCAACTTTATACCATCAAATACATGTAGTTCATAATCTTTTATAATCTTAGATTGGTAATAAATTGACAGGACTGCGTAGGTGCTTTGGATGGCACCCATATAAATGCTATTATCCCGGTGTCTCAAAGCATGTTCGATTTAGAGATAGGAGAGGGACTACCACACAGAAGTGCTTGTGTTTGCTCATTTGATATGAAATTTAGCATGTATGCTGGAAACTCCTCATTGCAATTTCCCCTCGACCACCACCCGGTATTTACTTTGTTTATATTGACATTTGTGATTATATTGTGGTTTAATATCATAACAAATTTATATATATTATGTTGTAGAGGCAGATTCTGGTTATGCAGCACTTCCGGGATTTTTAACTCCTTTTAGAAGGGAACGGTATCATCTCAGCGAATATAGAGGGAGTAGGAGACGGCCAAGAACAGCAAAAGAGTTATTCAACTATAAGCACTCTTCACTAAGAAATGTAATTGAGAGGTCATTTGGGGCATTAAAGAATCGCTTCACCATTTTGAGACATATACCTCCATTTACAATTCGGAAGCAAGCACTTGTTGTAATTGCATGTTGTGCTCTTCATAATTACATTCGTGATCAAGATAGGATGGACAGAAATTTTTCATGTATGGAGATCCGGAGTATTTATTTGGACCTACAAGAGGGGAAGTTGCGGATGATACATCGGATGAGCAAATCATCCGGATGAACAGGCTTAGGATAAGAATTGCAAATAAAATGGCAATGGATCACAATATACATGAGATTTGTTGACTTTTGTAATATTGCTTTTACGTATTCACTATGATGCAGTTGAACAATAAACTATATTATTTTATTATTGTGATGTCATGTATGGAAGGGTTCATGTTGAGATGTATGAAATTTTCGTTTAAGGGCGCACATATTACCATGTTGAAAATATTTTTCTTCACTCACCATTTTTCAAAATTAAATTAATAAGCATTTAATGAGAATGAGAAATCAATATCAAGTTTATATGATTTAAAACTAAAAAATAAAAAAGTACTTGAAAAATTTGATACAAACTTTAATTACAAAATTTTCTACGAAATATACCATATGATCATGTAAAAATGTTTGTCTTTACTAACCATGAACAAAATAAAATTAATGAGCATTTCATAAGAATGAGAATTCAATATCAATTTTAAACTTTATTAAAGAAAAGGTTTTTTTTTAAATTTAAAACAGAAATTTTTTTGTCGTTTACCAAACGTGTTTCTGTTCTTTTTCTATTCTAGGAACAGAAATTGACTGCAGTTACCAAACGTGTTTCTGTTCTTTTTTATTCTAATAATTTTTTTTTTTACACTTACCAAACGCGTTCTTTTGTTCAAAAACTGTTCCGGAACAGAAACACTTTTTTATTTCTGTTCCCGGGAACAAAAAAAAACATAAGTGTTTCCATGCGCTCCCTTAGTAACTACAAAGTCATGCAATTTGACATCAAGCTTTTCCTTTACCAAACAGTGAAAAATATTTTCTAATTCATTTTCAAGTTTTAATCAAACATCGAAAAATATAATTTTTTTAAATGATTACAAGGAGGAAAATCAAATATCAAATAGTAGAAAATATTTTCTAGTTCATTTTTAGGTTTTGGCCAAATACCAAAAATGTTTTCTAGAAATATCACATTTTTCTCGAAAGCCTTAGAGTTATAATATAAATATTATTTTAGAGTATGTGAGATATATAAGGAATATCAAGGTGTGTGGGTGTATCTATATATTGACAGTTGTTTCTCTTTCATTATATTTTGAGAGGTAAATCTTTGCACTTATTGTTGTCCCTTGAACGGAGGTCATCAACTAAATCACGTAAATTTCTTTCTTTTCGTTCCAACATTTAGTAATGATCTCACAAAATTTTACAAATGTTAGGAGGTTGGAATTGCTATTTTTCTTGAGTCAACATTCTTTTGCTGAAGAAAGATAGTATGAATTATAATAAGATAGCACGCGGTAGGTAAGTTATTTTTCTCATGCCTCAAGTCATGTGGTTGTTATGTTGACTTTAATATTACTCATCTACTGAGTCGCTGTGGCTGGTGGATCCTTTTCACAATGGGCATAGTGATTTATGAACCCTGGACATAAACAATAACAAAAATTATTACATTCCGTATTGATTTCTCTCTGGCCAGAGACTCCACTTGTTATGAATTTGATTCTTTCTGCAGATCATAACTAAAGGCTACCGGCCAAATATTGATTCGGTGTCCTGCATATATTATATTTGAACAACTTGACCTGTATAGTTCTTCACCAGTCCACCGACGTGGAAGAGTCCTTCCCATCATCTGCCAATATTCTACGATGTAAATTATTACGTTCCGTATTGATTTCTCCCTGGCCAGAGACTCCATTTGTTATGAATTTGATTCTTTCTGCAGATGATGACTAAAGGCTACCAGCCAAATATTGATTCGGTGTCCTGCATATATTACATTTGAACAACTTGACCTGTGTCGTTCATCACCAGCCCCCCGATGTGGAAGAGTCCTTCCCATCATCTGCTAATATTCTACGATGTTTCTGGGCGGCTCTCATATGGGAATTCCACAGGAAATTGCGAAAATTGCTAATTTAATGAACTCATATCATTCTCAACCTAGTTTAGATTTGTTTCATTCCAATATTTTACCTTCTATGGTTGGCTTTTTATCAGAAAATTAGTCAAGTAATAGAATTTCCAACGTCTGCTAGATGCAGATTTGTTTTTTCCCATTAACTGATATTGATATTTTTACATCAATTTGTCAAGATGTGAATATTTATGTTTTCCTCACCTATTCTAACTTTGGCCGCATTGATCAAGTGCATCCACCTGCCAAATTTGAAAATATTTTCATTTCTCTTTTATTCTTTTATTCTTTTTTTAAAAGATGTCTTAGAGTAGATAATTATATGCGCTTTGTCAGTTACTTACACATGATGTAAATGAAAAATTCCAGCCCACGAGCTTGGTAGATATAAGCAGTGCTGTTCAACATGAATGCTTTAGCTTTCCCGGAGAAGTAAATAACCCTATCCTAGTGGCTATTTATGTTTTGGCCCCCTTAATTGAACAAACATATAGTTTCCTAAATGGAACAAACATATAGTTTCAGAAAGGTTATTTGCGTTAACTCTAGTTTCAGAAAGATTTACAACAAATGGAGCATTTTGCAAGCACTTAGTTCCGAGTCATCCATATTCAGTATGAAAAGGCTCTCCAAGAAAGCTTGAACAACCAGTGAGGCGACGGTTTTCCTAGAAAGCAAGGAGTAGCCCAGGATGACTCCCCAAATTAAATTCTAGTCGTATGACTAATTTGATGGAGGTAGTGCTCTTATTTGTTTTATTTCACCTTCATCACCGTTATGAGTCTGAGTCATATCCATTTACACCCATTTTTACTCGTCTTCGTTTCTTACTACTAATTTTAATCCATTCATAAAATTGAATTGACTCACTTTAAACTCAACCCGGAAGATATGAGTGGAAAAATGGTAACCAAACAAGGTGCAAATCCAGCAAATTCCCCTGGTGTTGAACACCAGCTGATACGGCCCCTCAGCTTGTATACACAGACCACGCTGGTTCGTTGATAGGTCACCATTCGAAAATTCTAGATTCTAGAGTGACTAATTATTTATTTTTGGCCCCCTTAATTGAACAAATACAATAATTCTTTTTGCATAGTGCACTAGAGTTGCGGTCCCTGTGGCTTTATGGATCATCTCATCTCTTTCAAGCCAAACATCGTAAACTTACCTTATTCACTGTTAACTATGAATATTATTGTAATTTTTGCACAGCAACTCAATATCACTATAACAATGGCTATTATTATTTTTTGCTTAGAGCAATATAATCTTAGAAGTCAGAAGTATGCTTGCAAATATATAGACCTCAGAGAAGAGTGAGTCTAGATAGCTCTCATCACCATTTTGCTCATCATTAGGATTCCACTCGTTTATAATCTTTCAGCACAGCCCATGCGTTTGCATTATCATAAGCAAATTGTGAACAAAAAACTATGAAACCTAAGTGACTTGATAAGTCTAGTTCCAATTTAATTAAGGCTTGAAGTGTACATATATGTCTATGTTTACATGGATGTGGATGTATATAATATTGTATCATGTCTATATGAAAGACCAAGTGTTCATTGTCGGTTTATAAACGAATGATAAAAGAGTCACTTTTTTCTTGAGCCACCATAAAAGGCTAGAATGGCTAAAAAAAACAAGAAGAAGAGACGCCTCAAATTAATTGGTTGTTATGATTTTAAGTAGCCATCTTTTACTTTTAGCAAAAGAAAAGTAGCTGGGTAGCATGCATATGTTTTATTATATTTTAATGAAAATTATTTGATGTTTCCAGCTGTCTCGGACGGGCTGCATTGATCAAGTCCATTCATAGGTTAGATTTGAAAATTTTTCTTCTCTCTTTTTGTTGACTATTATTTGGTCATCTAATGAAAGTATGCATTATTACTAACTTTGTCCCATATCCACGTGGTTTGAAAAGTGACCTGGGTAGAAGAGTGGGGCTTTGGTACATTAATTTGAAGTGTGAAAAAAATCCATGAAGGTTTTTTTTAGTTGGTGCATCAAGGTTGAAACGATTTTTTTTTTTTTTTTTTTGTAAAGGTAAGTATAATATAGATTTTGCCAATCGAATATACAAAGAGAGGAAGCCTGGGACCAACAAAACAAACACTCAAAAGACAAAGGAGTCAAGAGAGTGTAGGGGTGCCGCGGTACCAATAAAACAAAAGAGGCAAACAGCCACTAGGAGGCGAAAACAACGACAAGTAGGGGAAGAACACAATCAATCAAAGATTGATGATAGCAATTCCCAACTTTGTTGCAGTCTTCTATTTCGGGGAGTGTATGGGACGTGATTGAAGGACATGGTTGAAACAATTAACTCGTGCAAGAATCTAGAAATGTGAAATTTCAAAGGATCGGTAGATAAGAGATGACCAAGAGTCAATGGCCGTATCCACACTCTCTAGAAATCTCTTTTGTCTCTTTCCTCTCTTTCGTGACGTGCACAACTTGAGAAGAGCCCTCATTCCACGGGGCACGCGAAAAATGTTCCATCTTTTATTTATGTTTTTTGCAAATATTAGCTAATTGCAGTGATTGACTTTCCATCAAAATCTATATCGTCCCCATTTTCCTTACTTTCTCAAAGACTAAATAAATTCCCTATTCAGTTAATTATTTTTTTAAGGAAAATATTATGATATTGAGCTTTTGAAAATACTCACATTATGCTAAATGCATATGAAAAATTTAATAGCTAAGGATGACAATGTTCACAATATATGAGATAAGTTTAAAGATGTTCATGTATCTCTTTTACTCGAAGGTTACATTAGCGCAAGCCACACTTTTGGATGGTTTTTTTAGTTGTCGGTGAAAAGACAAGAAAAAAGAGGTAAAAAGAATGATTTTTGCCATGGTGCTCAGAAAGTACTTGTCTAAGGTGGTGAATACTATTAAAAAAAAAAGTGGTGAATAAAAATATTACGGATATGTACATATTGGAAAATACCAATATCTTCATAGACCTAACTCAGAAATATTTCAGATTTAAGGCCCACTATCCAAATTGTTGGACTTAGGAGTTCGGCCCTTTCATGATCGTCTGGACCATATTCAGTTAAACTCAAGGGGGTTAAGTTTTATTTTCTTTTGGTGAAACGAAGACCATCGTTCAGAAATTAAACCAGTCAAGTTACATCACTTGCAGTCGAAATACTATAAAGTGCATCCTTACACGAAGTATCTTCAATAACATCTGGAATACTAGTGAAAATAGTAAGCTGCATATGCTGCTCCTTTCCCAAACTAGCCAGAGCCTGCGGTGCATCTGTTTGCTTCTCTGTATATATAATGCTCAATACACGGCATGCCTGCATTCTTTCCTTGCAAGTTCCTGCACTCACAAGGAGAGGTTTTATGAGAAGATTGTGAGACTGTTTGTTCTCAAGAGCATGAATAACCGCTAAAGCATCTAATTCGTTATGCAAATGAATAGCACTATTCGAAACACTAGGTCTAATTTTGCCTCCTAACGTCCAAATCTCAGCAATAAAAGCATTCGTTCTTCCTGTGTTTCGAGGAAAACTGGCTATCCGGCTCCCCTGATGGTTTCTCGAAAGAACTCTCGTTCCTGCTTCTCTGTTCTCCACAGACATTAATTGCTCTGTCGGAGTTAAGCTTAATTTCCCATTATTCAGGTTTCCTCCATTCCATTCCCTGCCTTGATGAAAAGAAGAGTTATTTTCCTCTTCCTAAAGGCATGGGCAAATGTAGAATGAAGAAGTAGACGCATGCAGACAAGTCATATAAAGACGAAAAGGAAGTTGCCTTCGTGTTATGTGAGTACGCTAGAAAAGAACAAAAACAGAGTGCTCGTGTGAATGTGTCTGGGGTTGATGGAGAGGAATGCAAAGGAAGTTATCTTCGAAGAACACTGCAAGCAATCGTTTGAACGCGATTAAACTCCTGGCTAGCACAGACAACACAAGCATCGCATGGAGAAACTGTTGTTGGGCAAACACTTATTAAGCAGGTTCTTACTGTCCGGAACATATCTGATTATGATCTGCAATTGTTCTTGTGCAAACATGGTCAGTTAGCCCAATTGAACTTGATAAACAACTGTTGGGATTGTGCAACAGAATGCTAATACCTTCATCTACGGAGAAGCCAACTAGTATATATTAATTGTTCCACACCACACTAATTATCCAAGGGAAAGTACCAAAAAACTCTTAAATCTATTATATGTGTGCCAATTTAGTTGTCAATCTTTTAATTATACCAATTGAGTCATAAACCTTTTAACGATTTGTCAATATAGTCCAAAAAATCACTCACACGGATGTTATGTGTCCTACGTGATACGACCTGTGTTAACATGGAAATTTTTTGTAAATTTTCTAATATTTTCGTGGACCTTCAGAATATTTTCATTTGTTTATTTTTGTAAGAGAAACGAGTGATTATTTTTGCTTTACAGAAAATGAATGATTTGTGAATCATTTTATATAAAATGATCGCTTATATCGCTTACGAAAATGAATAGTTCATGAAAATATTTAGATATAAATTATTGTCAATATTGAAATTATTTTTTATTAACTAATTATTTCAGTCGATACAAACGATTATTTTTTGGAAAATATTATCCAAACTATTTATTTTTTTTTTTGCAAAAAAAGAAAAAGAAAACATAGCCTAAAAGAATTTGAATTATCGTCTCATCATATTGGGCCGTTATAACTCTGAAAAATGTAGAAATTACATAAGGTCATGTAATTATTTTTTCTAGTGGGAGTTCGTAGGTTGGTAGAATTGAAAGAAGTTCTCGCCTAGAACTCAAAATTTGTGCAAATTAAACTAATTAATGATAATAGAACAATTGTACATAGAAGTTGATTGGGAACATAGTGAACTTTTGCTTTTATGTCTTTTGTTGAATTATCATTAATTTAGTTTGTTTTTGCTGCAAATTAAATATGTGTGTTACTCGTATATTGTGCTAGCATTGATTCTGTGTTTATTATGTCAATGTAGCAATTGATTATGGCTTCGGCATCTAAGACCATTGTGGCTAACCTCAATAAGGGTGAGAAGCTGAACGGTGACAATTATGATATTTGGCACCGAAAGGTTCAATACATCCTTGAGGAGCAAGAGGTTTTGGAAACCCTCAACCATACCATGGATGAACTTGAGCATGGAACTTCAGCTCAACACAGGAGAGATCTGGAAGCTTATCAAGCTTGGAAAAAGAAAAATAGCATTGCTCGCATCACGTTGCTGAGCTGTATGCAAGATGATTTCATGTGTGAGTTTGAGAGTTATGACAAAGCTCAAGCTATGTGGGTTGCCTTGAAGTTTGACACTAAGCCACTAAGCTGGGGGTACATCTGCCACTAAGCTGAGGAGACTCACCATCAAGTTTGACACATTCCGAAAGTACCCAAATGTAATGATGAGGCAGCATCTTCAGGAAATGTCAAACATGATCCGTGAGCTGAAGTCGGCGGGTCATTCCCTTGCGATGAACAGCAAGTTCAGGCTGTTATAAGGTCTCTTCCTGATAATTTGGAGCATATGAAGATCAATATGACGCATAATGCGAACATCGTCACTTTTGATGATATTGCGCGTCATTTGGAATTAGAGGATGAGCGCTTAGAGGTTGCGAGATCCTCTACCCATACTTATGTTACTGAATCGAGTTCGCGCAAAGCTTCGGGCTTCAAGCGCAAGAGGAATCTTCAGTTCAACAATAAAGGGAAGATGACTGATCAGGGACCCAAGAGGGCTAAGACCTTCCGACGCAAGAAGCGTGGTGGGAAGAAGGACAAGGCCAAGATGGAATGCCACAATTGTGGCAAGATGGGTCACTTTGCTCGTGAATGCACTGAGCCAAAAAAGGTACCCTATTACTCTATTACTTTGAGTAATGCTTTTGTTTCTAGTACTATAATGCTTGCTGAATCTCATCCAATGTGGACTGTAGACTCAGGAGCAACAGACCATGTAGCTAGAGACCGAGAAGCATTTGTGGAGTATCGTCGGATACCGCCTGGAAGAAGATGGATATATGTTGGGAATAACTCAAGAGTTGAAGTGAATGGTATCGGCACATGTAAATTAATCGTACGTGGTGGTCGAAACCTATTCCCGCATAATGTCCTTTATGCTCCGGATATTCAACGAAACTTGGTTTCTGTAGTTGTTCTTCTTAGCTTAGGTTATGTATTGAATTTCCATGGTGATTGTGTTGACATTTTGTATGGAACAGTTTATTATGGTTCAGGTCATGTATCGAATAGTTTTATGGTGTTAGACATTGATTATGATCAGTACAATGTTAATGTTGATGGTTGTTTTTCTTTAATTGCGTCTTCTAACAATGTTGAGATTGATGCAAGTACTTGGCATGCTAGATTAGGTCACATTGGATTGCAAAGAATGCAAATATTTGCTAGATAAGGCCTTTTAGGGTCACTCACTAATGTTAGTCTATCCGTATGTGAACATTGTCTAGCGGGAAAAACAACTAGAAAACCATTCGGTAAAGGAACTAGAGCTGAATTTCCATTGCATCTCATACATTCTGACATTTGTGGTCCTTTGAATGTGAGGGCGAGGCATGAAGCCTCATATTTCGTCACTTTCATAGATGACTTCACACGTTTCGGTTATGTCTTTCTGATCTCCCATAAGTCAAAAGCATTGGACTGCTTTATACGATATATAGCGATGGTAGAGAATCAGTTGAACAAAACAATAAAGGCATTGAGAACCGATCATGGACGTGAGTATCTATCAGAGCAATTCAAGGCTCTTTGTGATGAAAAGGGAATTGTAAGACAATTGACTATTCCTGGTACTCCATAACAAAATGAGGTAGTTGAGAGAAGGAATAGAACCCTATTGGAAATGGTTAGGTCTATGATGGCGCAAGCAAATTTACCTATCTCCTATTGGGGAGATGCGTTATTGACTGCTGCCTATATACTTAACCGTGTGCCCTCAAAATCGGTCACATCCACCCCTTATGAATTATGGACTGGTAGGAAACCAGACTTAAGTAGTCTACGTCCATGAGGATGTGCAGCTTATGTTCAAGATTCTTCCCATAAACACGACAAATTAGGTCATAGAGGGAAGAATATCTTTATAAGATATTCCAAACACTCCAAAGGGTACGTGTTCATAGGTGAACAAGCTGATGAAAGTGTGACCGAAATGGAGTCACGAGATGTCACGTTCTTGGAGAACGATTTTCCTAATAGATGTGAGATTGATAAGGACTTCCAATTATATGAGATGGAAGATCCACGATAACACACCCACCGATGTTGTAGAGGAAAATGAAGATTTACCTCAACACACAAGACCTAGTGGGAGTGTTGCATCGCCTGATGAATTGAATTCAAGAGAAATTCAATTGCGTAAAAGTAATCGTAAAAGTATTCCCCATCGTCGTTTTGAGATTGAAGGGGAAGCATTTATGATTGCTCAAAAAGACGATGCCGAGCCTAAGACTGTTCAAGAGGCTCTCTCATCCTCTAACAAGGAAGAATGGATAAAAACTTTGGAATATGAGATGGAGTCAATGATGGCAAACAATGTCTGGGACTTGGTTGATCTACCACCTAATCGTAAGGCCATTGGAAACAAATAGGTCTTCAAGATTAAGCGAAAGGCGGATGGATCCATTGAAAAGTATAAGGCTCGCCTTCTGGCAAAAGGATATACTCAACAAGAGGGTATAGACTATGAGGAAACTTTTTCACCAGTTGTAAGGTTTGCCTCAATACACCTTATTCTAGCCATCGTTGCACATTTGGACCTTGAATTACATCAAATGGATGTAAAGACGGCATTTCTCAATGGAGAATTAGATGAGGAAATCTATATGAAACAACCAATATGTTTCATAGCTAAAGGTCAAGAGCATAAAGTTTGCAAGCTTCATCGCTCAATATATGGCCTTAAGCAATCATCTAGACAGTGGTATCTTCGTTTTCATCGAGTAATAATAACTTTTGGTTTTACGATGATCGAAGAAGATCACTGTGTATATGTCAAGTGGTCCAAAGATAAATTTGTGATTTTATCACTTTATGTGGACGATATTCTGTTGGCTGGAAATGACAAGGTTTTGGTTATCACTATAAAAGAATGGTTGTCCTCCAATTTTGAAATGAAGGACATGGGAGAAGCTGCTTATATATTAGGAGTTAAGATCGAAAGAGATCGATTGAGGAAATTCCTTACTTTATCACAAGAGTCTTATATTATGAAGATTCTTGAGCGTTTCAATATGCAGCATTGCAATCCCATTGATACCCCTGTCATGCAAGGTGAAGGCCTAAGTATTGAGATGTGTCCTAAGACTCCAGAAGAAATCAAAGTGATGGAAATTGTTCCTTACGCTAGTGCGGTCGGAAGTTTGATGTATGCTATGATGTGTACTCAACCCGACATATGCTATGCCGTGGGATTGGTGAGCCGATATCAATCAAATCTCGGTCAAGCACACTGGGAAAACAAAGAAGAGGATCTGAGATACTTGAAGGGCACCATGGACTATCGACTTTGTTACCAAGGGAATGATTTATGCCTATTGGGTTATTTATATGCCGATTGGGGTGGAGACCTGGATAAGCGTAAATCGACTTCTGGATATGCGTTCTTGCTCAATGGAGGTGCGATTTCTTGGAATGGCAAGAAACAGACATGCAAGGCCTTGTCTACGATGGAGGCAGAATTTATTGTATGTTCTGCCGCAATGCAAGAAGCGTATGGCTAAAACGTTTCTTGGAAAATTTAGTCACCATCCTTTGAAGTTCCAAGACCGGTGACAGTTCATTGCGATAGTCAAGCAGCCATTGCCTATGTGAAAGATCCCAATTATCATGGAAGGACAAAGCACATTGACATAATGAATAACTTTATCAGAGATATTATAGCGCAGAAAGAAGTGATCCTGCAATACATTTCAACCAATAGAATGGTTGCTGATCCATTTACGAAGGCTATTCCTAGAGATATGTTCTTGACCCATAGGATGTCACTAGGATTGCGTAGAATGTGATATCTGTTATTGTAAAGGATCATTGGTTTATGTATTTGTGGACAGATGTATTGTACTTGTTTGTTTATTAGTGATTTGATGTTTTATCAATAAGTACAAATCCATAATGAGACTAGCACAAACACACATATATTATTGAAAAGTATGTCGGCAGGCAATGATTGGCTCACTCACACGAGCAATCGCCTCAAGTGCTGTAGTTAGCATGTTGAGATGAGATGTTATGTACAAATAAATGCTGAAGAGCAAGTTTGGTACATAAAATATGTCGCCTTGATGGGAGTCGAGATGAGGTCTGTGATTGGTTTATAACAAGACCGAACATGATAGTCCCACAATCATGTATGCCTGAAAGATGCCGGATGCGAATACTTAATTGGGCGCTATAGAAAGCGAGCTGATATAGCACTCGGGCTAAACATGAGTACATGAGAAGCACGTGACTATGTTTAGGCTAAGATCTGTATGGTGGATATATTTGATAAATGACATACGCTATTATAGAAAGAGTAATCCACTATAGCATGTAATTCATACTACATGTGCATTATACGACCAACAAGGGAAGGTGAGTAAAATTATCCCTATTTACTCATAGTGTGAGTCCTTGAGGTAATTTATAATTTACCTCAACTTTGTGCCCTATGTTACTTCTGACTATGTCCTCGAAGTGAAAGATTAGTGTTGTTACTTTAACATGTTACGAGCGGTCATGAATAGATATGACCTATGGGACATGTCTAGGAAAGCAATTGTTCTAAAATTGAGAGAGACATGAGTGCGAAAGAAGACTATTGTTGTTTTACATCTATCACATGTATTTACTAGTCGACCAATTATATCGCCCTTTGTGGTTGCGGATGTAATTGTAAATACATGGTGTTTTTGAGAATAGTCAAGTATAACCTTTAAGGGATATGTATACTTGGATTGATGTAACAAAATATGTCTGGGGCACTGTGAGACATCGATTGTTTATTTCTTTTTGGGGTTGTAGCCATTATGTTATCCCTAACAGGTGCATAATTTGAGCTCCCAAGTGCAAGTGTACTCATTGGTTGCACGGCTTATTTGCCAGTATGAATTGTTTTGTAAAGTTGATGAATGTTGAATGCCTTATATTCTTGATAGAGCGCTATCAAATCCATCATGTCCGAGTGGGAGATGTAGTACTTTAGCGTTAGCTGGTACGTCCATGATGGGGTAACTTGATAAACAACTGTTGGGATTGTGCAACAGAATGCTAATACCTTCATCTAAGTTGAAGCCAACTAGTATACATTAATTGCTTCCATACCACATCAATTATCTGGGGAAAGTACCAAAAAAGTCTTAAACTATTACATTTGTGGCAATTTAGTTGTAAATCTTTTAATTATACCAATTGAGTCATAAACCTTTCAACGATTTGTCAATCGGTCAAAAAAGCATGGATGCCATGTGTCCTACATGATTCGACCGGTGTTGACATGGAAATTTTTTTCTGAATTTTCTAATATTTTTGTGGACAATATTTTCATTTGTTTTTTTTAAAAGATATAAGTGATTATTTTTACTTTACAGAAAATGAATAATTTGAAAATCATTTTAATAAAATAATTGTTTGTATCGCTTACAAAATGAATGGTTCATGAAAATATTTAGATATAAATTATTGTCAATATTGAAATTATTTTTTCTTTAACTAATTATTTTAGGCTATATAAACAATTATTTTTAAGAAAATATTATCCAAAACTATTTATTTTTTTGCAAAAAATAAACATAGCCTAAAAGAATTTGAATAATCGTCTCATCATACTGGGCCGTTATAACTCTGAATCCTTTAGTCAGAAGCACGGCACTAGAGGTTCCAATAATGTAGTCAACCTCAGTAATGAAAGAAACGCACTAAACTAGAACAGAAAAAAATGAAAGAGAAGATCTGGACAGCAAGTACTTAGCATCAAAGAACAGCACATCAATGACCCAATCACATGATTACGCATACCAGAACATACGAACAGCCAGCACGCACAATATAGACATAACCCGTAACTTTACACATCGGTACGAACACAACACAGTAACCACATCAGCAACTCAACGTATTCGAAATGGACATACAGCTGATGAACCAATCAGTAACACAGCGCACCCAAATGAATGCACATACGATGACTAGAGCAGCAACTCAATGCTCTCGCAGCATGCACTCGGTATTCGAGATGGTAGCATTTGCTCAATACACTTGCGATTTCAACACGTGCAGCGAGCTAACCAGCAACATTTTTTCATAATACGTTTGCAATTGGGCACAATAAACACAAAACGACATATAGTGAAGTATAAGAAGTAAAGGTGCATGGATCAATTCATTTTCGTTTAAGGGGCCCTCGGTCAAGTTCTGGAGTAGTCAGCATCAGATTCATCTTGCGTACACATTGGATATGCATCTAATCCGAGAATTCCAAGAACAAATCCCAAAACGTATAGCTACTAAATTTTGAAATGAGAGGAAACAAAACAAAAGTAAATTTTATATGACAAAAATAATGAATTGATTAAGCAATGGAAAGCCCTACGTCAAAAGCTGAATCAAAACACGCACTGATCTAGTTCAGGAATTTTATCAAACGGCCAAAGGATCTAGATGCAAAAATAAGAGAGGGGTCATATCTAAATTTATCGCTAAGGCTCGAACGCGACCGGATTTCATGCTGGCGTAATCAAGCACTCGGCCCCTACCTTCAGCAGAAACAGAGCATGCGAATTAGGGGCGAACAGAGCACTTACTGTGGCTACGAAGCTGGTGGTGCTGGGGAAGTGGCCTGCGAAGGCAATGAGTGACAGAGAGAGAGGTGAGGATTCATAGAGGAAATCAAGAGAGAATCACAACTAAACATGAGAATTCCTTCCCTATACTTTCTTCTCTACGGTGGTCGGCGGTAGGAGACGAGCAGCGGCTACCGGTGGACTAGAGGGGCCGAGTATGAAGAGGGAATCGCAACCTAGAAGCTCCTGGAAATTGACGATGAGGGACAGAATTTGCTGAGCGCCGTGTACGTGCGTTCTCTCTGCTTTATTCTACCCCGCCGACTGCGTATATGTTAGAAATACGTATATGTGGACGCGAGGCTGTAGTGAGATGCGCTGAAATTTTATTTTAGTATTTTTTGTTATTTTCATATATTTCTTATTTTTACAAAATACTTGATTTGCTAACAAAAATTCCGGTTTCAACGAGATAGATAAGTTTTATTTGTGTTTTTATCAAACTGGATGAAATGTTTGCGTAAAATTAATGAGAAAACACTCACTATATACATATTGAGAGGAGATTCCTTCAATTAGAGATAGAGAAATATCGTGCATGACAAGTAAAGTGTCCTATGTGCTTATTGGTTGGTTATGTAGTGCTCAATTATAGTTAAGTAAACTTCTAAAATAAAATTTCTGCGGGGGCAGCGCCCAGCCACGATGCTGCCCCCTTTTTTTCTTTTTTTTTTTTTCCATTTTCTTAAATTATTTTAGCTTTTTTTGTTTTTAACTATTATTTAAATAAGCTTTAAAGAAAAAAATAAAAAAAAATGCCATGAAAGAAAATTAAATTAATTTAAAATATCACATCGGTATTTTCTGTTAGACAAATTAACAATATTAATGGAAGGACTTGATTGTATCAATTTGATAAGTTTTAGGATTTGATTGCACTTTTTAAAAATTTTAAAACTCAATTATACATTCATGAAAATTTTAAGACTTATAATGCAAATATCTTAAAACTTATAAAAGTTCTTTGCCACCTTTAACATAAGTTGTGAATGTTCCCAGCAGCTTTATGTCCCTATCATATACAGATTGGTTGCAACCATTAATTTCAATGGGCCCCGGCAGGTCATCCCGATGGACACGCACCCGGGCAGCTCGGAGGTCCTCCTCATCTTCCAAGGGTTGATTTGTGCTGGGATCATCTCGTCGTTGGCAAACACCATCTACTTGAAGAACATCAACAAAGGGGACATCATGATTTTCCCTCGGGGGCTATTGCACTTTCAATTGAATGCTGGCACAACTCCAGCTCTTGCCATAGTCTCTGCTTCAGCAATTTGAGCCCAGGGCTTCAAATCTTGGACCTTGCTCTGCTCGCTAATAATTTACCTTCTGAGTTGGTGGAGGCCACCACCTTTCCTTGATGATGCCCAGGTTAAGAAGCTAAAGGGGGTTCTTGGAGGCACTAGCTAAGTGGCTAATCTCATTTTCGTCAGAATCCATCCATTAACAATCACCACCATTTCAAGCCTCTTCAAAAAAATGAAAGGAAATAATAACTTGGCTTATATGCTCGTCGCCAATGGCTTTCCATGGATTTTTCATGTAAGGTTGTATTTGGTTTGCTTGTGTGTTGAAGTGAGTCATTGGAGTGGAGGTTTGATCATTACTGCTTTCTGACTTCTTGTTCTGTTTGGACGATGGAGCAAGATGCCTCCCTTTCTTCGTCAAATTTTGAGTAGATGAATAAAAATATGTTGCCTCGTCAATTCCTTGAGAGCTATAATATTCATCTGGGAAGAAATGTGCTTGATAAGTCGAGATGTAGTAATGTCATCCACCCATTACAAATGAGATTCAGTAGGAATTTGGATCCTATCTACAGAGGGATAAACTAACATTTGGTGTCTGCATTCATATAATAACAGCTCACATCATGCTGTGTGCTTGACGCAATCGAAGCATTATTTAGTAATGGCGCGTCGTGCCAACACATTCAAATACGTTCATTTAGTATAATATGAGGCCAACTAGACCAATTCATTGATGCAAACTTTTCTACACATGACTTAATTCAGGAGGATTGTCATGTGAGCGACGTAGATTCTATTTTATATTTTGGCTTTGGACTTGTTTCGTTTTTTTGTAAATACACTAGAATCTTGTCACGATCTTTGTATAATGAACCAGTAATGGATGCGTCCAGATCATGTGGACCTAGTTCATGTTTACAGTTAGATCAATGGGTTCCACATGGCGCCCACTTCATCCATTGGTGCATGTGAGATGGGCTCTCATGCGTCAGGTGAATCTAAGATTTTTTTCTTCCATAAGACTTGCTGTGCCTTAAAAGTGTTGAGGTGTGGCATTTGATTAGTTGTTTGACCATAAGTTAATAAAATTTTGAAACAAGTACCTTTTAAATCCATTTTTGGATTCCTGCAACTCTAATGCTGCCGAAAAGCTCGACTCACCATTGTTAGGTGTAAGTATTGTTTAATTTAGATACTTGGGTTTTTATTTGATCATGTGTTTTCCCCTAAAAGGTGGCTATTTGATTTGAGACCAACAAGGGTGTAGGGCAAATGATATCTTATTGGAAAGCTTACAATAAACTTAGGTGCTCACAAAGTTTTGGGATTGTTGACATTTGATGACCCGTTTAATTATTCATTAATTGCAAAAAAAATTAAGGATTGATTTTTAAACCCTAGAAAAAATAATTTTCATTAAATTGCATGGCATATAGACTTTAGGAGCATTTGCATTACTAGCATTAAAATAAAAAATTATCATTATAAATTACAAAAAAATTATTGAAAGCAAAACCAGGCCTGGGGCAGGCCAGCCCGGCCTTCTTTCTTTTCCCTTCTACTCCCTTTTTCTCGTTTGGGCCCGGCCCATTTTCTTTTTCTTTTCTTCCAGCCCGGCTCGCTCCTTTTCCCCTTTCCCCACTCCCCTTTGTCCTCTACGATTTGCGGAAGGATCACTGAAAAAGGACGAAGTATCGAGACAGAGGAGGCAACGCGAACATCTCACTAGAATTGGTGGTCGGGGGTAGATCGGCAGAGGCAGCTGGCATGGCAGAGGCCATGCGCACCGATGGCCATTAAAAGGAAAGGGACGTAGAGAGAGAAGGGTGTTGGAAGTATGCCCTAAAGCTACTATGTAATAGTTACATATTAGGGATTTCAGTTGTACTTTCATTATTATTATTTAATTAATGGCAATGACGTATTCATTCATTTGTCCAATTGTTTTATATTTATGAATGATTCCATAAAAGCAGTTGCAACTAGACCTATCCTTGAGACGTCAAGAATATATGTGACGGGTTCATAGTTAGATTGAATCTTTAAATCGTTCTCGGTTGATGGATTATTGAATGGATATTAATAATCCTGTTGAGACCGTTGTGTTCTTAATTTTACTATTAAGTATTGGATACTTAAGGGAATGATGAGTCACAAGTCATTGGGTATTGTGATGGCTGAGTTAAGAACACGAGTGTTTGTATTAGACAATATCACTGAACGTGACGATATGGAACAATTAGCAACATGGAAGCTTTTAGCGTGATCAATGTCTAATTGTTCATGCTTTGGTCCTATGTAAATAATCCTTAAACCTGAGGCACAGTGTTAACTTGTGTGTCGAACAACTATGGTTCACGTGTGCACGTAATGCTGGGTCGTTGATCCATCTTTATAATTGATGGTCATAGTTTGTTCATAAACGAAGTTACACGTGTGCGCAATATGGAATCTGTCTCCTTGTTAAATGCAACATATAAAAAAGATGTCCTATGCGATATAATTATGACACTACATTGAAATCCTCGGCCGAGATTGTATACGAGAATAAATTATTTATGTCTCGAATAAAATGCATGTCAATTAGATTTGTGCATATGATCGAATTAATAACTTGACAAATATTTCATGATTTTTGTTTGATCAGGACATAGTAATAGGGGTGAGTACAGTTCCCGGGTAGAACTAGGAATCGGAGAACTGAACCGGAGGGTCCGCTCCGATTCCCGGTTCTAAAGAGACCGGTTCCGGTTCCCGGTTCCCTTTTTCTAGGAACCAGCGTTCCCGGTTCCAGTTCCGGTTCCCGAGAGAACCGGAACCGGAACTGGTCAAAGTTTTAAAAAAAAAAAAACCCTACGTCACTTCCCCCTTGCGTGATTTCCCCCCCCTTTCCGCCGATTCTTCCCCCTTCCCCTTTCTTTCTCTCTCTCTCTCTCTCTCTCTCTCTCTCTCTCTCTCTCTTTTCTCCCCTTTTTCCTCCTCACGTCACTTCCTACCCCCAACTTTTTCTTTTCTTCTCTCTCTCTCTTTCTCTCCTCTTTCCCCCTCTCTTGGCCAGCCGAAACCCCTCCTCTTCTTCTTCTTCTTCTTCTTCTTCTTCTTCTTCTTCCTTCCTTCCTTGTCCTCGATGAGCCGTCTCGGACGAACCCGACGAGCTGTCGTGCCGTCCCTCGTGCCACCCCTCGCTGCCGTGAGCCACCACCGCCATCCCCAAGCCACCATCACCACCTCTTGCCACCTGCATGTTCGGCCGTCCAGGCCGTCGTTGCTCCAAACCACCACCGCCCCGCGCAACCGAGCTCTTCCCCCCTTGGCTATGGGTGGGCCACATGAGCGACCGCTGCACCAACCACTTCGGTCATTGGGGCCTTGTCGATCACCTTCGCTGTGCTGATCATCGGCCACTCCGCCGACATCGGGTGGTTGCTCGGGGATAGGGAGGGCGCCACCAAGCCACGAGCGGTGGGTGCCTTTGTCTTCTAGTTTTGGATCCTCGCCATAGCAAACAACATGACTCAGGGTCCTTGCAGAGCTCCGCTCGCTAACCTAACCAGTAATTTCAGCTCGTCTTGTTTCGATAGTCTAATCTTCGACGATTTTGAGCTTCTCTTTTGCTTCTTCGAAACCCTAGATGAGCACTGTTCGATAGAGTGCCCGGTCGTATACGAGTCCTATCTGACTTCAATGAGCCATCTTTTGGCCGGACAAAAAACAAATGAAGCAATTTGGTTGTGTAGTATTAATGCTTAATTTGGCTCTTACCTCTTCAGATTTTGGTGCACATAGTTAGGCTCGACAAACTCTACCGACGACATATTTTCACTTGTTGTTATTTTCGTTTTCTGGACCACCCTATTAAGTGATTGCACATTAGATGCATTTGTTATGTTGCATCGTAGGTGTACCATATTTATAGATTTCTTGTGTGTTGGCAGTATATTTTGTTTTCGACTCGTAAGTAATTACATTTGCAGATAATGTCGAGGTCATTGTGAATCCGAAGGAGAAATGAAAGGTATAGTTCTCTTCACAACGTGCTTTCCATGAATTTACATGCTTTGATTCAATGAACTGAAGTGGAGAGTTATTGAGCGGTATTGACATATCCATAGAAAGGAAAGCAAGATACTTTCACGGACTAGGCTTCCCGATACAAATAGTGTGGTTTTAGAGGCAAGACGAATTTGATTGATGAAAGGTTTTGGCCCAACATTTAAATCAGAGTCGCAATTGTGGACGGTGTTTCTCCATGATCCTTGTATCTCATCCTCTTCTAATAATTTTCAGGTTCTGCCATTACTGGTCCAATCAGGAAAGAGTGTGCAGACTTGTGGCCGAGAATTGCCAGTGCAACCAACGCCATCATCTGAGAGTTGCACTTATCTTTTTTGTTCATGTTATTTGTTATCATACTGTGGTTTGACGTTGCCAATGAAAGTAAACCTCAGATTGTCTCTTTTTGAAGTGTTGTCATGGTTTTAGAAGATTTAAGTATATCCATTTTAGACCTTGGGTTCTTTTCTCGGAGTCTTTCGGCCTGCAGCCCTGTTTATTTCCCTCACGGCTAAAGATTGATTGGTTTTTGGTCAAATACAAAAGGTTGATGAAGTATTCTGATGCAATTGATGCAGATGGTGACCATGGTCTTGATCTCAATCTCGGGATATTAGCTTCTTCCAAGGGAATGGTGGAAACCTTAGAGCCCTCAGGCGACATGCGTCACGGAAGTAGTTTGAGGGTAATACTAGGGAATATTATCTTGATTTCCTTTTTCTTTCGTTTATACTCTTTAGCTCCATATATTTAATGAGGAGGCTTAGATTATTACTACTTTGTGACTTCCAATGGTATCCGTATCCACTAAAAATGCTTCTTAGGTAGGAAACTCTGCTGCATCCTGGGGTGATCCATCTATTCAAGGTTTATCAATGACATCTGGACAACCTCCTCCTTGGACTGGTGCTTGAACTGATGTTTCTGGGATTTTATGCATTGATCTAAAGTTCTGGTTATGATATGGAGAAACTCATGTACAAATATGCCAAGATTTTGTGCATGTTATTCCCTGTTTTATGTGCTGCTTCATGAATGAAGCTTCAATTAATTCATAACTTTGTGGGTATCAACCTAGAGTTTTTTGAACAAAGGCTTGATAATGCATGTTGTTTCTAATCCCGAGAGCCTAATTGTCAATTGTTTGAAAGGAGATTTTCAAATCTGAAAATGAAAAAAAAAAAAAAAACCTGTTGGAACCTAGAATCGACTCCGGAACCTGTAACAGGGTAGGTTCTAGGTTCTTGGTTTTGACGGGTAGGTTCCAAGTTCCAAAAAATAAGGAACCTGTACCCGAGGGTAGGTTCCAGGTTCCAAACGGAATCAAACCGAAACCGGAAACCGCTCACCCCTACATAGTAAGACAGAGGGATTGAATTACACTGTAGCCAAAGCTGACAGGTTCATTATGTTCTTAAAGCATTCACATTATCTGGGTAGCCATGACATATAGCTTGATGTCAATCATGGCTTGTACGACCCAAAGATTAATCGGGACAATTAATTCTTTTGGGAGTACTAATGTGTTAGTACAAGTTTTACTATCAACTTAGTGATGAACCTAGGGATGTCACACACCATAAACAATTAGGATAACGTGGAATAAGAGAGAAATATAATTGCAAATGTGTTTGCAATTGCTACAATCGAATTGAGTCGATTTGAAATTAAATTAAATGAGATTTAATTTAATTTGTATTATAGTCACGAGCCTATTTGCATATGATACACATACATGCCTAATGTAAATATATGTTAATGTATTCTCAAATGTACATATAAAGAATATGTTCTTTTTATTTTAAAAGGGATTGATTAATTATTTATTTATTCGTTTAATTAATTAATTAATTAATTAATACCTTTTAATAACTAAAAATGAAGCTTTGTGCACATGCACGAAGCAATGACCATCTTGCACGAAGCATGGATGGTCAGCAACCGCTGACCATCATGCCAAGATCGTGCATGAGCAACCGCTCATGCACGATCGTTCGGCTTAGCGAACGATCAGCAACGGTTGCTGATCGTCCATCGATTAGCAACCGTTGCTGATCGGTTTTAATTTTATAAAAATTGCTGAACGAGGAACATAAGAGTGGGTTGTTGAAAATAGAGAGCAACCGGTGTGTTCTTGTGTTTTTCGAGACTCGAGAAAGAAGAGTGTTCTCTCCTTCGGGCCGGGACTATTATACATCAAGAGTATGACGGATTGTTTTCACGTGATTGCTAGCACAATCGAAGTGGTGAATATCTGAAAGTTCTCTCTTCCATTCGACGTCCATTGTTGGTGTGTCTAAACTAAAGGTCCGACATTTGTGGGGCTCGAACTGTAGAACATCCGAACCAATTCGTTTAAAGCATGCTTTGGGAGATAAATCGTGTAACTCTCCTTTACATTCAGATTTTTTATTAAAACGCATGAACAACGCTTTCAGAGAATCATGTAAAATATATCTTCTTGTTTCCGCTATGTTCTTTTTGTTAATTTTACATATACATAATTCATGAAACCCCAACAAAGGGGGACCTTTTGGCTGGCTCGTTTGAGAGGAGAGAGAGGGAGGCCGAGAGTGAAATCGCAGAGCGACTCTCAGCCTCGCCCCCATCGATCCAACTACGCGTCCTCGATGACCTCCGAATGGCATCCCCAAGAACACCGCTCCCCGGCATACGTGTTTCCGGTGAGTTTGAGTTCTAAAGATGGTCAGTGTCTTCTTCCCGATCCGCGGTCACCTCGTGTTTGATAATAGGTCCAGGTCAACCCGTGCGCATGAGTTGCCGACTTCCATTCGTTCTTAAGTGCGTATAGGCAGATTTCACATCAGCCAAAAGTCCTTGTCGCTCGTTGAGCAATATTTCCATCACTGAACTAAGTGGGAGCAGAAGAGTTTCTTTGCGTTTTTATTGCTCTATGTTTTGCGCGTTGGGAATCAGTTGAAGTCTGCAGAGGAAAAGTCAATCTTTGGGTCATTCGCGTTGGCTTGCTTTCCCGATCTCTACTCTATTCAGTCTTTTATCTTGCGATTGTGAATGTGGAATGTGTATTGGAAGATAATGGTGATTGGTAGTGACTGGAAGAGGGTGATGTGGATGATGACGTCTCATTGCAAATATTCGTCCAGTGGCCGGCGATGGCTTTAGCATGGCGGCGACGTGGGTCTGGTGGCACACCTAGGCTATCAAGGGTGATGTTTAAGTTATTCTCAATTTGAAGTCTGAGAGCGTTGGTGGTTGAGCCGCGCTTGCTCCGGAGTTAATGTTTTGGCTTTAGGAATGAACTTGCAGCAGGGGCAAACGTCAGTATCATGTTGGGGATTCGAAGTGGGAAGACTTGGCTAGAAAGAAATGGGCCTATTTAATGTTTGAGTAATCTCGGGCCTAAGTGGTTTTAATGGATTTGGGCTTGTTTAGGGTGCATTTGGAAATGGTCTTGGGAGGGAGGTTTGGGTGTCCAAAGCTCATTTGACCAAAATATTGAGTGTTTGGTTTTAATATTTTTGAAACCCACTTGAGGGAAAGTTTGCCTTTAAAAGGCTAAAAGCCAAGGTAAATCCTAGGCTGCCTTGGGCTTTTGACATTCTCAAAAGTCCCTCTTTAGGGTTTAGTATAAAAATCTTGTTCCAAAACTATCCTTACTCAATTTTTGTTTTTACATTTTTGCCTTCATGATTCACCGTTCATCTTCTTCTCCGTTGAGTCAGCCAATATAGTTGCGTGTGGCTATAATGGGTTGGCAACGGGTTGGAGAGAGGCTAGCATGGTCGCGGTTACCCCAGCATCTGTCACTAGCAAGCCACGTAACTTCAGCTAGTCGCGTCACCGCAACCTAGATTTGGGTCACGCAATCTCCATGAAGGGCGCTGAAGGATCAACGGCCCTTGCCAAGGTCGCATGACCTTCGGCGACCAAATTTGGGTCACTCACCAAGGTCACAGGTCAACCTCCGCCGACCTAGATCTAGGTCATGCAACCTCCATGAAGAGCCAATGAGGTCGCGTGACCTTGAGCGACCTCGCTAAGGTTGCGTGACCTCCGGCAAGTTGTAGCGACCCAAATCTATGTTGCGTGACCTTCGTGAGAGGTTGCAAGGATACACAACTAGGCTGCCCTTGCCGAGGTCGCCTGGGTCATGCGATCCTCGCCAGGGGTTACTTAACCCTAGGTGGCCCTCACCTATGGTCTCTCGGGGTCGCCCAACCCCAAGTACCCTCACTGCCCGAGGTCTTGCAACCTCGATGGGCCACCGAGATTCTTGCACCGCAAATGTTTTTTTTTTTTTTTATGAATTTTTTTTTAATCACAAAAGTCCTTTGTAATATTATCTTCCAAACAATATTTTGCTCAAAGATACTTCACAATGAACTTTCATATTACAATTTAACAAACATAATTTACATTTTGGAAAATCCTTTTAACTCCCAAAGACTTTCACCAAAAATCCAACCAAATGCACCTTTAGGTTGATGAACTTGGACTTAGGGGTGAACATCCCTAGATCGACCCCTGACCGCCTCAATCTTGCTGGTCCCGGTCCGGTTTTAAGGAGAACTTGGTCTTTTGGTCTTAAAATTTCTAAATTAGCACTATGTAAATTGGTCCTAAATCCTAAGAGTTCAGAATTTGTCCAACTCGGACTAATTCTGACTATATATATTATAATATTCTTATATATATATATAAAAGAGTAAACCCTGACTTAAACGGCATCAAACAATGTCCTCCTCCTCCAATACTCTTGTTCTCCTTTCTTTTTTATCTTCTTATTTCTTCTTTCTTTTCTTCTTCAATTTTTACTTGAAAGAAATAACTTTTCACTCGTGAATAACCTCGCCTTGCTCGTTGCACAACACTCGCCCGCTTGCGCTTGACGCTCGCCGCTCAATGCTTGTGCTGCTCACCACTCACCTCGTGGCTTGCTTGGAAAGCTCAGAGGATTCAATCACGGTAAGAAAATTTTCCCCTTGGTTTCATCATATCCCTAAAATCCCGAATCCCATGGATATTGACGACTATCCCTATTGATGGATATGTAATTTGAAATAATAGGTTTGTCTTTTTAGGGAATATAAAAAATAAAATAAAATAACTATTGATTGGTCCTTAGTTGACCCCAGAACATGATTGAACCCGTCGAGTCGATTTGGTTCTCAGGTCCTAAACTCAATTGGATCTATCATCAATCCCAAAAATTAGAGACCAATACTGTGCGGGTTAGTCCCTAGGTTAGGTGTTGGACTAGCTCAACCCGGACCATGATCACTCCTACTTAGACTTTTTTAGTCTAGTTAGTATGTGCTAGGCTTACTAGTTAGATTTGGATTGGGCTTGTTTGTAAGTTGGGCTTTAGGGAATTAGGTTAAGGTGTAGTTTAGGGCTTTGGTCGGACCGGGCTTGGTACAAGAGCTCGGCTTGCGTTTTGCAACCCCGGTCGCATCTTGACTTAGACCAGACCTGGAGAAAATTAATTAATTTTTTTTCTAAAAGTCATGAAAATGTTGAGAAATTAGATTTTGAGTAGGTTTACTACATTTTAGTATTAATTATAGTTTATAACTAATTTATCATAAAAAATGTGAAAATCTTTTGATAAAAATTGTGTTCAAAATTGAACAAACTCTAAAAATTTAAGATGAGATTTCAATGTTTCATTTTTTTAGACAAATTATCAATTGATTGCACGCTTTCAATTTGATCATAGTCTCCCTTTAGCCTAGCTAGGAATGACATGTTTCTTATTTCTTAGCCTATCACTGCGTTTCTTTGCAATTTATTTTATACTTTCTTGATTGTTGTTGTTAATTTATGATTATATACCTACATGATCAACTCACATATTAGTGAATATGTTTAAAATCAATATGGACTGCCTAACAAAAATCTTTATGAAATAAACAAGATTAGGTACCGAAATGGCATTACTTGATTAATTAGTGTAATCAAGTCTCCGGCTCTAAATTTTCTGGTTACATAGAAAGTGAGGTATATTTATGTGCCTTACTTGATTTTTAGCCAATCCAAATAGACTAATGGCGACTCTTCATTAGAAAATCCTTATAGCGTCAATTTGAATTCCCAACATCACGTGAGGTATAGGCTTGGGAGAGCCCACGTGTAAAACGAGGGCGGTATACTTGCTTTTTTATGCATTACCCTTAAACCTATGTTTTTTTCCCTATGGATGGAAAAGGTAGGTCTCAACAAGAGTGAGATGAGGTAATTCAAGGAAATGATACTAACACTTCAATCTTAATCTATCTATCCATAGATATAAAAGTGGGTAAAACTCGCATGATGATGACTCTATGTGGCACGCTCTTGTGCGAGCTCCATGCACTGATTTGCTTTAGATGTCGGTTAGCAAACCTATTAAGTTAGCAGATGTCTAATTCTAGCAAATGTCTAAATTTTGCATATCTAATTCTTATTAGAATTTTTATAATAAATTATTACTGATTTAGAAGATAAATGTTGAAATAAATTATTTAGGACAGTTATCAAGTTAGTAGGCCAATTCAAACCTAAACTTTCCGATATTACCAATTGAGTTACTTGACACTAGAATTTCACCAATAAAAAATAATTCACACATTAGGAACTATGACATAGATATGTTATGCCCAACCCATTTAAGCTTCAAAATCAATAATCCCCTGAGTTTCAACCAACGAAATAGACTTCGAGCACTCTTCCCCCAGAGATAAGGAGGTCATCCATCATACGCACAAAGGCTGGACGAAGCGGACGGAAGAGTCTTATTTCGTCTCCTGTTTTCTTATTCTTTTCTCACAATTTGTGTGGCCAAGTTCTGTAATTGGTATATTTCCAATTCTATAGTTCCTACTTTTGCCATTTCTACCATCGGTATTCTTCACACATAGATTATTTTGATTATCAAACCTTTCACCTGAACAACATTTAAAAAGAAAGATCAAATGTTCAAAAAGTCATTCCGTGATGAAAGTTATATTACATGATTGCACGAACTTTGTAATAATTGTTTTAAAGTAATTGTTTATGTATACCTAGATTCTATTATGAAAGATCAATATGTAACTGATGAATGATGAAAGATTTATGGTAGGTTTAATTCCATCTATTTCACAATTAATATCAACAAATTCTGATAACTGTAATGATTCCGATTACTTTATAGTTCACAAGAGTAGAGTCTACATCTGGTATAATTCTTAATCATTGAAAATTTGTATATGCTTTTTCTATGAATAATTGTTCATCTCTCAGTCCATGATGAAAGCTATATTACATGATTGCGCGTATTTTGGTAATAAACGTTGAAGATAATTGTTTATATAGATTATGTTTTGACATATCTGGAGGCTGGATGTTTAAGCTGATTCAAAAAGATTTTTGCATCTAAATTTTAAAACAAAAGGCTAAAAATAAAAAAAAAAACTAATTTTAAAAACTTATATTCCAAGATTGAGCATATATCGGTATTGAATGTTAAAAAAAAAAAAATGTTTACGTATATGCAGATTCAATTTTGAAGTATCTATAGGCTAAAATTTTAAATTGATTGAATCATTCTATAAATAAATCTTTGTTAATAAGGCAGGGAAACATAATGCATAGTAATTGTTCAAATACTTCGAGGAAATACATTCAGTATCACATTGGCCTTGCTACAACCACAACTATAATGAAGACATACACCCTCAAATCAAATTCATCAATCACTGATCTTGTTCATTGTAATTGACTCCATCCCAAATGTAGTCGGGACGAAAAATGCTTGGTCCATAAGTGGATCTAACCATTTGGAATAGCAGAGGAAGTTGTAGTTGTGCGAATAAAGCCACGGGGAGAGAGGCCAGCAAAGTAATGGGAATGAGAACCCACTCCAATCTATCATGCAGCACCATTGTGAGAGTTGCAGCGAAGGTCATCAACATGAAAGCCAAGGAGAGGAAGAGAAAACAAAGGCCCCAAATGATCTTTTAGGCAACGATTCAAGAAAATCTTGCGCCTCATACCGCGAAGTTAAGATGGCTAGGAATAGCAAGATGGCTGTCACGGAGGAGACCAAACCTAATGCATCCAAAATTGCGAAAACTAGGAGAGAGTCCTGTCCTAACAACAAGGGAACTCCAGTATTGTTGTCATTGCCTCCAGGCACAGTGAATGCCGCGGCGAACAATACTGTGGCAATTAGAGTTGAGACAAGCATACATGAATTTGTTGTGTCCTTCACCCACTTCTCTCCTTTCTCCAGCAACTCTTTGTGGTTCTCCTTGAATGTATTCCAACATGTCATTCCCTTGAGATGGCCATCTCTTATGCTAGGGGTAATGTAGCTTTCCACAGCCTATGCATAAAACTCATAATTAGGAGTTTCAATAAGTGGATAAAGAATTGAAGATTTTTTAAAAACAAACGAGGGAACATCTCAAGGAGATTAAGACTTGCTTAGAGGTCAAGTCCATCTTTGCTGGCAGAATTTCATAGGCCACTTTATTCAGAGCTTTGATGATGATTTTGTGCTTCATTTTAGTCAAATAATATATAAATGCAAAGCACTATGTTTCTACTTTGCGATGATTTAAGTTTGATGAAATTTGGAGTCTTCTAGAAGAATTTATGGAAAAAATATCAAGAGCCGGTCAAGAAATCTGAGAATGAGACTTTTGGTATTTCTACGTGCTTTATTGAACCCTATGCATTGTATTTTGTTTCTCGAATCATTTGAGCCAAGAGCCAATAGTACGACAACTCCAAGGACAATCAAAGAAATTTCATTGTTGGGAAGTGACCATCGCCATTATGACCCTAAAGAAGAAGACAACATAGAGGAGATTACCTCTTCCGTGATGTCTGTTCCAACGCAACTAGTGAAGAGGCTCTATTGTGCCATCATTAAAGGAATGGTGATTCAAATGATTTCAATGTCAAATTTGACATCTCGAAAGAATTAATCTATTGGCTCGAGACATGTTGAAAGGAAAAAGGCGCAACGTTGTCCACTTGAGATGTTTTGATCAACCATGGTACTTGTTTCATATTCATAGTGGGAAAATTAACCAATATGTCATAAACTTACCATATGAATGCCAATTCAATTTTAAAATTTTCAATTTTATTAATTTAATACCAAATCTTTGTACGAAATTTCAATATAGTCATTTCAATTAATTACATTAAAAACTACTAACGTGTCGATCGATTGTCGCCGACCATTCTCCGTAACATACCACGTCAACGATTTTAGACAAAACTTAGTCATAATAACTACGTTGAAATTTCATGTAAACGTTTAAAACTAAATTGACAAAATTGAAAAACTTAGGATGACATCCATAAACTAGGATTAAGATTGTTTGAACAATTTTCCTTATTCATATTTCTCCTGTTTCTTTTCTTTAGTTGAATTGTACGTATTTTGCATTCTTGCATTCTTCTAAAATCTGTGCAAATATGTTCTTATTTCTCTGATTAATTGATGTGATTGATTTGAGAGTTGTCATGGTCTCCGTCAACCCAATTCATACACTAGAACTAAAACCGATCATTCCTTTTTTTGTCCCGTATCATTTTCTCATTAATTTGTAGCGCACATATTCGTTTCTCTTATAAAGAAAATTTCATTTTCGAGCATCCAACGGATGGTAGTCAAGTGCATTGCTAGTGGGAGTTATGTCTTCATATTGCATAACTGATTATTCAAAAGTAAATTAAATAAGATACTATATGAAAGGATAGCTACGTAATAGGAAAAGACGCAACTCAATCTCTCAAGGTTGACACAACTGGCTAGAAAGCAGGGGATTTTCAATTTGGAAACTGAAATTTGGCACTTTCCATATCCAATCAATTATATACAAATGCCAAATGTTTGGATTTAACTCATTTGAGAGGTTGGTTATAAAGGTGTTTCATGGGTCTGCAGTGGTGGCAACGATGATACCTATGCGAGGGCCAATTGAGCCTTCTCAGGTAGTAGCGAGTTACGTCGCTGCCACCATTGAGTGAGGGCGGCCAAGCCTCGCTGGCAGTCCGGTAAGGGTTGTTGCACTCAAAGCAACTCCGGGAGTGTTCCTAAACCTTGCCAGTGACAAATGGGGCGACCCCTTGTTCCTCTTCAATGATCACTCTCTCTCTCTCTCTCTCTCTCTCTCTCTATTTTTTGACTTTTTAAAAACTCTAGTCATTTTCATTTTTAGTTTTTGTGATGTGGCACTTATCTATGCCATATCAATTCCACTTGTGCACAAAATAAAAGGAAATTAATAAAAAAAAATGCCAATAAATTTTCCATCCATAAAAAATAGATAGAGCAAACAAAGGGACTAACATTAAGAGCAACCACAGGTTTTAAGACTTATTAATCATGAATTCAAAGTTTTAGGACTCAATTGCAGAATTGACTCAAATTTTAGGATTCTTTTTGTACATAATAGTACCAAATTTTTTTTTCACGACAGAGAATAGAAAGTTGAAATGCAATAAAGGTAAATAAATAGTAAAAGCTTCATGATATCATTTTTTTAGCAATGGTTTGCATGAGTAAAACTTTAGTTGATTGCTAAATTAACTAACGAGAAGCGTTCTTGAATTAATAGCTATTCAAATGGAAATAGTGGCCATAAGTGAACTTAGCTAACCTTTTGATTAAAAAAAATAACGGAGAAGATTCAGTTCATATTACTTTAATTAAGTCATTACCACCTACATAAATTTAATTATATCTTAACTACATTATAATCTTTAATACGAAATATAATACAACGGAATGAGCAAAGCTACCGCGGAAGTATAAGTAAAACTAATTTAAATTTTCGTTTGGGCTCCATGGGAATATAAATGGGTTATACATTAAATGATATGCATAATAATCCCCTAATTGCATCATGGCAGACACCTATATAAAGAGTCGGTCGAATTTAAGAAAAGAGTCACTAGGATTAGATTAAAGTGGCAGATCATAGTTATATTGGTAAATTAAAATGCAATTTACTTATGCTTAGTCTCAATCAGTTTTCAATGTCCCAATTTCCCTTATCAGTCTCCCTTATTTTCTGTCAATTGGTGATGTAGTGTAGTTTCTAAACTTACCTTATTAATTTGGTTTACATGGCAAAGGAGTTTCTTCTTCTCATTGTGGTCTTGGATTCAAGTCATAGTGGAAGCATTTCAGGAGTAAAATCCTGAATGCACCAGACTGATATAGGGTAGTTCACCCTTGAAATAACCCAAGAAGGTAGACTTTGTGGTGTGCAAAAACTTGGCTGAATATCGCTCAACCGCTTTAAAAAAAAAAAGTTCAATGTATATTCTCAAGATCATCTAATAAAAGTTCTAGCTATCATATTTTTAAAAAAATAGTCAAGAAGATATAATATTTATCATTAAGCGCAGCTATAAATTATTCGAAAAGAAAGATATTTACCTTGTACCACTGGACTTCTCTTTGTATTTGAAAAGCTACACCGGAGACATTAGTTACGGTGCCCAAATTAGGTCGGTACTCTGCTGCTGCGGACAACATATCCGTCGAATCGCCCAATGGGGGCGCTGGAACTAATGACGACTCATTAGTTGAGCTTACCTTCAAAAACAGTCTGAGAGTCCTTTCTTTGCGATAACGCACTGCAGATGTGATCAAACCCTTACCCCAAGTCAACTTCACATCTGGGAAAAACTGAATAAATAGCGTCATGATTTCACTGACTCCGTGGGTTGTAGCTTGAAACAAGAAGTTCCCATTAGTGCAAAAATCCTTGATCTCGGTAGTATTCATACAAGAGATCGCAATGCAAACTTGTCTGGCCAACTTGATTGCCATCTTGTGTCTCAGCTTCACCTCGTGGACTCTTTTAAAATAGGAACTGCAAAATGTCAAAAACTAACTAAAAAAGAAAATGAAAAACCAAGGGGCTTGCAGTTGGATTAAAAAAAAAAAAAAAGTTATTATGTCGGGAGGAAAAAAAAAAATTGGATGTGAAGAAAGTAGAAGTGATTAGAGGGTAATTGAAGAAAGAGATCCTCCTTGAAGTTCAAACGAGGCTTTCTAATGCTAATTAGAATTAAGAGAACATAATTATAAGACTTAACCTGATAGAACAGCTCTGGAGATAACCACGCTAATGACGCATGTCTAGCTATAGTAAATTACAGTAGTCTTTGCTCGTATAAGACTATTTTAGACAATATTATTCAAATATGCTTTTGGCAGCTAGTAATAAAAAAATCATATTAATCGTACAAGCCACTGTACTGTTATTTATGCTCAGACGAACAAATCTTTTTTTTTTTCCTCCATTCTATCTGTCTTTAGCAAGTTCAAAGCTTCCACATGAGTACATCGGACTACCCACGGCCGATGCATAAGGAACTTTCATCATCTCAACCTTCTCTTTCTCACTTGAAGGACACTCATTACCACTCAACTTGAAATGGCCTGCAAGTGGAGTACTCACCGGTTTACATGTGCTCATGTTGAATCTTTCAAGCACCTTCTCAATATACTTCTCTTGAGATAACCACAATTTCTTATTCTTCCTATCACGAGTAATTCCCATGCCTAAGATTTGCTTAGCCGGGCCTAGGTCTTTCATTGCAAAAGCTTTACTCAGCTCATTTTTCAAACTCTTAATTTTCTTGGCATCATGCCCAACAATCAACATATCATCCACATAAAGTAGGAGAATAAGAAAATCATTATCTCGAGAATCTTTTCATAAAGACACAAGAATCGGAGTTTGTCTTACCGTATCCTTGTTCTTCCATGAATGACTCAAACTTCATATACCATTGCCTAGGCGCTTGCTTGAGACCATATAAGCTTTTCCTCAATCTACATACAAGGTGCTCCTTGCCTTTAACTTCAAAGCCCTCCTGTTGCTTCATATATATCTCCTCTTCTAGGTCTCCATGAAGAAAAGCCGTCTTTACATCAAGTTGTTCAATTTCTAAATTCAAACTGGCGGCCAACCCAAGAACAACTCGAATAGAAGTCATCTTTACAACCGGTGAAAAAATCTCTTCAAAATCTATACCCTTCTTTTGACGAAAGCCCTTCACAACAAGTCTAGCCTTGTATCGTGGTTGTAAACTATTTTCTTCCGTCTTCAACTTGTACACCCATTTATTTGTGAGTGTTCTTTTACCCTGAGGCAACTTCACCAATTCAAATGTGTGGTTCTCATGCAAGGATTTAAGCTCCTCTTGCATGGCTTCATGCCACTCATTCTTTCGTTCACATGATATAGTCTCTTCATAAGTTTCTGGCTCCCCTGCATCAGTGAGTAACACATACTCATGCGGTAAATATTTTTGAGAAGGCCTACGCTCTCTTTCAGATCTTCTAACTTGAGGTAGGATAGATTGCTCTTGCTCAGCTATTTCACCTGTATCAGCTAAAGTATCAATATTATGTGAGGACTCACCATTTTCATGACTTCCATTCACTTCTCCCCCATAATTTCTATCAACATTAGAAGGATTTGGGCTGAAACTAACTGAACGTTGAGCTGTATTCTTTGGTTTCTCCACCTTGTCAATGTCTTCAATAGTTTGATACTCACAAAACACCACATCTCGGCTTCTAATGACTTTCTTTGCAACCGGATCCCATAACCCGAGCCAAACTCTTCATGTCCATAACCTAAGAAGATACACTCGTTTAGACTTGTCATCAAGCTTAGATCTTTCATCTCTTGGAACATGCACAAATGCCCGACAACCGAACACTTTTAGATGGCTATAGGAAACATCTTTGCCACTCCAAACTCTTTGTGGAACATCCCCCTTAAGAGGAACAGATGGAGATAGATTTATCAAGTCTACTGCTGTTCTCATCGCTTCACCCCAAAATGGCTTAGGCAACTTCGCATGAGAAAGCATACACCGAATCCGATCATTAATTGTCCGGTTCATTCTCTCTGCCACTCCATTATGCTGTGGTGTTTTTGGAACAGTCTTCTCAAGCTTGATACCATAATCCCTGCAATAGTGTTCAAATGGGCCTCTATATTCACCACCGTTGTCAGCCCGAACACATTTCAACTTCTTCCCGGTTTCTCTTTCCACATTGACATGAAATTGCTTGAATGCCTCAAGTATCTGATCTTTAGATTTCAAAGCAATAGCCCACACTTTTCTAGAACAGTCATCAATAAATGTCACAAAGTATAATGCACCTCCAAGAGTTCTAGCATCCATGCAACAAACATCAGTGTGAACTAAATCAAGTACATCTGATTTCCTGTGTGGAGAGGAACTATGAAATGAGAATCTATGTTGCTTACCAGTCAGACAATGAGTGCATTCCTTTAGATTTTTCTCCTTCAAAGGTAAAATGTTCTTTCTAGCAAGAGTTTCAAGTCCTTTCTTGCTAAGATGACCCAGCCTCATATGCCATAAATCAACCAGGGAATCCTCCACTGCATTTACCTCTTCTTTAATCAAGTCAGCTTGCATGGTGTAGAGAGAGCCCATCTTCTTACCTTTTGCCACTACCATGGAACCTTTAGTCAACTTCCATTTTTCATCAAAGAATGAATTACAATAACCATCATCATCTAAGGCACCCGTAGAGATCAAGTGAAGTCGAATATCCGAACATGTCTCGCATTTTTCAAAATCAAATTACATCCGACGTCGGTTTCCAAATAAACATCTCCCATGCCAATAACCTTGGAAACATCACTATTTCCCATCCTTATGCAACCAAAGTCGCCGCTGCGATAAGAAGCAAAATAATCACGCCGTGAGGTGACATGAAAAGAAGCCGCAGAATCAACAACCCACATAGAGTCTTGGCATGTAAAATTCACATATCCATCATCACATACAAACACAATATCGCCATCGGATGCAACCGCCGTTGTAGCTTGTTTCTTTTCTTTCTTTTGATCTCCATTTCTATCATGGAATCTATCTCTCTTTGGCAACCAACACTCTTTTTGCATAATGTCCCATTTTGCCGCAATTATAACACTTGACACTCCTCCTCGGTCTCGATTTTGACCTTCCTCTTGACTTGCCTCGGGTATCATTTCTTTGAAACCTTCTTGATTGACTTCTCCCCCTGTTTTCTATAACAAGAGCATCCGATGTAGAAGCATAATTCAAGCCTTTCCTTCTTGTTTCTTCATTGAACAAGCTTTCTTTAACCATGCTCATAGAAAGCACACCAAAAGGAGCCGAGTTATTTAATGCCACAACCAAGGTGTCCCAACTATCGGGAAGAGTACCAAGTAATAAGCATGACTGCAATTCATCACCAAGATCAATCTCAAGATTTGTCAATTGATTTACAACATCTTGAAATTCACTCAAGTGTTCCGCCATGTTACTCCCCTGGTCACATAATGGTAGGTGACGTTTCCTAACATAGTGATAGGAGTTGACTATATTAAAAAATCACTTTTATTTTGATAAAAACACGCAACGATGCTATCCCGTTTCCTTTTTTGTTTTGTTTTTTTTGTTTTTTTGACAAAAATAGAAGAATTAGGGACAAGACTAAAGGGTATTTCGTGGGCATACAAAAATTAGGTGAAGATACAAGTGCAATTGCGAGTAAAAATTGTGAAAAGGTTTTTGGAACTATAGGATCATTTTAGCGGCCAGGTGCCGTTTGGGTTAGTTTTCATGCACTTTGAGTGATCCACCTTCTCGGGTAATCTTAAAAGCACAGTCTCCCATATCGACCTGATGTATTTGGGATCTTATTTTTTGGAATGCTTCTAACAAATCTGAAATATACGATGACAACAAGGGAAGAAAACTCTTTTACTATCTAACAGCTTTTGATATAGAATATATAACTAGGGGAGGAATTCTAAGATGGACGATTTTGTTGTGACCCACGAAATTCGCTCCCACTAATATTCTTCTACTCCAAGCCTTCCCAAACAAACTACATATTTTTTTCCTACATGCTCCTATTCCTATTTTCATGCCTTTTTAAAGTTGCCAAATAAAAGTGTAAATTTACTATGTTAATGTGATCAAGTGATAAACCCATGCCATCATCTATTGCAATCTTATTTCAAAGTCAATGATGCTGGGAACTTGCCCTCGGTCCCATGCCCAAATCTTGCACCCTTTCAAAGTGTTCTTTCGGGTTGTATTGAGATGAAGTAGTAGTCAAAGAAAGTGATATTTAGGCTTTAAGCACTTCACCCGTTATGGAGAAAATAAATGCATATGGGTTCATTGTTCTAATTTTTCCAAAATGATTTACATGCTTGATAGAGATGATGAAGCGAACATTATTTCAACAATCAAGATTGAAGAAAAGTATTAAGTTTACATAACCATTATTTTATATCTTATGCTTAGATCATTTAGCCGTAAGCAAGAAATTCCTAGGTTAACATCAAATCTAGCCTCAATTTGCAGTTTTCAGGTACTCTTTTTCACTTCTTCTTTTTTTTTTTTTTTTTTTAACAATTTCGCGACTCTTGCAATTAGAATTTGATGAATTTCTGAAATCTTTCAAAATATAAAAATATTAACACAGAAAACTATATATAACTTTGTTTGAGTTTGAATAATTTTTTTAAGGATTTTCATTATGTCCATTAACGGTATAATTATACATTCACCAATGGACGGTTGACCCATGGAAAAATTAAATACAAAACTAACTTCAAACACATTTATCACATCCAATGGTGAATGTCTAACAGTTCTTTCACACAAGTAGTGGGCTACTACAGATTATTTTCCAGATTATGGCGAAGAATTAAGTGGGAGCTTTTTTCTACTTACAAGAGAAGTCAAAAACAAACAAGCCATAGACTTTTAGTTGGAGAGAGAGGGGCAGAGATAATGACTGTATCTTTATAAAATGGAAGCATACCTACAATTTTGGCGGCATTCCAAAGTGACCTTGCAAGATGTTGAAGCGCTACAATTAGGTTGCAGAGAAAAACTGGTCACTAGATATTAAATCATTGTAATACTTCATAATTGGTTCGTCATATTGTTCAATCAATTAAGTAATATGATACTTATGCACTTGGTTGAATCATATGGTTCTCAAGGGATAGCTGATCCATAAAGTAGTTCAATTTCAGGCCATTAGTCAAGTAAAACAAGGTTGAGGAACCAGAATATATCCTACAAAGAAACGTTCATTTACATTTTGCTAGTACGGAGGGAATCAATATAAGAAAATCGACTTAAAGCTCAAAATCATGAAAGGTCTAAGACTCTAAGATAATGCCAAACAGCAAAAATGCATACCCACCCAGATTTAAACTTTTATCCGTTGATTTGTGGTTCAGGTCCACCGGAATACCTTCAGTTCAGAAACCAAAGAGCAGGTGATGAACTCTGTATGATCATCTTGAAGGGAATCAGTAATGAAGTGATGCGAGTTAGAAAGTACGGACATTGGTATATCAATGCTTCCAAGACACTGAGCCTGGTTCCGCTGAGAAAGTAAGACTCCCTCGATGTCAACGCCATCAGTATGGATGGGTTGTTGCGCCGCGTGCTCTTCATGGTAAGTAATTGAGGGTACCGCCCAACGAGATAAAGAACGATATCTATCCGAATTGACCAGAAAATGTTGATCGGGAAAATAAGCTAAGTCTAGAACGAAGGAAATAACAGATGGAATTGAGAGAAAGATTGATGGTGATCTTACCAAGATGAGCAGCATAGATGAGCTCTACAATGGCGTCAATGGCAGAGGAACTGCCGAAGGGATTACCTGGCCCATCGACTGTTGTACTTTTTGCCAGGAACCAAACAATCTCCTTATGCATAGAAGCGTCCACAGCAGATATTCCCAAAGGAACAGATCCTCCATTATCTGCAATTTGCGTCAACTTAGGATTACTTCTAACTAATGCCTTGACCATCCTTATACTTCCACACATGACAGCATTGTGGAGGGCCGTGCGGCCATCACAATCAACCATTTCAAGTGCTTCCGGATACGGAGACAAGAGCTCAACCAGGTTCTCAAAAAATTGGTCTCGTGCACTCAGAGCAGCTATGTGAAGCAATGTTTCTGATCTGCTTGTTATTTTAGCTATCTTTGAAGCAGCATCTTGTTCAAAAAATCTTGTAGCAGATTCCCAATCGCCCCTGAATGCAGCTCGCAACAATGGTCGGTAATAGGGTCCATCCACTTCCTCTCTAGAATTTTCTGCAATAGACGCAAACTTTTCAGATCATTCAATTTATGCTTTTATCCTCGCTAACATTAAGTAGTGTCCCAGAAAAAATAAAAATCATGAAGATCTGCCCCATATATTAATTTCACACTGAAAATAACTCTTGAGGGATAACGCACCTAAAGCACCTACAAATTGGGAAGAAGCCGGTCCAACGCTTGCATAAACACTTTCAATATCTGTAGGAGAAAGAGTGAGCACTAAGTCCTTCGCCTACCTTTTCCCCCCTCCACCCTGAGAAAAATACAAGTTCCAGCATATTTGGGACTCCATCGATTATACCATATTTTTTCTCGATTGGAACATGAACATGTACCTGTTGGTGGTCCTGCATGAGTCGAATTTCCTTGGTCTTCGCTTGGCTGTGTCTCCATTGGATTGCTCTCTTGGTTAGAGTTTTTCAACAATGAAGTACATAGAGAATGCAAAAATTGGGCAAGATATTCAGTTATCAAAGAGTTGTAGTCTCCCCGGTGGGGGAGTTCAATCCATCCTTATATACAAGTACCTGCCTCAAATTAAAGGGAAGCCTCTACAATTACAACAAGCAAGCATATCTTTTTTCCCACTTTGATGGCAGTTGGATTACTTGAGTGTAATATAGTTTATCCATGGGAATATATACTAGTCCTCTACCGATTAGCTACACCATCGTCACGCCTGGAATCCTCCACATAGGCCAATAGGACCGAAGAGTCCACTCTCTAGCATGCAGTTTACGACAATGGTCGATAATATGGTTCATCCATTGCGTTTTCCAATATTTCTGCAATGGATGAGAACTTTTCAGGCCATTTAAGTCAATTCTTTTTCATTGCTGACATTTCGTGATGATCCGGCCCAAATATTAATTTCACACTGAAAATAACTCTTTTGAGGCATAACACACCTGAAGTACCTCCGGATTGAGAAGAAGCCGATCCATTGCTTACACAAGCATTTTCAATATCTGTAGGAGAAAGAATGAGCACAAAATCCTTCTCATACTAGATTGATTCTCTCTTTTTCTTACCTAAGGTGAGGGTTACCTTTGTTCGATGATAAAGCAAAGAAATAGAACCGTGAGAAAATACAAGTTGCAGCATATTTTAAAACCGCATGGTTTATGTTATATCTTTTCTCGGTTGGAACATGAAGATGTATCTTTGCTGGTTCTGCATGAGTCGAATTTCCTTGCTCTTCACTTGGTAGTCTCGCCATGGGGTTGCTCTCCTGGTTAGAGTCTTTCAAAAGCAAAGTAAAATATTCAGTTGTCAGAGTTTTATCCTCCGTTGGGAGGGAGTTGATTCCTTCCTTGTGTACCTCCTTTAAAGTAAAGGGAAGCCTCTACAATTACAACAAGCAAGCATATATCTTTTTCCCACTTCTACGACAGTTGGATTACTTGAGTGTAAAATAGTTGATCCTTGGGAATATAGACTAGTTCTCTACTGGTGAGCTCCACCTTCGTCACTACTGGATTCCTCTCCACGCGCCCACAGGACCGAGGGTCCTCTCTCTGGCATCAGGGAGCTCTCACGAGTCTTCTCCCTCATTTCACCATACCAACGAGCTCTCTCACTGTAACAGCAGCTGATCTTCTAGAACAACGTTCCACAGTTGCCGATACCTACTCGACCTCAGGCGATCGCCGGTGTCAGCTCGGATGAGTTTGGCCGAGAGGCTCTGTTTTCGGATCCTCAATTTTCGCCAATCAAGAGCTTGCTCTTCTCGTTCAAACCTTTATTCATCCACTCCTGAAGTTCCAGACGCTCATCCCACGCCTCAGTTGCTGCCATGGAAGCGCTGGTTTCGCCTTAAAACTGCCTTGCAGATACGGACTTGACAGCTCCCTGTCTTGGCGTTTTTCCTTGATTCGAGTCTTCCGCCGGCGACCCACTTCACAGCGGTGCTTCTTCGTCGTGCCTTTATCCCCGATGATACTCACACATACAGCGTCACCTCCCGTAATCATCAAATTGGCCTTGAATAGCCACGGTATTACTCTGCTCTGTTCTGCTCTGTTTCTGTGTCGCTGCTGTGATCGGCCCTGCTGTTGCGAGTATAGAACGCCCAGCTTGCCACCATCGTCGATTGCTCAAAGCTGAACATTCGCTGGGATGGACAGCAACAGCTAAACCAAATCTGCAGAGAAACAGAAGATACAAGAAAATGTTTACGAATCCCCGCTGGAGTATTCGCATCGTCTAAACCCAGATCAGTATTGAGAGAAGTGTCTTTGGTGCCGTCTTACTTTCTCAGCGGAGCTGGCTCAACCTCTGGGAAAGACTGCTATGCAAATTTCAGCCCTTCTACCGCTTTCCTTCTCGAATGCATTTGGTTCGGACGACTCATAAGATCGTACATGTTCACCCGCTCTTTCTGTATCTGTAGGATCTTGCCAGAGAGCATTTATATATTATCTAATTTCGATCCCCTTACGCTCACTTTTTGCCCGGTTTATCGCCTAAGTTGCTTACGCTGATAATAGTTGCGAATAAGGTGCTCATAGGTTTTTTCTGTCTTCTTTTGATAAGTAATTATATAATTTATGTGGAATATCGGCGAATAAAGTGTGAGTTTAAAAAAAAAAAAAATGCACAAATGGTCTTATCCATCCTTGATTTAATAGTTTTGACCACTCACTCTCCTTACTAACCATCAAAATTCACGGTTGTACAAGGCCCCTAGTTGAAAATTTCTTTTACCCCACGTACATTATAATTACTCTATAATATTAATTTTTTAATTTATGAATTATTAATTGGAATGGAAAATTTTACTACACGTGAATTAGGGATGGCAATGGGACAGGTCAGGTGCATGGACTGCAAGGTGCGTAAGGGGGTGGCGTCCTGCTCCACATTTACTAGAGATGCCCTGCCCTATCCCTGCACCATGTTCTGAGCACTGAGCAGGGTATATATGTACTCCATTCCCAACCGTAGCAAGTGTGTAGATTTCCTTGTTCCACTTGCCCCATTCCATAATAATTTCAAGATAAAAAAATTAATTAAATTCTTCAACAATCATAATTATATATATAGAAATTATCTCACCAAAAAAAAAATTTGCAAATTGAATAAATTATATATGGGCAAAAAAGAATGAATTTGGAATCCTTATATCCATTACCATAAAGTTTAGTTTGGAATATTTCCATGATAAATCGATGAGAAAAGGGATTTGAAGTGTTTAAGTCATATTGAAAGCTAGTTGAAAATTAGGAACATTATATTACTAAAATAATATAATTTATGTAAAGGAACAAGGTTAGGACTAGAGATCTTCATGTTATAGATATAGATCCTGCTTTGGGCTGGTTCGTGGGTTGGGGCCGAGCGTATCCATGTCTCTCCCCCGATCAACATAAGGGATAGGAAATTTCATCCCATTCCCACTTAAAACTCTCTATCCACTTTATTTAGGGCAAGGTAGCGTGGATATTTGGTAGGGCAAGTAATTTGCCATACTTAATGTAAATCAATACACTAGTTCCATTTATGGCATTTTATCATGATTTGAAAATTAATATAGTAATTTTTCTTAATAGAGTGATCTCTTTATCTATATGTACATGTTATTTGTTTGTACTTGCAATTAACTTTTTTTTTTACACCTTTCTAATATTTTGTAAAATCACTATCAACTATTCAAATATAAAAGCTTATGTAGATAGATGAAGCTATTGTTTAATATTTAAATAATCTAATATTCCCCTCAAGTGTAAGTTGAACTTTGAGCTAAGATTAAAGCATGTATATATATGATAATGGAGATTCTAGAAAGATTTGAACTCAAGATATAGTGTTTTGATATCATGTGAAAATTTATGGGAGTAGTGATGTTTATTTTAAAAACTTATGTTGACAAATGAATATATTTAAATATTTTGACCACCTATGTTTCCCACGTGATAGAGATCTTTAAATGGGAGTTTATAGTTTTGATATACATCCTCTTGTTTTCTATATTTTTTCGTAATAAAAATAATACTTTTAAATATTTGGATATCTATTTTATATTCACAACTACAGCCTTTTATTATATTACAGAACAGCTAGAGAAAGTAGATTGATTGTTAAATAAATATACTATACGATGAAGATATTTGTGATACTTATAATGCGACTATTTGGTATTTTCTCTATGTAGGTACGTATGTATGTATGTATTACTATTACTCTTGTCTAATTTTGATTTATGAGCAATTTAATTTTATTGTCTCGATCAATGTTAAGTTTTCATAATCAACAATTTTACCCTTTAATTACGTAGATATATAATTACCTTACTAGCTGAGCTTTCAAAATGAACTTTTTCCAATGGACAAGAAAATTAAAGTAGAAATATGGTTATATGGTTGTAATTGATGCCAAAAATTACAAGTCGTTTTTAATTTCTCCATTTATTGAGTTTCCTTAAACATATACAGGAAAGTTTTATGAAAAGAAAACAGAAATTTCAAACATGCTTTTAACATTGAAGAAATTAAATGCTATTAAGATACGTATTAATACTCGTCTATTAAAGCGAGAGCCGTGCGGCTAATATAATGAGTCCGGGCATAAAAGTTCTAGTGCCACATACCATTAGGTTCAGTCCTTAGTCATGAAACCATTACATTAAGATGACTCGACCCTCTTTCTTCCTATAGAGTTCATTCTATCCATTCATAGTTGACACCATGATCAAGTTGAGCCTTTATCAATTTAAGTTGCTTCTCGGGCTTGGGAAAGCTACCAGGCAACTTAATTTGCAAGCCTTTAGTCATATAATTTATCAGCAAAATGAGCACTTGACTTTTGACAAGCCTAAAAGCAAAAGTAAAGAACTTCAATTTGATGACTCTGTCTCTCTTTCTTACTATAGAGTTGATTCCATCCCTTGATAGTTGACATCACGATCAAGTTAAGTCTTTACCAAGTTAAATTGCTTCTTGGGCTTGGGAAAGATATTCGGGCAACTTACTTTGCAAGCCTTTAGTTGTATAATTTATCAACAAAATGAGCACTTCACTTTTGTTAAGCCTAAAAGAAAAAGTAAAAAACTTCAATTTGATGACTCTATCCCTCTTTCTTACTTAGGGTTCATTCCATTCCTTGACAGTTGACATCGTGATCAAGTTGAGTCTTTACCAAGTTAAATTGCTTCTTCAGCTTGGAAAAGCTATTTGGGCAACTTAATTTGCAAGCCTTTAGTCATATAATTCATCATCAAAATGAGCACCTCACTTTTGTCAAGCTCAAATGCAAAAGTAAAGAACTTGAAGTTGATGACTTTGCCCCTCTTTCTTACTATAGAGCTCATTCCATCCCTTGACAATTGACACCACGATCAAGTTGAATCTTTACCAAGTTATGTTGCTTCTTGGGTGGAAGCCTTTAGTCATATAATTCATCAGCAAAATGAGCACCTCACTTTGTCAAGCCTGAAAGCAAAAGTAAAGAACTTGAATTTGATGACTTTGTCCCTCTTTCTTACTATAGAATTCATTCCATCCCTTGACAATTGACACCACGATCAAATTGAGTCTTTACCATGTTAAGTTGCTTCTTGGGCTTGGAAAAGCTATTCGAGTAACCTAATTTGCAAGTCTTTAGTCGTATAATCCATCGGCAAAATAAGCAACTCACTTTAGTCAAGCCCGAAAGCAAAAGTAAAGAATTTCAATTTGATGACTTTGTCCCTCTTTCTTACTTTAGAGTTCATTCCAACCATGATTAAGTTGAGTCTTTACCAAGTCAAGTTGCTTTCAAGCCTTTACCCGTGACTTATCTAAAAAAAAAAAAAGGAAAATTCCAAATAAAGGCTCGAAGTATCCTTATTTTCTCAAATAAGGGCCCGAAGTGAAATTTGTTTCAAATAAAGGCCTTAAGTGCCCTTATTTTCTTAAATAAGAGCCATGTAATAGTTATGACTGTTTCAAATAAGGGCCTAATCTCGCTAGCTCGTCGGCTAACAAAATATTCTCGACGATTAAGGTTATTTTCATCTAAATGCATTTTTTATTTTTTTAAATTAGATTAAAATTTTAAAAGGTTAAAAAATAAAAAGCTAAAATATAGGCGAGAGGAGCTCTTCGGCTTGTGGCTGTCAACCCATTATCATGGGGGAGGGGGGCGGTGGCAATGGTGATAGGCAAGAGGGAGCCCTCCCTCCCATGTGTTCGTTATATATATAAAATATTTTTTTTAGTTTTTTTTTTGGGAAAATACAGAAAAAAAGAAAGAAAAAGGAAAAAAAATTTCAAAAATTTAAAAAGAAATTTCTCTTCACCAATTGATGAGTTCGGGCATTTTTTAAAACTAATATGATCACTTTAAGCCCTTACTTAGGAAAATGAAAAACACTTCAAGTCTTTATTTAAAATAATATCCACTCCATACCCTTATTCGAATTTTCCCTCAACAAAATAAGCACCTCACTTTTGTCAAGCATGAAAACAAAAGTAAAGAACTTCAATTTGATGACTTTGTCCCACTTTCTTATTATAGAGTTCATTCCATCTTTTGATAGTTGACACCATGGTCAAGTTGAGTCTTTAGCAAGTTAAGTTGCTTCTTGGGCTTGGAAAGCTATTCGAGCAACTTAATTTGCAAGCCTTTAGTTGTATAATTTATCAGCAAAATGAAGACCTCACTTTTGTCAAGTCTAAAAACAAAAGTAAAGAACTTCAATCCTTAACAGTTGACACCATGATCAAGTTGAGTCTTTACCAAGTTCAATTGCTTTTTGGGCTTGGAAACACTATTCAGGCAACTTAATTTGCAAGCCCTCATTCATATAATTCATTAGTAAAATGAGCACCTCGCTTCTCAAAAGCAAAAGTAAAGAACTTTAATATGATGACTTTGTCTCTCTTTCTTACTATAGAGTTTATTCCATCCATTGATAGTTGACTGCATGATCAAGTTGAGTCTTTATCAAGTTAAGTTGCTTCTTGGGCTTAGAAAAGTCATTTGGGCAACTTAATTTGCAAGCCTTTAGTTGTATAACTCATTAGCAAAATGAGTATCTTCCTTTTGTCAAGCCCAAAAATGAAAGTAAAAAACATCAATTTGATGACTCTATCCCTCTTTTCTACTATAGAATAGTTGACACTATGATCAAGTTGAGTCTCTATCAAAATTGCTTTTAAACCTTTCGTAGTAACTCATCAGCAAAATGAGCACCTCACTTTTGTCAAGCCCGAAAGCAAAAGTAAATATCTTGAATTTGATGACTGTTCCTCTTTCTTATTGTCGAGTTCATTCCGTCCCTTGACAGTTGACACCATAATCAAGTTGAGTCTTTACCTAGTTAAGTTGCTCCTAGGGCTTGCAAAAGCTGTTTGGACAACTTAATTTGCAAGCCTTTAGTGGTATAACTCGTTGCAAAATTAGTACCTCACTTTGTCAAGCCCGAAAGCCAAAGTGAAGAACTTCAATTTGATTCCCTTGTCCCTCTTTCTTAAGAGTTCATTCTATCCCTTGGGCAAGTTATCTTTGCTGTAATTGTAGAGGCTCATGTTATATTTTTTCTTGGCCGGAGCTTGAACATGTACCTCCCGTGGTTCTGCATGAGTCGAATTTCCTTGTTCTTCACTTGGTAGTCTCACCATTGTGTTGCTCTCCCGGTTAGAGTCTTTCAAAAACAAAGTAAGCAGAGAATGCAAAAATGGATAAGATATTCAGTTATCAAAGAGTTTTAGCCTCCGTTTTTTTTTTTTTTTTTTGGGGGGGGAGTTCATTCGTTCCTTAGGTTCCTCCTTAAAGTAATGGTGAGCCTCTACAATTACAACAAGCAAGCATATCTTTTTTCTCCACTTTTACAGCAATTGGATTAATTGAGTGTAAAATAGCTTATCCTTGGGAGTATAGACTAGTCCTCTACTGCTGAGCTCCACCTTCGTCACGCCTGGTTCCCCTACATATGCCCACAGGACTGAGGGTCCTCTCTCTGGCATCAGGGAGTTCTCATGAGTCTTATCCTTCGTCTCACCATTCCAACGAGCTCCCTCACTGTAACACCAGCTGAGCTTCTAGAACAACGTTCCACGGTTGCCGACACCTACTCGACCTCAGGCGATCGCCGGCATAGGCTCGGACGAGTTTGGTCGAGAGGCTCTGTTTTCGGATCCTCAATTTTCGCCATTTAAAAGCTTGCTCTTCTCGTTCAAACATTTATTCATCCAGTCCTGAAGTTACAGACGCTCATCCCGCGCCTCAGTGGCTGCATGGAAGCACTAGTTTAGCCTAAAACTGCCCTTGCAGAGACGGACTTGACAGATCCCTGTCTTGGCCTTTTTCCTTGATTCGAGTCTTCCACTGGCGACTCACTTCACGGAGGTGCTTTGTTGTCGTGTCTTTATTCCCGATGATACTCACACATACAGTGGCACCTCGCGTAATCGTCGAATTGGCCTTCGATAGCCACGGTATTACTCTGCTCTGTTCTGCTCTGTTTCCGTGTCGCTGCTCTGGTTCGCCCTGTTGTTGCGAGTATAGAACGCCCAGCCTACCACCATCGCTGATTGCTCAAAAACTGAACATTCGCTGGGATGGAAAGCAACAGCTAAACTAAATCTGGAGAGAAACAGAAGATACAAAAATAAAGGAAAACGCACCCAGACAACAGGGAGAGTGGGAGCACTTGGTATATCAGTTCATTTCTTATAATTTCTGCAGAATCGTCACCACTTCTTGTGCACGCAGACTTGGTATAGGAGAACTGGGGATGAAGAGAAGAAAGCTCGGACTGAAATTTGCGATTCTGTTCGTGAATAAATGCCGTTCCTCCACCGTAAATGCTGCAGTAAGGAATACGTAAAGCCACCCGGCAAGGTTCTTAAACTTCTTCGCATGGTCTCTCTCTCTCGGAAAAAAAGAAAAAAAAAAAAAGAAAAAAGAAAAAAACCGAAGCGGAAGGGAAAGAAATTTTTTTGGACCGACAAGAAAATTGATTCAGACAATCACTTGAAAACATATACAGCAAATTATGAAAGAGGAGAATACGAACGATCATGCCTGTTTTTCGACATCAACGATCATAATCCAGTCACAAAGTGATTTTCTAGGATTAATGTAAATACTAATAAACATGAAAATATACCATACCAAAAAAAAATGAAAATATAAAGATTATTTTTTCGGGATTTTTTATTACCAAAAATTACCATCTTCAGTTTGCCAGGTGCAAAGCACCAAAGTGCCGATCTTTGTCTATAAACAACATGCACTTTTTCATTTTTCTTCCATTCTCTTTTCCACCAAATTCAGGACTAATCAGAATTATTATCTATCATGATACTTACGCGTTAATTTTATAGTTGAGAGGGAAAACGATACTGACCTCCTACAACTCTGTATCTATGAGCGCGCGCGAGTGAGAGTGGCAAACTAGGGCTGGGCGTGGCTACATTGTGGTGGCGCCATTGCCCAATCTTCAGCACTGGCTTGACATCCATCATGGGGCTCAAGCCGAGACACTGTAGAGAGAGGCTGGCAAGGGTCTCGCTCACGACCGTTGTCATCACTTGCCGGGGGCACTTTCCTTCGGTAGTACGCATTCGTCGCTCACTGCGCGCCCACACTCTTGAGTACGTGTAGCGAGCCGGACAAGGTGCGGCTACCCTCGGCTATGGCGTAAGTTGCCAACATACATGCAATGATAATTTTTTTTTTTTTTGGTAAAGACATGCAATGATAATTTGACCATCACTTCAAACATTTCTGTTTATTCTTTGAATACAAAAGCTAGCATGAACAAGAAAGACATAATTAAAAATCAGTTTGATTAAAATGAGTTTAAGGGTGCTATCAAGTGATCATTACAAAAATTAAAGCCTCTGGGTTACGTGATCTAATTTAAATAAAATTTAGGAACCCAATTGATTGAAAAAAGAAAGATAATGGACTATAGGTAATCGGTAAATGTTCGGCACCTTTTGTCTAATTATCCCGAATGTGCATTTTAATGATGATGCTTAATATATGAATTAATCTATAGTTCCTCTAAAAGGAAGAAAGAGAGAGGGCCTGCGTTAATTTCGGTTCTATCTTTTTTTATTTTATTTTAATGTTCTTTTTTTCTTTGTCGTATTCCGATCCATTGCTTCACTTAAGATCAATTTGCCAGTTATGGGTACGAAAATTAAAAAAGTTGGATTTCTAGGCGGCAGAGGTGGATCCAATTTGACTTTTAGCTATTCAAGCATGATTAGCAAAGACGAGCAAGGCCGATTCAAATTGCTAACCACGTACCTTAAACAGTGGTTGAAATGGTATGCGCATGCATACATATATATCCATATATATATATATAATATTATGTTATTACAAAATCTACCATACATCGAAATTTATATTGAAAGATTTCCACCCACGGACAATATAAATTGATTTTTACGTGAAGCTCACTCCTTCTACATCTTCCTTCATTAATTTTTTTCTATTTCCTATAGTTTATGTCCCCTTAATCAACACCATTAAAATTTTTACATGGCGACTTACATGGACAACTAAAGGCAAACCGCGGTGACGTGCTACCATTTTTGTCGTGAAATTATCTGATGTGGCCGAAGTTACAAGAATGACCCTGTTTGCCTGTGTCTCTCTTCGTTCCTCCACAGGAATTAATTTAGGATTTTAGGGTTTATGCTGATTGATCCTCTCTGTTGTGGAAGCTTGATGCATAGCTAAAGCTCGATTTGTTTGAAGCTCATTTTGTCATTTACTCACTGAAGAAGATTTGGATTGGATCTTTCTTGGGGTTTTCTTGCTCGATTCGGTCTTCAAAAAGAAGCTCGATTCTAATTCAGTGATCCTCTGAATCTGCAACGTAGCCTATTTTCTAGAACATGACATGTCGAACCAAATGAACAGGGATTTGGTCGATGCAAAGATGTAACAGGACAAAAGGTATGAGTGGCATTTCTTCAATAGTAGTTCACGATTGTTGGAGAAGAATCAGAGACGAGAGGCCAATCGGTTGCGGAAGCTCGATTTATTCAGAGTCATCAATATGACAGTTTCGTCTTGGAGTTCTCGCGTGTCCTCTGGCAAGCTTCTCAACGAAACAACTACCATTTTCCATGTCCATGATCATGCGTATGTTGTTCTCTTACCTTTGATCAGGAGCATTCCTTAGTTGAAGAAGATCAACTCCTACAAGCTACCTGATGATCATAACAATGCTACTTATTCTCTCTTTCCAAACATTTAGAATAGCCTAAGTTGTGCTCAGAACTTGGACAATTGGTACAAGCATCAAGTTCAGCTGTTCCAGAAAGCAGGATACTCATCTCTTCTCTTTGCCTGGTAAGGACGTAAGCAAGATACTGACTCTGCTCCTCAACTTTATCTTATTGATAGAGTTCCTTGCGCTTCCTGGTGCCAGGGTTTGTGCATTTTATCTTGTAACAGGATTACTCCCCTGCTTATGTGTTTTTCACTGAATAAAATCTTATTTATCGAAAGAAAAAAAGAAAAGATACCATTTGATTACGAGTTGTAATGATGAGGGACTCACTTATCCGACTCTGATGATGTCCAGCTTGATTCTTTCTTTGATTATGTCTTGCTTTTCTCCAAACCTAATCTTTCTTCATCTTCTGGTCTTGGGGTGTTTACGCACGCCGTTGTTCCTTTTAACAATAACATTGTATCATCAAATCTTTTTTGCTTTGTAGTGATCTTTCGAAATTGCTTACAGATATTACCAGGGCATCCGTGAGGCTGTTTTGAACTAAGAGTAAAGAGGTGGATGTGCATGCTGATCCAAAATGATTTAACAAGAATAATATGAACTCTCTATGGTTGCAAAATTCGTTCATTTTTTTTCTTGGGAATAGGATTCTTGGTGGGAAAAATATGACAAACAATCGGGAAGAACAATAAAGTCATACTTTAAGACATGATATCGCTTTTTTAAGGAATTATTTAGCCCATAACATTGCTAATGGTCATCAGCAAATTTCCTCCATAATACAACAAAGTCTCGATTGAAATTACTAGATAGCAATTATAATACTTCTTCAGGGTCTCTTAAGAGAAACAATTGAAAATGATGACTGTAAATTTGGAAAGAAAATTCGAAAAGACTTCATCAAAATTGATTCCAAAAACTAAGGTACTTATGTCTGTCTTTTTGAATAGAAACAACCCTTCAGAAAAAGGTTGTAACATGAATAGATACATTCTCAAAGGTTATATTGAAAAAAAATAAAAAAAATAAAAAATAACCATAACTTTTTGTAAGCAGTCGCACTATTTCAATATAACACTATGGTCAATTTTTTTTCGTAATTATAGATCTGAATTTTTCAATAAATAAAAAAATAATGATCGTTGATTAGTATCAACTTTTGTCTACGTGTGAACTCACATCTTTTTTATGTGAGGCAAGGCACCTCTTAATTTGTTTTACAAACAAAGTATCAATAATCTCCTACTTTGTTTGTAAAACAAAAATACAAAATAAAATGTTAAAATACACAGCCAAAATTTCCATGAAATTAATATATATGTATGCATGCATGTATGTATGTATGTATGTATGTATGTATATGAAGGTCTTTTTTTGAGTCAAATCTTCATTTAGTGTAAGTACCTCAAAACTCTATCAAAGTGACAAGTAACTCGACTTTAAATTTGTACTTTAAAATATAGAATTGCACATATGGCATATACTAACTTCTTGTTTCAGTGAGAAGCTCTAATTTACCAAGTACTATTATGACCTTGTGCTTGCACCTATTTCATGAGTTTGCTAGAAAGTAACCCTAACTTCCATAAGAAGCGGCATTACTCATGAGTTTTCTATAAAGTAACCATAACTTCCGTAAGAAGCGACATTACTTCTAAGTTCATATAGGTAAAGTATCTACCATGTGTTTCTATTACTAATAACACAAAACTAATTTGTACTATATTTCATTAAGAATTTAATTTAGCCTACAAAATGTAACAGATGACAATGACTTCTTATGTAAGGGCTAATATTAGTATCAAATAATCACTTTCAATAACTCATTTTTACCCATTAAACCTTATAACTAGTAATATTATAGAAAATAGTCGGGTTATCATCACTGATAATTTTAAATAAAGGGTTTCAACCCAATTTTTTTGTAAGGTCATATATACCATGTTTCTTCGTAAAACCTTTGTCAAGGGATCAGCTAAATTCTTGTTTGACTTTACGTAGATAATTGTTATGGTACCATCTTAAATCAATTGTCTCACGTACTCATGCCTTAGATCAATATGTCCAGACTTACAATTAGAAGTACTACTATAAGCTCTTGCCAAGGTAGCCCAACTATGACAATGGATATAATTATGAGGCATAGGACTAAGCCATGATTTGATATCTAATAATAAATTTCTAATCCATTCAACATCTTTTCTAGTGGCTGCTAAAGCAATGAATTTGGATTCCATCGTTAAGTGAATTATACATGCCTATTTCTTGCTCACTCAAGATACAACACCTAATACATCCAGAAGTGCAATGTTTATCACACACTTGTAATTGTACTAGCATCGATGTATCCTTCTAATACAGTCGGATAATTATTATAAAACAATCATAAATTTTTTAGTTCTCTTATGGTAACCAAAAATTGTAGTAATAGCTTTCCCATGTTCTATACTTGGATTACTAGTATACCTACTCAACTTACGCATAAAATAAGCAATATCAAATCTGATACATTGCATCACATACATTGCATCAATCGGGATAAAATTCAGGATAAAATAAAATTTATTATATCTTGTGTTTTGTGCCTACTCAAGATAGGCTAAAGTCACATATAAAGGTGATATGGACCGAAAAAAAATTATCCCATGGGAAGATGAGATAAAGATTGATAGGATTTCTAGTATCTATAATAAGAAAGTTATTTTTTCGAATGACAAACCTCTTAAATTAACAATTAAAATTATTTTTGAAAAAAATAATATTTGAATTCTAATATAAGAAATTCAAAATAACAAAAATAACAATTTAGTTATTTTAATTTACTCTTATTTTTATCTATATATTCTGATTTAATTATATTTTATAATATAAATTCAATATATAAATATAAATATATATTTATTATATATTTGAGGTATTTTAGTATTTTAGGTTGTCGCGACCAATTTTTTCGGGATGTGAACTACCTAAGGTTTGGCTAATGGATTGTTAAGCCTAAACTTAACTCGGGCTCTCCCAAGCCCATACCAATTCGCGACTTTCGGTTCAAGTTTTTAACATGCAAATTTTTTAATTGGGAGTCGCCACTAATCTATTTTTGGTGGATCGATTAGAAACCCAAGTAAAATAACGGGAAAATTATTTTACTTCTACGAACCAGAGACTATGGGTACGGGGACTTGATTACGCTAGAATTCTCTAACGCCCTTTCGGTACCATTTCTTTTATTTAAAAAAAAAAAAAGTTTTGCAGGCAGCTTGAATTGATTTTAAACTAATTTCCTAACATGTGGGGTGTTCATGCAGGTGCGCAAACCACTAATTTAACACTCAAGTAAAGCAGAAAATAAATTGCAGGACTTACCTCAAAGTAACGAAAGCATCTGTAATGTTAAATTAAAATCCACATCAACAACCCTAAATATGGTTTCTAATTAACACGCAATTTTTGTTTTGTTTTCACTTAATTAATGAAAATCATGCAATATGCAATGCAATATTAACTAAATGACCTAATTCCAATGAGATGTAATTTCTAATTAAATGGGCCTAGCAAAAATACTAAATGACATGCATCTCAATGAATCTAACCCTAATGACGTGCATATGAAATTTTTCTTTTTCCTAAAAGAATGCATTTCATCATAAATAAAATTAATTTAACCTATGACATTTTTTGGTATTTTTCAAGAAATTCGAAATTAGGTGAAATGTGAAAATTACCTAATTAGATTAAGATCCTATTTAATTTATATTAGGAATTAGGTTGAACCAAATCCTAATTTAAACTAAAATATTATCTTAACCTAGATAATCCTAAAATGCAATCTATTTAATAAAATACCTAAACCTATGGTAAATTAAGAAAAATATCATCTAAAATTAAACTAAATGCAATTTACCCTAATATGCAATGACGTGTAAAAGATGCCTTAATTTTACATGACATATGCATAATGACTTTTTTGTGTTTTTCCTTTTTCCTTTTTTTTTTTTAATTTCGAAATTGATAATTGCCAAATAATTAAACATGCAATCCAATTTTTTTTTTTTTAAAAGCAACCTAAATTTATTGATTTGATTTTTTTTTTTTTTGAAAAAAAAAACTCAAAATAAAATTCCTATTGTGAGCATGCAACCCCTAAAACTACATTTTTTTTTTATTTTTTTAAAGAAAACTAATTTAAGTAACACCACAGCAAATCAAGCCATATTGATACCCAAATTGACGAACCATATCTCGCGCATGAGATCGGGTTGGCCAATTTCACATAAATCGCAAATCGGATCTCGGGCGGGAGATCGGATTGGCAATTTTTAAGTAATTGCGAGTCGGATTTCGGGCGCGAAAATCGGACCGACAATCACTAATTTCAAGGCAATTTCATATCATGGGATTATCAATTTCACATTAAAGGAATAATTACACTAAAAAGATAAAATAACATAGCAAAAATAATGAAACAAAATAAGATAAAGAAAATACCTAAATTTTCTTTTGCTTTTCTTTTTTTTCTTTTCTTTTTTTCTGAAAAAGAAAAAGAAAAATAAATCTGGTGGGTCCAGCGAGGGAAGTCTCCGGCTAGGGTTCGGCGAGGGGTGTCTGGCCGCCGGGCGCCGGATCTGTGGCGTCGGAACTCCGAGCGGTAGGGATCGGCGGAAACGAGGCGACGCGGGCGAAGCACGGGGTCACGGGCGGAGACCTTGAGTGCGGGCGGGCGAAGGCGGCGTCGGGCGGCGCGTCGGGCGGCACAATGAGTCCGGGGGCGGCGGGGGGGCGGAGCGGGGGCTTCGACGCGTTCCGGCGGGCGGATCTAGGTAGAGGCGGGCTGATTTGGAGCAACAACGTCGAGGAGCAACTCCGGTGCGGCGGATCGAGGTTGATGTGGCAAATCGGCGACAGCGGGTGCGAGCCGGGCACCGGGGCTCGCGGACGAAGATGCGGCGGCGGAACGTCGGGGGCGCAAGCCGCGTGCCGAGGCTCGCGGACAGAGATGCAGCGCCGGTGCGGCGCCGGCGGGTCGGGGGACCCTCGGGAAGATGAACAGTCCACGATTAGGGTTTCCCCTTCTTTTTACTTTTCTTTCTCTCATGTCACTCACTTTTGACCTTTTTGCTTTTTTGTGTTCTTTTTTACCCAACGGAAAAGAATCCACTTTTTCCCCATCGTACGCGACTCTTTTATACACCAAAAATGTATCTTTGCGGTATATTTCATTGCCAATTTTGCTCGTGTAAAATTCCATTGAATATATCATTTCACCCTGCGCAATATTTTTGCATATTCGATCAAAAAAAAAATTCCCTTTTTGCACAAAAATGCATCTCCCATTGTATATTACCTAAATATGTGAAAAATCTTAATGAAATATAACACAAAATAAAATTTCCCTAAACTATATGCCATGTGATTATGATTTTTTTATTGATTTTTTATTTTAAAAAAATTAATCCCAAAAATTTAGGTGTCAATAGCTGCCCCTCTTTGATGGTGAGCTCGCAGAGGTTGCCTTCAAAGACAAATTGAGACCTAAATTTTGGTCATGCTCATGCGATGAATGATTTTTTGTTGGAACATGAATTCCATTTTTTAATGCAATTTATATGATGCATGAAAATGCTAATGCAAATGCATGATGCGAAGGAAAGAACGTACCTACGCTACTTACCAATCGGTGTGGTAGAGCATCTCGAGGTACATGATAAATCCCTATTTACTCCACAAGTACCCAAATCTCACTCGGGTTTCTTGAAAAGCATAACAGGTAAGAACATTCACATCCAAAGTGAAATGTTCAACGGAAAAAATTGAGACATCCAGATCCAGAATGAGATGTCGAAATTTTGGAATGCAATTTGTATGCAAATGGTAAAGGAACCTACCTAGAATATCTTACCTTCAAGGAGGGTAGAGTGATTCAAGATAGTTGGTGTTACATGTTCGGGACCCGTACCTTTTTACGGTCGCCTAGATTAGTAACGAAGAGACTACTTTCCTAGGACCCGTACCTTTCTACGGTCGCCTAGTACGGCAGCAAGGTTTCCTAGGACCCGTACCTTTCTACGATCGCCTTGTATGGCAGTGTTTGGTTGTGTCTAGGACCCATACCTTTCTACGGTCGCCTTGACAAAAGAAAATTGATTTTTCAGGACCCGTACCTTTCTACGATCGCCTGAATGGGGAAATTCCTTTTTCAGGACCCGTACCTTTCTACGGTCGCCTGTTAGAGCAATAAATGTTGTCTAGGACCCGTACCTTTCTACGGTCGCCTAAACGGGGATTCGCTTTCCAGGACCCGTACCTTTCTACGGTCGCCTGAACTGAGGTAATTGCTTTTCTAGGACCTGTACCTTTCTACGGTCGCCTGTTAGAGCAATAAGGTTGTCTAGGACTCGTACCTTTCTACGGTCGCCTAAACTGAGGTTTTGCTTGGCTAGGACCCGAACCTTTCTTCGGTCGCCTTAATCAGATTGAATCTGGAGGAAAAATCTTTGGGGGACAACTCCATTGAGTATCGGTGTAAAGGACTCGGGCTACGAAAGCACGCCAGGTCGATAAAAGAAATCCGGCTACGAAGCACACCGAGTTGATGAAAATGACTCTGGGCTACGAAAGCACGCCAGGTCGATAAGTCAAGCGTCGATGCCTTGAGAGAGAATACGACCATCCATTTCTGCCAAGATCAAAGCACCACCATGAAGTACCTTCTTTACCACATATGGGCCACTGTAGTTTGGAGCAAACTTCCCCCCAGGATCTGGAAAAATTGGCAACAGCTTTCTTAAAACCAGATCATTTACCTTGAAATGTCTCGGTCGTACCTTCCGATTGAAGGATCTGGCCACTCTCTGCTGATAAGTTTGGCCATGACAAAGAGCCTTCAATCTTTTCTCATCGACCAAGTTCAACTATTCAAGTCTTTGCTGCGACCATTCTGCCTCAGATAATTCCACTTGGGATAATACTCTTAGGGAATGAATCTCTACTTGCACAGGCAAAACTGCCTCCATGCCATATATTAGAGCAAAAGGAGTTGCCCCGGTAGAAGTACGGATCGATGTTTGGTATGCCATCAATGCGAAGGGTAATCTGTCATGCCAATCTCGATACTTCTCAGTTGTCTTAGCCAAGATCTTCTTAATATTCTTATTGGCTGCTTCAACAGCCCCGTTCATTTGAGGGCGATAAGGGGACGAATTCAGATGCTTGATCTTGAACTCGCTAAACAACTCATCAACAAGCTTGTTGTTCAAATTTGTCCCATTGTCAGTGATAATTGTTTCAGGGACACCATAGCGAGCAATTATGTCACGTTTGATGAACTTCGCAACATTATAGGCGGTGACACTTGCAAATGACGTAGCTTCGATCCATTTGGAAAAATAGTCTATGGACACTAAAATGAATCGATGCCCATTGGAAGCCTTCGGGTTTATTGGGCCGATCACATCAATGCCCCACATTGAGAAGGGCCATGGTTCGGAAAACTGGTGCAGCGCAGTTGGAGGAACATTTATCTTATCACCATGGACTTGGCAACGATAACATCTTCGAACATGCTGAATACAGTCACCCTCTAACGTGAGCCAATAATAGCCTAATCTCATGATCTTCTTAGCTAACATGTGCCCATTCATATGAGGGCCACACACCCCCTCGTGAACTTCTTGTATGATTTGAGTAGCTTCAACTGCACCCACACACCGTAACAAGACTGAATCATAAGATCTTTTGTACAAATTCTCACCACTGACGAAAAACTTTGAGGCCATCTTCATGATGTACTTCCTATCAGCTGGAGTGCTTCCTTCGGGAAATTCCTGCCTTTTAATGTAGCTCATGATATCGTAATACCATGGTTTTCCATCAGGTTCTTCAGTTATGATCATGCAGTAAGCCGGCTTCGGCAAAACTTCTATTTTCAATGGCTCGACTTCTAACCCGTCAGTGACTTGTAACATGGATGACAAAGTCGCAAGTGCATCAGCGAATTGGTTGTGAGACCTTGGCAAGTATTCAAACGAAATTTCTTTGAATTGCTTCACGAGATCCTCTAAATATTTGTGGTACGGGAGCAATTTGGCATCTTTAGTCTTCCATTCACCTACAGTCTGAAGTATGATCAGTGCCGAATCTCCAAATACCATTAGCTTGGGCACACCCATCTCGATTGCGGCTTGAAGTCCGAGGATGCAGGCCTCATACTCGGCCACATTGTTAGTGCATGGGAATATCAATTTTGCAGCCACCGGATAGTGCTGTCCATCTGGGGATATCAGGACTGCCCCAGTACCAGAACTAGACAAGTTTACAGCTCCATCAAAGAACATCTTCCATGAGTCTTCATTTACACTCAAGATACGATCATCAAGGATACTGTCATCGTCATTAGAGACTCCTGAATTCTGGGCCAATAGATCGCGATCGCTCGACCCTTAACTGACTTTTGCGGCATGAATTGCACATCAAATTCGGAGATTAAAATTTTCCATTTGGCCAACTTGCCCACCAAAGCTGGCCGATCAAGTAAATACTTGACGGGGTCGTTCTCAGTTATGAGGAAGGTCTGATAATGTAGTGTGTATTGTCGCAATCTATGCAATACCCACACCAATGCCGCACAAGTCTTTTCAACATCAGAATATTTCAGTTCCGATACAGTGAACTTCTTGCTCAGATAATAAATGGCTCGTTTTTTTTTATCCATTGGACTCTCCTGAGCCAACATTGCACCCAATGACTCACTATGAATAGTGAGGTAGAGAATCAAGGGATGCCCCGGCGATGGTGGGACAAGAACTGGTGGATTCATCAAGTACTGCTTTAGCTTGTTGAACGCTTCTCGACACTCATCATCCCAGTTGATTCGTGCATTCTTCTTTAGGAGCTTGAAGAACGGCTTGGCAGTTTCAGAGAGTTGGGAAATGAACCGGGCTATGTAATTCGGTCTTCCTAAGAGGCTCCGAACTTCTTTTACCGTTGATGGAGATTGCAATTCACATATGGCCTTAGCCTTGGATGGGTCAATCTCAATCCCCTTACTGCTTACAATGAATCCGATTAATTTACCGGAGGTTGCCCCGAACACGCATTTAGTGGGATTTAGCCGAAGCTTGAATTCACAGAGTCGGTCAAATAACTTCTTCAAGGTTTCCACATGGCTTCTTCCAGTCGAGTCTTTGCGATCATATCATCAACATAGACTTCAATCTCCTGATGCATCATATCATGGAATAGTGCTACCATGGCTCGCTGGTAAGTTGCCCCTACGTTCTTGAGTCCAAAGGGCACGACCTTATAATGAAAGGTTCCCCACGGGGTGATAAATGCGGTCTTCTCCTTATCTTCCTCCTTCATTCTTATCTAATTGTACCCTGAAAACCCATCCATAAACGAGAATAGTTCAAATCCGGCAGTACTATCCACGAGGACATCTATGTGAGGCAAAATGCGGGAAATCATCTTTTGGGCTAGCCTTGTTCGGATCTCGATAGTCGACGCAAACTCGAACTCGACCATCCTTCTTCATCACCGGCACAATATTAGCCACCCATTCGGGGTATTGTGAGACTTCAATGAATCCCACCTTCAGAAGCTTCGTCACCTCTTCCTCTATCTTCTTCGAGAGCTCGGGCTTAGTTCTCCGGAGCCTTTGCTTCTTAGGAGGTACATCCGGATTAGTGGGCAAGCAATGCTCGACGATCGATGGGTCTAAACCAGGCATGTCAGCATAAGTCCATGCAAAGACATCCTGATATTCCTTTAGTAGCTGAGTTAAGCGCTCGCCCTCGTCTTTGGGGAGATTTGCCCCAATTTTAACTTCCTTAACTTCTTCGGTGTCACCTAAATTAATAGTGACAAATACCGTCGGATGTGAGAGCCTTGGCTTTTTCATGTTGTTCCCAGCTTCGCTGCACCTCAATGGAATCTTCATTCAAGTCCTCGAGGTCGTCAATGTCAGCATTTGTTGCATTGGGTTGGACCATTTCCATACTTTTGTATGCCGTAAGATCGTTCTCTTGTGGGCTAGAGCCCATCTTCTCCGGAGGTCCTTCGTTAATGGTCCCTATGAAGACATCATCGAAGAGACTAGAGATTCCTTCCAATGCATCTTCGAGGTTTTCCGTCTCCGGGGGTGTCGGATCATCCATGCCACCCCATCCATCTGGGACAATGTCGCAGGGATCAATGTAGAAACTGGGAGGAGCCGAATACTTTACCAGATAGTCGAATTTTCCACTTGGTTGCCCCAAAGTGTCCATTATTTCTGCTTCATCCTGCATCATTATCGGAGGACCAGGGAATGTCTCGCGAATGTTCGGGGGTAATGGGTTTTGCCTTCCTTGCCCATGGTCAGGTGGCGGGTTCCGCCTTTCCTGTCTTTGTCCTCCAGAACTTTCCCCACTTCTTCCATGGTACCCTAATCCAGCAACACGGGACCTTTAAGGGGCTTCAATGGAGTTTCGAATGCCCTGGCCATTTCTTCCAAGACCGCTACTAGGAGCGAAACCATTTCCAACCATTACTCTTCCCACCATCAGAGCAGCATTTGAAACTTCGGGAATTGGTGGTGGTGAGTCTCGAGAAGCATGAATAGTGGATACCAACCCAAATGAGTGGTAACTCGATTCGAACTTAAAGTCTGGCTCCACATAGGGGATAGTTGTCTCATGATAAATACGATGATCTTCTTTACCATAGACAGTGACCAGCTTCCCTTTGATTACGAATTTCACAGCTTGATGTAGACTTGATGGTACAGCTCCAACAGTATGAATCCAGGGACGACCCAATAGAAAATTAAACGTAGTAGGGATATCCATTACTTTGAAAGGAACATTGAAAACCACCGGCCCTATCTGCACATCGAGGTGAATCTCCCCAAGCACCTCCTTCTCCGTACCATCAAAAGCTCGAATAGAAGTCTTTGCAGCATGTATCTTGGACGGGTCCACCTTGAGGCGATGAAGAGTGGCCAGTGGACATATGTTCAGGGCAGGCCCATTATCAATGAGTACTCGGGACACATGAGAGGCCTTATGCTTGACAGATATATAGAGTGCCTTATTATGCCCTCTACCCTCAAGAGGGAATTCATCATCAGAAAAGGCAATCATGTCCTTAAGAAGGATGGATCCCACAAAATCTTCCAGCTTTTCCGCCTCGACCGTTTCAGGTACACGAATTTCACTTAGCACCTTCATCAGCGACTTTCTATGCACAGGGGATGTAAGCAGGAGTTCGAGCAAAGAAATTTGGGCGGGCATCTTTCGTAACTGTTCGACCACCTTATACTCGCTTGCTTTGATCACGGCCAGAAACTCCTTAGCCTCTTCATCGGTGACAGGTTTTGCAGGTTGAGTATTGGTTTGAGAATAAGTCCGACCAGACCTTGTAACGAGGTCAACATCTAGATCATAGGACCAAGGGACCGCCTTATTGTTGACATATTTATACGGTTGAGGCATTTCAATCACTATCTCATTGTCGGATGCATCTTCAAATGGGGGCATGTCAACAAATGAAGGATCAACTTCCTCCTTATCATCATTGAGCGCTGCTTACTCCTCCTCCCAATCAATAAAAATGGGGGAAATAGTGGAAACTATGCAGTTATGGTCAGCGTAAACGATGATTCCGTCATCCACCATCCTGGTGACTCTTTCCTTCATCAGTGATAGAGGAACATCCTCCTGATCTGGATAATATCCAGCTCTCACCAGTCCATTGTAGGCATCCTTCACGTGCACCCTTGAGTTTCTTATTCGACCGGCCTCAGATTCCAGGATAACATTCACCCTTCCCTCATGCTCCGGTAGCGGAATTTTCTGGACATTTGGCTGAGTAGTTTGAAATGAAAAGGCCTTTGTGTCCAAGAGGCTCGGATCCGATGCTTGAGGGTAAAACATTCATCAATTGAATGTCCCAGTTCACCGTTATGGTAGTCACACTTCTTTGCCGGGTCGTAACCACGAAGGTTTTCGCGGTTGGGACGTTTTGGTTCACTAGTAAGCAAACCTTTCTTTCAGAGGATTGTTAGCACTTGTGATGGAGACCCAGGGAGAGGGGTGAATTGCCTTCTATTATTTGCTTGGGCAAATGATTGACGGCCAGCGGTTTGTGGTTGTCTTTGATTCGTCTGGATAGCCGAGGCGCGATTGGTACTTTCTTGGCCATAAGCTACATTCACATCTACAGCAGCCTCCTTCTCTTTTTTGGCGGAGAATCTCCTACTTGACGGTTCAGTAAACCATCCTTCTCTTATCCCCATCTCGATTTGTTCCCCCACAGGAATAAGCTGATTGAAGTTTTCAACGTACGTGCTGGCCATCCGAATACGGAACTCGGACGGGAGAGTTTTGATAAACAACTTCATCAGCTCCTTGTCAGTAGGCTCGAGGGTGATTTGAGCTGCCAGATTTCGCCATCTCACGGCATACTCTTTGAACGACTCGCTCTTCTTTTTCTACATCCTCTCAAGATCCTCTCGGGAAGGTGCAATATCCATGTTGAACTTGTATTGTTTGATAAATGCGTCAGCCACTTCATTCAGTGTCGAGAAGATTCACATTCTTCATGACATACCAATTGATCTTGGCCCCTATCAAACTTGTATGGAATGATTGGATCATGAGGGGCTCATTCTTGACATACTGGGCCATACGCACGTGGTACATCTACAGATGAGCTTTCGGGCAGGAAGTACCATCGTATTTCTCAAGAAATTCGAAATTAGGTGAAATGTGAAAATTACCTAATTATATTAAGATCCTATTTAATTTATATTAGGAATTAGGTTGAGCCAAATCCTAATTTGAACTAAAATATTATCTTAACCTAGATAATCCTAAAATGCAATCTTATTAATAAAATACCTAAACCTATGGTAAATTAAGAAAAATATCATCTAAAATTAAACTAAATGCAATTTACCCTAATATGCAATGACGTGTAAAAGATGCCTTAATTTTACATGACATATGCATAATGACTTTTTTTGTGTTTTTCCTTTTTTCCTTTTTTTTTAATTTCGAAATTGATAATTGCCAAATAATTAAACATGCAATCCAATTTTTTAAAAAAAAGCAACCTAAATTTATTGATTTGATTTTTTTATTTTTGAAAAAAAAACTCGAAATAAAATTCCTATTGTTAGCATGCAAACCCTAAAACTACATTTTTTTTTATTTTTTAAAGAAAACTAATTTAAGTAACACCACAGCAAATCAAGCCATATTGATACCCAAATTGATGAACCATATCTCGCGCATGAGATCGGGTTGGCCAATTTCACATAAATCGCAAATCGGATCTCGGGCGGGAGATCGGATTGGCAATTTTTTTAAGTAATTGCGAGTCGGATTTCGGGCGCGAAAATCGGACTGACAATCACTAATTTCAAGGCAATTTCATATCATGGGATTATCAATTTCACATTAAAGGAATAATTACACTAAAAAGATAAAATAACATAGCAAAAATAATGAAACAAAAATAAGATAAAGAAAATACCTAAATTTTCTTTTTGCTTTTCTTTTTCTTTTCTTTTTTTTTTTCTGAAAAAGAAAAAGAAAAATAAATCTGGTAGGTCCGGCGAGGGAAGTCTCCGGCTAGGGTTCCGGCGAGGGGTGCCCTGCGGGGCGCCGGATCTGGTGGCGTCGGAACTCCGAGCGGCGGGATCGACGGAAACGAGGCGACGCGGGCGAAGCACGGGGTCACGGGCGGGAGACCTTGAGTGCGGGCAGAGGCGAAGGCGGCGTCGGGGCGGCGTCGGGGCGGCACAGCGAGTCCGGCGGGCGGCGGCGGGGGCGGAGCAGGGGCTTCGACGCGTTCCGGCGAGGCGGATCTGGGCAAAGGCGGGCTAATCTGGAGCAACAACGTCGGGGAGCAACTCCGGTGCGACGGATCGAGGTTGATGCGGCAAATCGGCGACAGGCGGGCGCGAGCCGGGCGCCGGGGCTCGCGGACGAAGATGCGGCGGCGGAACGTCGGGGGGGCGCAAGCTTCGCTTGCCGGGGCTCGCGGACGGAGATGCAGCGCCGGTGCGGCGCCGGCGGGGTCGGGGGACCCTCGGGGAAGATGAACAGTCCCCTGATTAGGGTTTCCCCCTTCTTTTTACTTTTTCTCTCTCTCACGTCACTCACTTTTGACCTTTTTGCTTTTTTGTGTTCTTTTTTACCCAACGGAAAAGAATCCACTTTTTCCCCACCGTACGCGACTCTTTTATACACCAAAAAAATGTATCTTTGCGGTATATTTCATTGCCAATTTTGCTCGTGTAAAATTCCATTGAATATATCATTTCACCCTGCGCAATATTTTTGCATATTCGATCAAAAAAAAATTCCCTTTTTGCACAAAAATGCATCTCCCAGTGTATATTACCTAAATATGTGAAAATCTTAATGAAATATAACACAAAATAAAATTTCCCTAAACTATATGCCATGTGATTATGATTTTTTATTGATTTTTATTTTAAAAAAATTAACCCCAAAAATTTAGGTGTCAACATAGGTATATTAGTATAATTTATTATTCAATAAAATTTTATTAGAGAATGATAGAAGGGGAAGAAAGATATAAAAAAGAAATTAATTAAAAATGAGAGGAAAATAAAATAGGAAAGCAAATAAAAATAAAGTAGACAATAGTGTTGCAAGAGATTTTTACCATCTCTATTTGTAAAATTTTTGTTCATTTATATTAATATGTTATTTATACCAAATAATGTATATGATATAAAGTGAATATATCCAACTTTATTGTTACAATCACTAAACAGTGGATAGGATATAGCGAATCCCTAAATTTCATATCCTATCATATCCAATTTTATTTTGGGTTGAAATCTGGACAACCAAACGCAGCCTATGACATTTACATACTCAAGTTGTGCTACTACTCTACTAGTATTATGATTTAATTTAATACTGTAGTCAAATGAAGTACTCATTTCCTTGAAATCAAGATGTTAAAATTTATTGAATAGTTTTTTAACGTAATTACATTAGCTTAAAGAATAACCCTTACAATGTTTTTTAACTTTAATACTCAAGATGGTATCTACTTCATCCAAATCTTTCATTTTAAACATGAAAGTTAGATACTTTTTTAGTCTCAATAATTCCAGTTATGTTCGATCCAAAAATGGGAAAGGCGGAGTCAATTTGGAGTTTTTGAGCCCTTCGATGAGGGATTAGGCCATTCGTCTTGCGTCGGGATCTTGGATAGAGGGTGATTTTATGATTGGGCCGATTGAGAGAGGGGTAATGTTTGGTCCTTTGGATGCTACAGAAATATCCAACTTCTTGGCACCTCTAGGATGATGGTGTCGAAGATGTGGTCTCCAAAATCTCATGAGGAGTGTTAGTGGGTCCATGAAAAATACTATCATTCGAACCTCTTCTAGACATTCATGGGTCTTATTGGATGCAAAAGTTTTTCTTGCACTCATGAAATAGTCTTGAAGTGGGGGTATCTAAAAAGGACTATGGAACCAATATGGTTGAGTCAATAACAATTCTTAATTGCCATATGTTTTGATTCCAAAATGGTAGAATCTTTGTTGCTTGTTCCTTTCATTCCAAAATGGTAGAATCTCTGCTACTTGTTCTTTTTGGCTGTAATCCAAAAAGGAGTGTTTCTACTTGGTGCATAGTTCCAACCCTTTTGGCAATTGAAATGCCTTTTGATTTGATGTTGTGGCTATGATTATTGGTCATGTGCACACGTTATATCCCACATCCGTTGTATAGGAGATTAGTGGTCAGTTTATAAGTGTAAGGGAAAGTCTCACAATTTGAATTAGCCTTTGGAGTGAAAAAGGTTCAAGACCATCACTGGTATTAGAGCGTAAGTTATCAACAAGTATAGACCCAAGAATCACACGAGAGAGTTATGGGTTATTGCTGTGTGAGAGAAAATCTCAACCTAACTTTTGAGTTCACTTTTGAGGTAAGAAATACTTAAGACCACCCAACAAATTAATGCTAGGTGCAAATATTGAAAACTGAGAAAAGAAACTGGTTCATTTCTAATTTCTTGTTGTAAATCTTGCGAGACTTACCATTTTATTTTTGCTTAATCTGAAAGGTCTACCAATATTGACAAAAAAAAAAAAAAACATATTAGTTTAACAAAATTCTGGATAGGAAGTCTCCACCAGTTTTTCGTATTTCCGGTAATCACCGGTACAAGTGATTCATATTAGTACTAGACAAAAGCTACAAAAGTCCAGTCACAGCAAAAAGACCTCCCTGAAATTCTGTTAGATAAGCCATCACTAACTCGATCTGCACCCTGTTGAGCGCTTGCTTGCCAGCATCAACATAAATCAAAGAATAATATTAGACAAGCAACAGAAGTCAACATCAGCTCCAAAGAGGATTCTATTTTCTGTCATTTTGACCGTGATTACAGATGAGAACATTCGCTAGGAGATAGATCGTGTCGCAGGCAATAAAAGCACAATCAGGGCACATCCTTGACCACTGTAGCATCGATGCCTCTTCTTTTCCCTATGCCCATGATGTGTTAAGACCCACCCAGAATAAAACACGTCGATGCTGAGGATAGCTAGAGGGTAAATGAATCATCAGCAATCACCATGACTAGAGCACTCATTTTCAAATTTAGGTGGATGTGTTTTGCGAAAACACTCAATGACGAAGGAAAATACTCTTCTTAAAAATGCTTTCCATGAGTAGAGTCAATTCTCCAGTTTTGTGACATACAATTAAAAATGTTTTACGATGTTTGGACCTAATTTAAAAATTATTCAATTTCATGATTTTATATCAATCAAAATATATATATAAATTATTTTTTCTTTTCTTTTTCAAAAGTTCGAATTTTTATTTTTCTTTCTTTTCTTTCCTTTTCTTTTTTTCCTTTCCTCCACTATGACCAGATGGCGATTGCCACAAGTGAGCTCGAGCTCACCGGCCTTAGGCAAGCTTAGCCTCATTGAGATTAGGCGAGCGGTGAGCATGCTGGCCTTAGCCGAGCCCAAGTTCACCTAGATTTGGGCTTGCCGGCCTTGGCCAATTTTCTAGCTCACTTGAATCTATCAACTCGAGCTCGGCGACCTCGGCTAGCTCAAGCTCTCGCCCACGTCTTGATTGGTCGCTAGGCTACCAGTCATCACTGAGGTAGGCGATTGGAGAAGGAGAAGGAGAAATGAAAAGAAATAAAGAAAAAGAAAGAAAATAAAGAAAATAAAGAAAATAAAGAAAAAAATAAAATAAATTATAAAAAAATCTATTTTTAAAATTATTTTTATAAGAATAAATATTTCATTAACCAACAACACTACAACTAAGGAAAGTATTTGGGAAAATGCTTACCAATTCTTTCAAATGGGAAATTATTTTTCTAAATTTAAGCTTTAGTAATAAAATAATTTCTGTTATCTCATTTTCCTAAATGAATCAAATGCTGGAAAATGAGTTTCACAAAACAAATGGACTTTACAATCAATCTTCTCGTTATCTTGGCCTTCTAATCCAATATTGTTGCCAATGGTCCAAGCGGTGTATAGGCTAACACATGCTCCATGGTTAGACGACAATGGGCAAACGTCATTACTGGAGCTGTAAGGTGATGAGCCAGCCACGAAGCTATTCCCAATTGAATCCATTGATAGCCCCAGCGCAAAAAATAGGCAAATGGAATGACTTCTGAGATCATTCCTTCAATTTAGGTAATTGAATCATACATCTATGACTAACAACAAAAAACCCTTGCTAGGTTAGGTTTACTAACTTTAAAAGGCACAATGCAAACTCGAGATCAACAGAAAAAAGAACACAATGCGCATGACTTAACAATTGCGTTTTCAGCATATTTGAAGGATAAATTCTCCAGGACAAAGAACCAGCTAGAAAGCAGCATGATCTGCTGTTCAATATTGACCAAACCCTTGTTCATTTTGGTTCGAAATGTCATGTTTTAAAGAAATTCAGAATCGAGCTTCTGTATGGAGACCGAATCCAGCAAGAAAACCCTTGAAAGCCCCATATCACCTTCAGAGCAAACAAGCTCAGAACAAATCGAGCTTCGGCCGAATGGAGCATCCGAGAGAGAGAGAGAGAGAGATACCAAACGCCCCAAATTGCCTTCATTCAGCAAACAAGCTTCGAGCAAATTGCGCTTCGGCAACAAATCGAGCTTGCTTGAGAAAGAATTGAGCAACATAAACCCTAAAGCCCCAGATCGATTATGAGAAACTCAAGCGAACGGTATTTTACTCGTAACTTCAGCCAAGTTAGATAATTTCCTGATCAAACTGCATTTTACTTTTACTTAAGTCACATGACCACTACATCACCTTTGTGCACGTAAAGATAAATATGTCACACGATATAAATTTAGAGCTTAAGTTTGAGTAAATGTATCATAAGAGGTATAATTTAAGATTTTTGGTGATTTTTTTCTCTTTTTTTCTATTACCAATTTGTTCATATCAAGAGCACCCATATAGAAAAATTAAATATTTAAAAATTTATTTCTATGATGAAAGTTATATATCACGATTGCGAGTATTTGAAAGTTAATCGTTTAAAATGAATATTTATGTATATCTAGAGTTTATTTTGAAGTATTTATTAAAAAAAAAAAAAAAGACAGATTTTGAGGTTACACTATTAAGTTGATGGAGCAATTCATGCATCTAAGCAATAAAAAGAAAAATTAAATGTTCAAAAAGCTATTTCCCACTATAGCGCATATTTTGCTCATACATGTTTAAAATAATTGTTTACATGACTTTTAATTCTATTTGGAAATATCTAGAGGCTGGATATTTAAGTTGATGGAAGAAATTCTGGCATCTAAATTATAAGAAAAAAGAAAAGATTTAATTTTTTGAAAGTTATAGCTAGGAATTGAGCATGTACGAAATGTTTAAACATAATTTCCTATGAATATGTAGAATCTCTTTAAAAATATTCATAGGATTAAATCTTAAATTGAACAAATCATTCTATAAATAGATGTTTGGTAACAAGGTAGGGAAACATAATTTTGCATGAAATTGTCCATATGCTTTTAGGAAATACATCATCATTTTGGCTCCACCACAATCAATCATAACAAAGACCTATAGCCTCAAATCAAATTCGTCAATCACGTGATCATGTCCAATAATTATGCCTTACTCCCAAATGCTCTCGGGACGAAAGATGCTTGGTCCATAAGTGGACCACCAATGTCAAGTTTTGGCATTTGAAGTGTCCGGCACTCATCAACCAACTATAATGAAGACATACACCCTCAAATCAAATTCACCAATCGCTAATCTTGTTTAGTATAATTGACTCCATCCCAAATGCCCTCAGGACGAAAGATGCTGGGTCCAAAAGTCGATTTAACCATTTGGTATAGCAAGGGAAGCTGTAGTATTGCGAACAAAGCAACAGGGATAGAGGCCAGCAAAGTAATGGGAATGAGAACCCACTCTAGTCTCGTATCTAGCACCATCGTGAGAGTTGCAGCAAAGGCCACCAGCATGAAAGCCAGGGAGAGGAAGAGTAAAGAGAGGCCCATTATAATCTTCTTAGGTAAGGAGTGAAGAAAATCTTGTGCCTCATACCTCGAAGTTAAGATGGCTAGGAATAGTAAGATGGCCATCACGGAGGAAAACAAACCTAACGCATCCGAAATTGCAAAAATTAGGAGAGAGTCCTCTCCTAACAATAAGGGGACTCCACTATTGTTGTCATTCCCTCCAGGCACAGTGAATGCAGCAGCAAATAATACCGTGGCAATTAAAGTTGAAACAAGCATACATGAATTCGCTGTATCCTTCGTCCACCTCTCTCCCCTCGCAAGCAACCCTTTGTGATTCTTCCCGAATCTATTCCAATATGTTTCGTTATCTTTTTGTCGGCACTTGCAAAAGGGACAACCCACTTTTCCACTGCCTATGCGCAAGAGTCACAAACATGAGTTACAATAAGTGGATTAATTATTGAAAATTTTCAGAAAAAAAAAAAACTGACGAAGGAAACATCTCAAGAAAACTAGGACTTATTTCTGCACTTAATTCCAAAATTGCTTACGGGTTAAGTCCATCTTTGCTGGAAAAATTTCAAGGTTCTTCTTCTAAGCTTCCACGGTGATTTTGTTCTTCAATATAGTTAGATAATATATGTATGAAAAGCACTATGTTTCTGCTTTTAATTGTAATAAAGTTTCATCCAATTTGGAGTCTTCTAGAGGAATTTATCGAAAAAATATTAAGAACCAGTCAAGAAATCCGAGAATCAGTACTTCTATTTGCTTAGTTGAGTCCTATGCGTTGTATTTTGTATCTAGAGTCATTTAAGCGAGGGCGGCCAACCCTTGTCGGCTGTCCAGGGAGGGTCGTTGGACTCCCAGCGACCCCGACGGCGCCCCCTAACCTTGCCAGTGACAAAAGGGTGTGGCCCCAACTTGTTACTCTTTGACGATCTCCCTCTCTATTCTTTGACCTATTTTTGAACTCTAGTCCTTTTTATTTTTAGTTTATGAAATTTGGCGCCTATTTTACGCCTTATCAGTGCTACTTGTGCAAAACATAAAAGAAAATTAATAAAAAATGCCACATAGATCCAAAAAAAAAAAAATTGACAGAGCTAATGAAAGGACTAACGTGAAGGATGGTGTCAAGCTTTAGGACTTATTAAGCACGAATTCAAAGCTTTAGGACTTTACATAATCGTCCAAAGTCCTTTTTTTATGACAGAGAAATAGAGACTTGAAATGAAATAAGGATAATATATAGTAAAGGCTTCATGATATCATTTATTTTTTTTAGACAATGGTTTGCAAGAGTAAATTTTAGTTAATAGCTAAATTAACTGCTGAGAAGTGTTCTTGAATTAATAGCTATTCGAATGAAAATGGTGACCATAAATGAACTTAGCTTACCTTTTCATTGAAAAAGAGAAGATTCAATTCATAATAGTTTGCTTAAATCATTATCCATCTGCATACATTTAATTATATCTAAACTACACTATAATCTTGAATACAAAATATGATACAGCGGAACGAGCAAAGCTACCGTGGAATTATAACCAAAACTGATATAAATGTTTTTTTGGGCTCCACGTTAATATATATGGGATATCCATGAAATGATTTGCATAATAATCCCCTAATTGCATCATGGCAGACACCTATGTAAAGGGCTCGTCGAATTCAAAAAAGAGTCACTTGGATTAGATTAAGTGGTGGATCACAGTTATATTAGTGAAATTGAAATGCAACTCATTCATGATAAGTCTCAATTAGTTTTCAATGCCCCAATTTCTCTAATCAGTCTCCCTTAGTTTGTAGTAAATTGTTTTAAGGATGCAGTGTTGTTTCTCAATTTACCTTATTAGTTTTGTTTAGCATGGTGAATTTAAAAGTTCTATGTATCAACAAAGTGTTGGCTTTAAATGACACAAAAGTCGGTTTTGGATTCAAGTCTTATAAAAAGAATTTTAGGAGTAGAGTCATGCATGCACTAGACCGATATGAAGCAATCCACTCTTATAATCACCTAGAAAGGTAGACCTCGTGGTACGCAAAAGCTTGGCCAGATATCACCCAACCGCCATTAAAAAAAAAAAAAAAAAAAAAAAGGTTCTATGTATATTCCCAAGACTATCTAAATAAAGTTCTAGTCATCATATTTTAAATAACCTATCAAGAAGATACAGTTTTTATAATCAAGCGTAGTTATTAGATATAGGAAAAGAAAGTTACTTACCTTGTACCACTGGAGTTCTCTTTGCAATTTAAAAGCTGCTCCGGCAACATTAGTTTCCGAATCGAACTTAGGGTCGTACTCAGATACCTTAGTCATCATATAGAACGATTCATCCTTTGTCGGAGCTGGAACTAATGACATCTCATTGGTTGAGCTTACTTTCAGAAAGAGTCTAAGAGTCCTTTCTTGGCGGAACCTAATAGCATTACCTGCTAAACTCTTGCCAAAAGCTGAAATCCCAATAATCTCCGGGAAAAACTGAATACAGAGCTTTACGAGTTCTCTGATTCCCTTGGTTGTAGCTTGGAACAATAAGTTCTCATCTTCGAAATAATTGATAATCTCAGTATTATTCATAAAGGAAATCGCAAGGCAAATTTGTTTTGCCAACTTGACTGCCGCCACGTGTCTCAGCTTCATCTCATGAACTCTCTTGATTTTAGGAACTACAAAATGTCGAAAAAAAAAAAAAGGAAAAAGAAAATAAAAAACGAAGGGCGGCAATTGTATTAAGAAAAAAAGATCTCCAGCTCTGGGTCCCAAATTTTTTTTATACACCAAATTGTATCTAACCACAGTTTTACTAATTGTCATTATTCCCCACAGTTAGAGCTTGGGAAGGCATAGAAAAAGAAAAGGAACTTGGGTAGGCAGGTGATTGGGAAAACGATCTCAATCCTTTCTTTTCTTTAAATCTTTTAGGAAAGCTATTTTGATTTTTCCCCTCCCTGGGGACTCCTCAAATGCAAACAGTGAGTCTCAGCAATTGCTGATCCAAAGTACAAAAGAAGTTATAAAATCATTTTTGGCATTTTACAAGAAAGTAGAAGCAATTAGGGGGTAAATCAAGAAAGTGATCATCCTTGAAGTTCAAACGAAGCTTTATAATGTTAATTATAATTAAGAGACATAATTATAAGACTTGTTTTCGTCAGAAAAACATAATTATAAGACTTAACCCGATGGAAAAACTCTGAAATTAACCACGCTAATAACGTCTGTCTAGTTAGAATAAATCTTAGTAGTCTTCGCATATATAAGATTATTTTAGACAATATTATTCAATATCCATAGCAGCCAGTAACAAAAAATTCATATTAATCGTACAGACCATTGTACTGTTATTTATGCTCAGCACAAGAGTAAAACTTTTTCTTTCTCCATACTCCATTCTCCGTCTCTAACAAAATCAAAACTTCCACATGAGGTCCCTTAATGGTATGTGACCTTTGAGTTTACTTGTTACACATATTCCGTCGCCTTTTTGTTCTTTGACGAAGAGAAAAGTATTAGGGACAAAGCCAAAGGGCATTTCGGGTGCATACAAAAGTTGGATGAAGAAGACAAATGCAATTACGTGGGGTTGAATTCCGGGATGTATGATTTTGTCGGGACCCCTGAAATTCGTCCCCACTGAAATATTCGTCTATTCCAAGCCTTCCCAAACAGATTATTGTGATTTTTCCTACTTGCTCATACTCCTACTCTTCACGCCTTTATAAAGTTGCCAAATGTAGATTTACTATATATAGGCTTTAAGCAGTTGAGCCGTAATGGGGAAAACAGACGCATATGGGTTCATTGTTCTTGTTTTTCGCCTCAATCACAGTTTCAAGTATTCCTTTTCTTTTGTTTTTAATGTATTCCTTTGTTTACTTTTTTTCTACAATTCCGCGACTCTTGAAATTAATTTGGTGAATACCTGAAATCTTTCAAAATATAAATATATTAACATATAAAATTATATATAACTTTGCTTGAGTTTGAATAATTTTGTGAAGGATTTTTATTAGGTCCATTGATGGTGTAAAGAGTAAGTTGCATATTCACTGTTGGACAGTTGACACGTGAAAACATTTAATTACAAAACTATCTTCAAATACATATGTCACTCATCCAATAATAAATGTGTAACAGTTTTTTCACACATGCAGTGGCCTAACATAAATTATTTTCCAAATTATGGTAAAGAATTATGTAGGAGCTTTTTTTCTATTTATAAAAGAAGTAAACGAAAAAAACAAACAAGCCATAGACTTTTAGTTTGAGAGGGAGGGACAAAGATAGATAAGTTATCTTGATAAAATGGAAACGTACCTGCAATTTTGGCGGCATTCCAAAATGACCTTGTAAGATATTGAAGCACTACAATCAAGTTGTAGAGAAAACATAGTCGTTAAATACGAATTCATTGTAAGACCTCGTAAATCATTTGTTACATTGTCCAAAATCAATTAAGTTGCATGGTCCTTATGCACGTGGTTGAATCATATAGAGTTCTCAAGGGATAGCTGATCCATAAAGCAGTTCAATTTCAGGCGATTATTCAAGTAAAACTAGGTCAAGGAACCAGAATATATACTACAGAGAAACATTCATTTCCCGTTTCTTTTGCTAGTACGGAGGGAATCGATTTAAGAAAAATTGACTAAAAGTTCAAAATCATGGCTGATCCGAAGATAGTGCCCAAACAGCAAAAATGTATACTCACCCCGATCCGAATTTTTATTGGTTGGTTTGTCGCTCAAGTTCACCGGTATACCTTCAGCTCAGAAACAATAGAGTAGGCGATGAGCCAGGTACGATCATCTTTAAGGGAATCAGTAAAATGAAGAGATGCGAGTGCAGAAAGTTACGGACATTTGTATATCGATGCTTCCACAACACTGAGCTTGGTTCCACTGCGAAAGTGAGATTCCATCACCGCCAATACGTACAGTATAGACTGTCCGGGATATTTTGTGCTGCTTTTCATGGTCTTTAAGTGAGGGTACAGCCCAACTAGATAAAGGATGATATCTATCCGTATTGACCAGCAATGTTGATCAGGAAAATAAGCTCTGTCTAGAATGAAGGAAAAAATAGATGGAATTGAGATAAAGAGCGATGGTGATCTTACCATGATGACCAGCGTGGGCGAGATCTATAAAGGTGTCAATCGCAGAGGGACTGCTGAAGGGATGACTTGGCCCATCATCTGTCGTACTTTCGGCCAGGAACCAGGCAATCTCCTTATGCATACAAGCTTCCAGAGCAGATATTCCCAAAGGAACACGTCCTTCATTATCTGCAAGTTGCGTCAACTTTGGATTACATCCAACTAATGCCTTGACCATCCTTATCCTTCCACACAAAACAGCATTGTGGAGGGCTGTGCGGCCTTTACGATCAACCATTTCAAGCGCTTCCGGATTCGGAGACAAGAGCTTAACCAGGTTCTCCAAAAATTGGTCTTGTGCACTCAAAGCAGCTATGTGAAGCAATGTTTGTGATCTGCTTGTTATTTTGGCTGTCTTTGAAGCAGCATCTTGTTCGAAAAATCTTGTAGCAGATTCCCAATCGCCCCTAAATGTAGCTTGCAACAATAGTCGGTAATCGCGTCCTTTTACTTCCTCTTCGGAATTTTCTGCAACAGAAGCAAACTTTTCAGATCATTCCATTAATACTTTTATCCTCGCTGACATTGAGAAGTGTCCCAGAAAAGAACATTTTCATGAAGATCCGCCCCAGATATTAATTTCACATGAAAATAACTCTTTTGAGGGATAACGCACCTGAAGTATCTCCAGATTTGGAAGAAGTTGATCCAACGCTTGCTAAAACAATTTCAATACCTGTAGGAGAAAGAGTGAGCACTAAGTCCTTCACATACTTTTTTATTACCCTTTTTCTAGCCAAGGTCAGCATTATGTTTGTTCAGTGATAAAGAAAATAAAATGCACCATGAGAAAATACAAGTTCCAGCATATTTGGGACTCCATCGATTACACCATATTCTTTCTCGATTGGAACTTGAACATCTACCTGCTGCTAGTTTTGCATAACTTGAACTTCCTTGTTCTTCACTTGGTTGCGTCGCCATTGGGTTGCTCCCTTGGTTACAACCTTTTAACAACAAAGTAAGCGGAGGATTCAAAGAGGCTTTCAACTTCCCAGGAAAGTTGCGGGTGTGATGTCAATCGGCTTAAGTTGTAGGGGCCTATTATACCATGAGGTTCGTAAATTAATTTAGGATAAATATGGCACAAATTTGTAAATTTTAGAATTTATATAGTATTGAAAATTAAAAATAGAGAAATTATCTTAGTTCTTTCGAGCTTGCCTCTCTCTCCTCTCTGTTTCCACTACGGATCGAAGTCGACTGTGGTCGGTAATGATTCTCTCACAGTAGATGGGACCCACCTAAAAATGAATAGCAATTATATATTTAAACTAATGCTCCGTTCGTTTCACGAGAAAATATCATGTTTAAAAATATTTTCCTGGAAGTTATTTTCCAGGAAAATGACTCTATTTTCCTAGGTGTTCGGCCAAAATCTAAAATTTGAGTGGAAAATATTTTCCACTTGTTCGTTAGCTCAAACATTTTTCTGGAAAAAATTATCAAAAATTGAATTTTAATATTTTTAATTGACCAAAAATTTATTTTATTTATTTATATTTTTTAAAAAATTATTATTTATTTATTTATATTTTTTAAAATAGAAAGTTTTATTATTTTTCTTTTCTTTTCCTTCCTCCTTCCTCCTCCTTCTTCCTCCCGATTCCTCCCGAGCGGCTTCGTCCCGCCGTTGCCTCCTTCCTCCTCCTTCTTCCTCCTCCTTCCACCACCGCCACCTCCTTCCCCCCCGACGATGGCCGGTTGCCCGGTGGCGGACCAAGACCCGGTGGCCGATCCGGCGAGCTCGAGGCTCGGCCGATCTCACCCGAGCTTGCGGATCGGCGGCGAGCTCGAGCTCGCCCGGATCGGGAGCCCGAGCTCTACCGCTAGATCCGGCGAGCCACGAGCTCCGCCGCCCAGATCCAAATGAGCTCAAGGCTCGGCCCGATCTCACCCGAGCGTGCCGGATTTAGCGACAGAGCTCGAGCTCGCCCTAATCGAGAGCCTGAGCTCTGCCGCTAGATCCGGCGTGCCGCGAGCTCTGCCGCGCGGGTCGACGAGCTCACGGCTCGCGGCCGCACGATGAGCGCCCGGAGGGCGAGCTCCCGCGAGCCTCCCGGTGCCGCCGCGGTGCTCCCTCTTGAGCCGGATCCTCCCAAGCGGCTTCGAGCCGCCGGGAAGGAAGCGGCGGCGGCGGCGGCGCATCGGCCAAAGCAAGCGGGCGGGAGCGGCGGGGAGGGCGAGAGGCGATCCGGAGAAGGACGTTGTCGAAGCCATTGCAGCATGGAGAGCAAGAAAGAGAGAGAGAGAGAGAATGAGAACGATGAAGGAAGGAGAAAGCGGCGGGAGCGCGAGAGCTCGTGCGAGGTGCGGAAAATGATTTCCTCTTTTCAAAAGAGGAAATCATTTTCTGCGATTTCAAGAAGGATTTTCCGTTGACCATGTATTTTCCGCCATCCGAACACCGGAAATTTCGGAAAATATTTTCCGAAAGTTATTTTCCACGAAACGAATGCGCCTAACTTTTTAATTACGGATCAAAAAACTAACTTTCTAATTAAATTTTTTTATTATTATATTCGAGAAAAGGGATTCAGGCGGGTCCGACCCGATAACCCGATCCGCCTTACTGGGATATGACATGCTTCAAATTAAAAATTAATTTTTAATCTTTTTTAATTCATTATTTTAATTCTTTTTAATTCTTTTATTTTTCTATTTTCTCTTCTTCTCCTGTTCTCTCCTTTCCGAAGCACGCCTGCCCCTTGCGCTCTCCTTCACCGAAGCTCCTTTACCCGAACCGACGCCACTTAGACAAGCCCTCGCCGGTGCTCAGGTAACCACCGAGCTAACCCCCAACGTCTACTCCGAAGGCCACTCGTCGGCCGACCTCCCCGCCGCCGGCCGAGAGCCACACCACGGCCAAACACCGAACAAACTACGGCAACGATGGAAACGTGGCGAACGACTACACGGCCGACGGCCAAGGTCGCCCAACACCACTGGAACATTCCCATAGATCACGGCGTGCACGGACGATCCGATTTCGGCCAAAAACGGGAGGATGAAAACTAGATCTCGATTGAGCATTTCGTCGAACAGGTTAAGGGCGCTCGCGAATCATAAGGTTTCCGGCTCAACTTCAGCCGGCATTCTCGACGGAACTCTCGACAAACAGACAACGATACACAGAGTTGCTGGACAAAGGATGGTCGGGGCTGGAGCTCGTGTGAGCTGGACGACCGCGAGCGCCGCCCCGGCACGCCCAAAAACAGGGCCAAAATAGGGTCGACGCTTACCGGAGCTTCGGCGCGGGAAAGGAGGCACGGCGGCGGGTAGTCGGCGGCGATTCAGGCGCGGTGGCTGGCGGCCTCTCCTCCGACTCTCTTCACTCGCTCTCACTCGCGGCTTTCTCGTCGGATCTCTTCGTCTCTCTCTGGATTTTTCAGCCGAAGAACCCCGCCTCTCGGTCCGCCCTCTCCTCCCTTTTAAACACCGTCGCCAGCTGCAGGCCGGTCGTACCGCGCGACATTTCCCCGCTGCCCGTCCGTATCGTCCGCTGTCCTTATCGTATTTTGCCGTTTGTTTATCCCCTCCTCCAAGTTTTCTTGCACCATCCCCTTATTTCTAAACAACATACGATAATAAAATTTTTAATCAGTGCACTAACATTGTCACAATTTCTTTACATAAGCTGGTTTTATAGAATGACACATATTCAATTTTATTTTTAGTGTGTAGATATATTTCATAAATAGGTTATGCTCCTATTCTGAGATTATTTGTATAAAAAAAGACTGACACTAACTGTGTATGTAATATGTATCCTCTTCAACGATGCTGCCAAAGTTTCTACGCCCACGATGATGTCACATTCTTGCTTCATCTCCAAGTTTGTATGACGTCATTGCTTACATCCTCGAGAGGAAAGTCTGGGTGGCGTCCTGACATGGATTATGACGCTTGCTAGGTGTCTCAGCATGAAAGGATCAAAGAGATAGAGACAGGACATATGCAAGGAAGAGATAAGAAAGAGAACGAAAGCCTTTTCGACTAGCCTGACAATGGCGCCCCAGTATCGTTTATGAACTTCGAGGGTTGTTTTTCGGTGAGAAAGAGTGGCTAATTGCATTATGTGAATGTGAGCCATTCAAAATTGAGATATTGTGTATGACTGTATGTGCCCTTGGCATGCCCTCAAGAAGATTTTTTGTTTTGTCAAAAATAAAACTGGATATGCATTGAAAATTTTGGTTTACACCCTTTCCTTTGTTTATACCCCCTACTTCAATTTTCACCTGGTATCAAAGGGAGGCTTAAATGCCTCATGGTCATGCTAATGATGAATTTTTTGGTCCATTCAAAGTGGGAATACTACCAACACTAAACATTCTAAAGCTTGTAGTGATGTGAAGGTAGCACTTCAAAGAAGTTGATAAATTAATAGAGTACTAAATTGTTGACATATATACTATAGTGAGGATTATCTACTTAGGATGCTCGCAAAATTTTTCTGAAGATTTGATAATCCAACAACTTATTTGGAAGTTAGTAAATTCTTAATAGTGTTGGTAGGTTATTATTGTTGTAAAAGTAAGTTGGTGAATTTGAAAATGAGATCTATTGTTTGAGATGTGGAAGCATCTTCCTTCACGATAATTATGGATCTCAAAGTATAAAACTCGGTGCAACCGACTCTAACGACTATCCTCTCGGGATTAAACAAACATTGCTCTTTACTATGCATTGAATAATAGAGGGAACATGAACAACAAATTTGTATGTTAAACACAACAAAGAAATGAAAAATAAGAAGAACAAGTAAAGATGTTCTTGCTTTTGTATGTTTCTTTAATTATGTTTGGAGTAAGAATAAATGAAAGAAAGCAATTTTTCTATCATCAATTCTTGCATTAAATTGAAAACTGTTACAAATCAGAATAAGTGTCATCACTTAAATGGCATAACTTTTTTTTTGCTTACTTAAGTGCCATGTCGGAGTAAAAACAATCATTTGAGTGCTATCTCCGGCAAATTGTCTTACATATATTTTTTTGCATTTTTAAATTTGAATTTTTCTAAATTTTTGAATTTTTTAGTTTATTTTTTATTTTCTTTTATTTTCTTTGTTTCTTTTTTTTGTGCGCTGATTGCAAAGGCCTCGCCCTTGGCCAATGGGGTCATGAAGGCCTTGGGTGAGGCCATTGATACCTATTGGCAAGGGCCTTCACAGTAAGGCCACCTCTCTTGCGGAACATACCCTTATTATAGAGAGAAATGTGCTTTGGCCATTAACAAATAAAGATATACGGAAATAACATACATATAGTCTCCAAAGCTGATCTTAACAGTTATTTAATGGACATACCTAAAAATTTTATATATATATATGAAATTAGTCATTTCTCTTTCTAACTTACAAAAATTTTCTTTAAATCGTGAGTGAGAAAATAGAATTCGCATGCAATCGTAACACACACAATGAATCAGTAGCCTGATTAATTTCATTTTATAGCGCAAGAGTCATCACGCACCAAGTTATAAATGACAAGAATTTCTCCACTATCTTATAGTGTCAGCTGGTTCCACCATATTGGTAGGAGAGATCGGCAACAATTTCAGTTAAGATCTTCTATGGTGATATTTTGGTTTATTCTTGCATGTATAAAAATGACAACATCGTAGAGGCATTGATATTCCTCATTTCCCTATAATTAGTTAAAATGCAACCTACATGCAATTAAATCCTAAGGATATGCGACTCCCTCACACCGTGCAACATGCAAAGCATGGTAGCAGATTGTAAATGCAATTTATATGAAGCACTAATCTAACAGTTTCTGGTACTTTTTCTTTGTTGATTTAATGTAATAAAGCCGAAAATCAATCCTAATCTACATGTGACCGAACATGCATTAGATTACTTCACTATCAATAATGGTGCGATGTTAATTCCTACATGCAAAAATGATTATGTAATGTAACATGAACATTTGCTTGAAAATTGTTTGATCACCCACTTTGGTGGGATATCACGAAAGAAGTGATGATGTCTCTTTTGGGTGCATCTCTCCGCAAATTGTTACACCTGGAACAACAAAATCTCTTTTGTACGCATTAATGTAAAATGAATCTTTTAAGACCGTTAATATATTTTTTACATTGAAAGTGCAATAATCAAGCCAAAACGTATAGTAGTTCTTATTATCACGACCCTCAAAATTTTGGCAACATTTCGGCATGTCCTTTTCATTAGTAATGTGATCCATACAATTTCTTTATCTTTGTTAGTGACGCGTTGCAATACGACTATGAACATTATTAGAAGCAAAATAGGAAAGAAAAAAGTGGGCAATTCGAATGAAAAGTATTGGTATCATATGCAATCAGAACTTGGACGCTACTGTGAGATTATGTTGATTTTCTACAATTTTTTTTTTTTTTGATGACCAAGGAATCCACCACTTTCTGCCGGTGCTCAACCGGCACACAACAGACGGGCGCCTATAACTCGGGGGAGACTAGCACAAGACCCCAACACAATGGCCCCCTACTTACAACGCATTTAGAAACGCTTGAATTCGAACTCTCAACCTTGGCGATGAGGGAGGAACTCTAGTACCAACGCAGCTGCCCACGGTTGGGTGGATTTTCTATATTTTTTTCTTGCATTTTCAACCAAAACGAGATGTTTGATTTAGACATACAATATATTTTTGGGTGATTCGAAGTTGAAACACATTTTCCATTTTGATTGTGGACAAAAGACATCACTTATTGAACTTATTTTGAATGATGATTTCATTTCTTTTCTTTTTGGCTCATCCATGAACGTGAATTTAGAATCTACGAAAATAATAAAGAAAGTACCAAGGAATATGGTCCGGTCTATTTAAGACCGTGTCATGGCAAGTTTTTCTGTTGAACTTTTTGTTTTCTAATTTTAGCGGGTAAAAATCTTTCGAAAGACAAAGGTGATATTCATTTCTGTCTTAACGTCCTTTTCTGGTCATTTGGAAGGCCCTTTCCTTTTCCCGTTGCTTTATTTTTGCTTTTCTGAACTTTGTTTACTATAGACAAATCAGCACGTTTTTACATGGGAATCCATGGGAGGGGAAGTTAAGTTTATGTGAATCCAGCAACAGACCTTTCAGAGAAGACTTTTGCTGAATCCCTATTCCCACCACCAATAAACTCTCTCCTATGCTAAAAGTGCAAAATCGAGTGGCATCAAATCCTCAGGCTCACAAGCAATTTTGCAGGTCTTTTCACAAGGCCTTTATGTGGGTCTTTGATAAGCTGGCTGGGCAATTGGGGACATTTTGATTTTCCCTTAAAATTGAAGTTAGACTAGACTGTGGTGAAAGTAAAAACAAGGCTCCCGGATATAACGATGAAGATTCCCAGGTCATAATGCGGGCGACTCCATAATTGGTAATCCAAATCTTTGGTTATTGTCAATTAATTGTGTGCTTGGGTTGACAGGGATGGGGACCGCCACCCCTTAGGGCCTCTTGGTTTTTCAGTCTGACTTTTATCAAATATATATCATAATTATGAAATCATCATATAAAAGTTTTATACTCCACTCTTAGAGCTAGGTTGTGACATCTCGACAGAATTACTATCTGCTTTGACCTGTCTCATATCGAGTCTCATGATTTTGTCCTTTGGTGTAAAGGTCACCACCTTTTAGGATGTCACCCATTCTAGGAGTGCTCTTATCTTAATATGCTTAATTTTGGAGTTCCAAAGCTAAACATTACCGAAGGCATTTTTGTGACTTGATTATAATTTTCACATATATATTCCATCATCACTCTTCCTATATTCATTGCATGTTTTAGTTCATTCCTACCCCCATTTGCCATCCTAAGAGCAGCTCCTTATCCAAGCCCTCTATCTCTGTTGTCCACTCCAGACCAAATCATCACATAGATATTGGAGTTTACTTCATGTCGCTTCCCCTAAGCTATGTTTCTACATTCTCCACCTAATCTTCAGTCATTGTAGATTATATGCCTGACATTCATTATAGCGTCAATAATGCACTTTTATTCCATCTTCTTTCGATGTTCATTTTTTACACAAAAGTTAGGGTCCGAGTCATTTAATGTACGAGGCACGAGAAGTTCGAATTGTCATTGTAGCAACTATGATGGATCTTAGGATCGTCTCATATGGCAAGTGACAATTCGCCAGATTGTTTAACAGAAGTTCGAATTGCCTTTAAAAGTATTTGCTTTTGAGACAGGTATGCGCTTATTTTCAGCATCGTGGAAAGATTATTTGTTAACAAAATATTAATTAGCTATTTGTGTTAAAAACAACCATGGGTGTTAAAGTGACATTCTCCTCATCTAAAAAGGATCTTACTTTAGTTCTCTTTTAGCCGCTCTTATATACTAAAAGCAAAAGCTTCCCCTTATCCCAATTCCAACTTTAACCGAATTGAATATATAGAGTGCTTCTTTTCAAATATGATTCAAAGTTCTCTTTCCTTCGTACCAAGTCAATCATCAGAAATATGTAATGAGCTTACATAGCAAACTAAAAGGCAATGGATTGAGATGTATAAAAAAAGTATAAAGCAATGGAAATTAATTTTTATTTTCTAAAACAATCTTATAATTGCTACAACTTAAACCGACTAGTCGGTTTTATTAGCTAATTAAAAAATTTGAACCGTTATCTAATACACGGAAATCTAATCTTTATAAATAGCTATACAACCCATGGGCATTAGACTAGTAAATCATAACTTAATGTTGGACAGTCTTGAGTTTCTCCCACTCAAAAAACTAACTTAAAAGATAAGATTTTCCCTCATACTTATAACTTGATCACCAGCCCTTTTTGCAATCAATATTGGATAAACTCCAACAATTTACCCCTCATAGATTAATTCCACAACTAACTTGATTCAAAATATTTCACGAAATCTATCTATGTTGGGAGCAAAGGGCGAGACTGAACATGTGAGGGCTTAGAGTAAGTCTCCACCCGTTAGACGAAATTGTTTAACTTTAGTATTTTCTCTAGGAGAAAGTATGTGGGAAATATCAGGATTATTAGGGTATAGAGGCGTTTATAGTTCTTTCTCTTTCATTGTATTTTGAGAGGCAAATCTTTGCAGTTATTGTCCGCCCATGAATGGAGGCAATCGATCGAATCAGATAAATTTCTTGTGTTGTCTTTTGGCTCTCGGTTCTAATTTTTAGGCTTTTTGATAGCACAAAGTTGAGACTCTGTTTGCTGATGGTCATGTTAGGAAGTTCAAATTGCTGTTTCTCCGGAGTTAACATTCTTTTCCTGAAGAAAAATAATTTGATGGAATATGGCATAGCGCGTGGTTGGTACGTTTCTTTTTCTTACACCTAAAGTCATGCGGTTATTATGTTGACTTCAATATTATTTACCTCTTGAGCCGCCATAGCCGGTGGATCCTCTTCACAATGGGCATGGTGATTGGTGAACCCTGGACATAAACAATAACACAAATTATTACATAGAGAATGGCTGCCGGCCAAATATTGTTCATCACAAGTCCACCAATATGGAAGAGTCCTTCCCATCATATACTAATACTCTCCGATGTCTTTGGGAAGCTCCCATGCGGATTCCCATAGGAAATTGCAAAAATTGCTAATCAAATGTATTTGTCTCATTCTCAACCTAACTTTGATGTATTTTCATTTCAATAATTTTGCTAATCATATGTATCCGTCTTGTTCTCAACCTAACTCTGATGTATTTCTTTTCAATAATTTTGCTTATTAAATGTATCCATCTCATTCTCAACCTAACTCTGATGTATTTCTTTTTAATAATTTTGCTTATTAAATGTATCCATCTCATTCTCAACCTAACTCTGATGTATTTCTTTTTAATAATTTTGCTTATTAAATGTATCCATCTCATTCTCAACCTAACTCGATGTATTTCTTTTCAATAATTTTGTTAATTAAATGTATCCATCTCATTGTCAACCTAACTCTCACATGTTTCATTTCAATATTTTATCTTCTACGGATGGCATTTTATCATAAAATGAGTCATGAAATAGTTTTTAAACGTGTACTTGATGCAGATATTTTTTTCCCGGTTTTGATATTTTAAGTAATCTTTTGGTTAAGAATGGTATGAGGGAGCAGGTGCACGTTTACATCATTTTGTCAAGACGTGAATACTTATATTTTCTTCGCATGCTCTAAATTTGGTTGCATTCATCATGTACAGTTACCTGCTAGATTTGAAAATTTTCTTCTCTCCTTTATTTTTTTTTAATTTTTTAAAAATGAAATGCTTAGAGGGCTAAACATTTGCGCTCAGTTATTTTATAGATTATGTGAAAGAAAGATCCCAGCTCATGAGCTTGGTGAAAACAAGTAGTGTTGTTCAATATGAGTGCTTCAGCTTTTCTGTAGAAGCAAATAACCCTATTTATGTTTTTGGCCCCGTAAATTGAACGAACATATAAGTTTCTGACAGGATATTATCCATAAATTCTTAAATATGACTTCGAATCAAAATTAAATATATTCTAATATGCCTTGAAGCCTCAACGACTTTGCAAAATTCAAAGAAATAAAGAATATGCTAGGAGTGGATTTGAGACGACACGGACTTTCAGTGAAATTTTATTGAACTAAAACAAATGACCTACATTCGTGGAGGTCATGTTTGCTCAACGACTAGAGTTGAATATAAATTGCTAATGGAGATGAGTATAGTGCAGAGAAAAAGTAAAAAGCTTACCAAGCACGACTGGAAAACTTGTACAGACAAAGATTAGCACTGAAAATGGTAAACCTAATCTAATTCGAAATTAAAATTCAAACTTAGGCAAAATCTAAAATAAATTGATCCATTATATATGATCTTCTCATCTTCATATTCTTCAAAGTCAAATCCAATGTGCCGTTGTGATTTTTCCAATGTCTTGATGACCCTTTTTGTGTCTTTCAATGGCCATTCTGTTATGAGTTTTGGTTATTCTCAGCATGAATCTATAACTGTTTTGACTTGCGCTCTACCCTAGGGTGATTTGTAACTACTTCTGATCCCTTATTGATGGATTATCTTTGATTCAATCTTCAACTTCGGTGCATAAATTGAGTCAAGCTATCATCGCCCATCTCATGCTGTCCATTGGAAACTCATGAGCAATGAGCTAATCATTCATCCCGTCGATGGCCCTTGTGATTCAACTGTATTGCCATGGCCTTCATGATATGATCTTAGCAGACATTCCATTGATAAGGCTTTGTGCATTAAGTGTATTGTCATGACCTGGTTTTGACAATTAGTTTCTTTACGTTTAGGTCCAAATGTTTTACCTATGTAAATTTTAACAATTCGGTTGGACTTAGATTTATGATCTAAAGATTGCCAAATTTTTTCACGTTGAGACATTTTGCAAGTGTCATAATACCGTTGAAAAGCTCGTCTCGTAGTTGGTTCAGTTTAGATATTTGGGTTTTGATTTTACCAATGTTTTCCTACAAAAGGGGGCTATGTTCGTTGGAGACGAAAGAGGGGGTGTTGGGCGAGAGATGCCTTTTGGATAGCTTACGGAAACCTCAGTGCTCAAGAAGTTTCAGGGTGAGATGAGCTAATTCAAGGAAATTATACTAGCAAAGAAAATCCAGGATGGGTTCGTTATCTATCTTTGTATTTATATATAAAAGTGGGTAAAATTTGTATGAGGCTCACTCATGTGGCATATTTATGTGCAAGTTTTTATGTAGTAATTTGCTTTTGATAGTCAATGCAGCAAACCTCTAAGCTAGCAGATATCTAATCTTAGCAAATGTCTAATTCACCATCTCTGATTTATATGCATATTGTGATAATAAATTGCTATCTTTTTAGAAGAAATTATATATATATGATCATCCAAGTACTCCTTCGATGCCTCCAATGTCTAGGTATCCTTCAGAATTAATACTTGTGATCATCCAAGTACTCTTTTGATGCCTGCAAATGACCAGGTATCCTTCAAACTTAGTACTTGTGATCATCCAAGTACTCCTTCGATGCCTGCAAATGTCTAGGTATCATTCGGGTTAGTACTTGCAAATGTCAGTACTCTTCCAATGTTTGCAAATGACCAGGTATCCTTCAAGTTTAGTACTTGTGAATATCCAGGTACTCTTTCAATAAACAGATGCCCTAAGAAAGGTCGGCACATCCCCGAAAAGGTCGAGTAATTAACCGGTGTCCTTGACAAATAGCGGACACCCAACAAATAGACACCCTAAGAAAGGTCGGCGCATCCCCCAAGAAGGTCGGGTAATCAACTAGTGTCCTTAACAAAGAGCAAGCACCTAACAAACAGATGCCCTGAGAAAGTCAATGCATCCCCCCTAAAGTCGGGTAATCAACCAATATTCTTGACAAAGATCAAGCACCCAATAAACAGATACCTCGAGAAAGGTTGGCGCATCCCTCGAGAAAGGTCGGGTAAACAACTTATTGCTCTAATAGGTGACCAAAGAAAAGTTCGGGACCTAGAAAGGTAATTCCTTGTCAAGGCGACCGAAAAAAGGTTCAGGTCTTAGACAAACAACTTATTGTTCTAACAAGCGGTTGAAGAACGATTCAGGTCTTGGAAAAGCAATTTCATGAATGGACCTAGGCTTAGAACTAGGGAAGACGAAGTCAGTTTTTGCAAGTATGCCTTCATAATGTGGGCGAACCTCTCCCGTTCAAGCCTTTCAGAGATAGCATTTTAGCAAAAAACCACCCTGACCTTTAGTTTAAAACCTAGAGACACTCGGAGATGCTAGGATGGTAACGTTTCTAATTATCCGAGCTACATTTATCAAAGGATCCTACCAGGTTGAGAAGAAAGAGTTTAGAAAGCCATGTAGAGTTCCACACAAAACACTCACTTTACGTCAAGGGATTTTGCCCAACACATTATATCATCTTTGCCTTTTATAGACATTAGGATGTCACACACAAACAAGGACCATGCTTAGGGGTCCAAAAACAAATAGAGGCCCTGGAAACTTCCGGTAGGGAATTATTTTTGGTGATATGAACAGTGACAATGAATAGTGATTTCCCTATCCTATTGCTACAGTGACTTGCTATAATGATCTACTACGGTCGGTGGTCTCGTCTGTCATGAGCATCGTAGTTATAGTCGAGTCATCGTAACTATGCATTGTCGAAGATGTTCTTCATATTTTTGCTCAAGTCCTACAAGTGAATCTAGTGAGAGAATTTGGTTTGCCGAGGATGCTTGCTCTTGATTCCTAAAAGTGCTTGTAGTGTCGGTAGGAATGCTTGGTTGAGGCTAATTGGATGGTTGAGCGTAGTAAGATATGTATATGCCTAGAAATAAGACAAGGGTCCTTGATCTTAGGGGTCTTGGGAAAGAGGACCTCCTCATTGAGCATAGAGGTCTTGAGAGGACTGTGCAGGGTCATTTGTGTCTATCATTTCATACTCCTATGATGATGCAGCTTGTCTAAATTCCTCGAGTGCTTCCTTGGCTTTTGGTGTAAGGCTATAATGATCCCATGCATTGGATACATTATAGTTTCATACATCTTCAGGAATGGTTTTATTTTCCTAGCACGAGACTCTTTAAAGTTCTCGGTACTGATGTTCACAACAACCAACAGTTCCTGGAAAAGATTTGTAAATTTGAGTTTCTACAAGGTGTGACCGAGGCTTATAGGATGTGGTTCCTATAAATTGTGAAGCATTGATGATGCTGCCGATACCATGAATTACCTTAAGCTTAGAACCAGGGAAGACAGAGTCAGTTTTCTACAGGTATGCCTTCCCAATGTGGGCGACCCTCTCCCGTTTAAGCCCTTTAAGGACAACCTTCTTATCAAAAAACCATTCCTACCTTTAGTTTAGAGCCTAGAGATACTCAGAGATACTAGGATGGTAACGTTTATAACTATTCGAGCTGCATTTCTTAGAGGATCATACCAAGCTAGAGAAGAAGAAGGAGTTTAGAAAGCCATAGAGAGTTTCACACAAAACACTCACTTTATTTCAAGAGACTCTGCCCAACACATTACATCCTATTTGCCTTTTATAAACATTAGGAGGCCACACACAAACAAGGACCATGCTCACGGGTCCAAAAATAAATAGAGACCTCGGAAACTTCCGGTAGAAAATTATTTTTGGTGATATAAACAGTGACAATAAACAATTATTTCCCTAGCCTACTAATATATTAATGCTACAGTGACTTGCTATAATGATATGCTACAGTTAGCAGTCTCGTCCGTCACGAGCATCGTAGTTATAGTCTAAGTCATTAGAACTATGCATTGTTAGAAGATGTTCTTCATATTTTTGCTCAAGTCTTGCTTGTGAATCTAGTGAGAGAATTTGGTTTGATGAGGATGCTTCCTCTTGATTCCTGAAAGTGCCCGTAGTTGATAAGAATGCTTGGCTGAGGCCAATTGGATGATTAAGCATAGTAGGATTTGTCCATGCCTAGAGATATGGACAAGGGTCATTGATTATAGAGGTCTTGGGAAAAAAGACCTCCCCATTTAGCATAGGGTCCTTGAAAGGACTGTGTAAGGTCATTTATGTCTGTCATTTCATGCTCTTGTGATGATGTAGCTTGTCTGAATTCCTCGAGTGCTTCATTAGCTTTTAGTGTAAGGCTATAATGATCCCATGCAATTGGTACATTATAGTTCCATACATCTTCAGGAATGGTTTTATTTTCCTGGCACAAGACTCTTTGAAGTTCTCGGTATTAATGTTCACAATAACCAACAGGTCCTAAAAAAGATTTATAATCCAAGCTTCTATAAAGTGCGACTAAGGCTTATAGGATGTGGTTCCTATAATTTGTGGAGCATTAGTGACGCTGCCTTTGTCATGTGTTCAATCATGAAGAGGGTCTGGAAGATAGAATGACTTTCTTTCTTTTCCTTGCCAAATTTGATGGAAACAATTTCATCTTTCTTTATGAACAATTCGGAGTCTGAAGAGTAGAAAGGCTTGTTCAATATTTCCAGAGTAATGGAAATCTTGTCCGTTACTATTGTACAAATTCTCCCGACGAAGTAGACCCAATTGCAAGACCCCCGGCGGAAGCACAAGAAGTCAAAAGATACTATATACCAAAGGTACTTGAACGGAGATCCTTCCATTGATACTCTTGGCAAGTATGATAAATTCCAATTTATGATTTCTTATGCACCAACTCCACTTTAAAGTTCATTGCTTCACCCCCTGTTTCACCAACTCCACCACCATCATCTCCTCCAATTATATCCATAGAAGCAAACATTGGGATTTGAAATGAAATGACAAATATCGTCAAATCAAGTATGTTAAGTAGATCAAGCCAATTGTGTGTGCACGTGTGTATCGAATGTGTTTATCGAATCTTTTAAACATGAGACATGTCTTCATTTCTGGGTAATATATATATATATATAACATAAAGTATTGCTCACCTGGTGCAATGGTCCACAAGATATTTATGGGAATACATTTCCATATCAAGCCAATAGATCAAGTAGATCAATTTTGAGAATATTTTATTGCTTTCATCTAATCTTTTTTTTTCCTTGCTCACTACCAATACTCTTCTTTGCTCTCTTGGCATATTTTCACTTTCATCATTACGTATCAATCCATTACTTTGGATCCTCTAAATTAAGAAATTCAACAAAATCAATAAACTTTCATCATCATTACATATATTCAGTAGATGTGGTTCCTATAATTTAATACCAGCCATTTCCCCATTTCATAAGCCAATTCTAAAATGGGCAAAGAAGCATTCCTACCCACTCGAGACTCCAAAAGAAACACTATCCAGTTCTTCCATCGCCACGTTCCAAGAGGCAAATTTTCCTCCTCTTGTTCGAGAAGGTTCAAAACTTTCGTTCCCTGCTCCAGAAGAATTCATTAACCCACAAGGCAAATATTGGCATGCTCCTAAGATACCTACCCCCACCGATGTGGATGAACATGGAAGACAGAAAAGGACTCATGTTGCTGAAACTGTCTTAAATTGCCAATCGGAGACTCTGTTAGCACATAACAATGCATTCAAAGCAATCAACTCCAAGATTGTGAATGTGCAACAAGATCTTCGAAGATATGATGAAACTACCGAAAAGATGCTTTTGGATTTTTAAAAAGGCTTCATGCCTTAGAATCCGGACAACATCTAAGGTTTCATCATCTCGAAAGCCCCAAGGCGAAAATAGAAAAGCTCAAAAGACAGATCCAACTCATTGAAGAAGGAAGATTCAATCCTTTCAACCCATTTCTGACCACCGTGTGGACCGAGCATTCCCCTCCACCATCTCAAAATACGTCTATCTTTGCTGCTCTCACAGAAACTCCTATCAGGCAAGATAAGACGGATGTGGTAGAAATGCGAAATCACCTCAAAGAATTGGACCAAATAAGGAAAGAAAAGGGAAAAGAGAAGACGCCTGGAGAATCTTCGCTTATCATAAAGGAAAAGCCAAACCAAATAATGTTATCAAATCTGTTAGAATATTTCCTAAGAGATATGGGCAATAAGGAAGAACAGCCTGATCCAAATCTAGGCAATCAGGAAAAACAGCCTGATCCTGCCACTTTGAAAGACCAGATCTTATTTCCATCAGAATTAGCTTTTCCGAACATCTTTGATACTGAATCAGACTCGGTATCCTTTTCATCATCTTCATCCTTCTTAATCCCTACCATTGATTCCTTTCCTATTGTACCAATAACTTTATCAATATTCATGGTTGATCCTCCAAACTAGGATATGGAATCCAACCCTTCTGAACCAAAAGTGGTTCAACCAAGCAATCCTTCTCAGAATATGTCCATCACCTCCAAACATTTTTTTACTATTGATGACATTCCATATTCTAAATGGCCAGAAAGATTTAAGGAATTCCATACTTGGTTAAATGCCCAAGCTCTTACAAATCAGGATAAGTATGATATCCTATTTGGTTTTGTCACAAGGTTTATAGGAAGCCTCAAATATTGAGAAGGCATACCTGCAGAAAACTGACTCTGTCTTCTCTAGTTTTAAGCCTAGGTTCATTTGGGCAGAGTCCCTTGAAGTAAAGTGAGTGTTTTGTGTGAAACTCTCCATGCCTTTCTAAACTCCTTCTTCTTCTCTAGCATGATAGGATCTTCTGAGAAATATAGCTCGGATAGTTAAAAATGTTATCATCCTGGCATCTCTGAGTATCTCTAAGCTCTAAATTAAATATCATAGCGGTTTTTTGCTAAAAAGTTGTCATTGAAGGGCTTAAACGGGAGGTTTGCCCACATTGAGAAGGCATACCTGTAGAAAACTGACTCCGTCTTCCTTAGTTCTAGGCGATTGAAGAAAGATTCGAGTCCTCGAAAAGCAATTTCCAATCAAGGCAACCGAAAAAGGTTCGAGTCTTGGAAATGCAACTTCCTTACGTCACCAGGTAAGATGATACCTTGGTATTTGCCAAACTCGGGATTCACGCCCTATCTCACTCATTCCCAGTAAGTAACTATAGGTATCTTTTTATCCATCTTAGTATGTATAATGTTATATTGCTCTTTTTGCATAGGACATGTGGTCCCAAATAAGATATAATCTACTACATATGCATGGACAAAATTTAAGTATCGGTTCTTCTTTGAATGCAACCTCTGTGAGCTCACCTTCAAAAAAGGACAACTATTGACATATAAATTTTGACTAAATATTTAAAATTAATTTGCATGGAAAATTAGGAATCAATTTGACCCTAACAAAAATATTTTTTGCGTCAATTGGGTCCTAGTTTTTACTTGCATCCATTAATCTTTATTTTTTTTACTTATTTTTCACCTTTTTCTGGATAATTTACTTAATAATAATAATAAGAATAACAACAACAACAACAACAACAACAACAACAACAACAACAACAACAACAATAATGGGGGCGGCCGCTGGGGTCTGGCTTTCACGCCCAACCCACTGGAGCTGGGTCTTCATGCTCAACCATTTTTCCTCTTTTCTCCCCCTTGCATGAGCCCGAGGCCCACTCATTTTCTGCTTCTTCTTGGCCCGGCCCCCCTCCTCCTTGTCTTCTTCCTCTGCCTCTGCAACCCATGCATAGGACGCTTACGTGAGAAGAGGAGTAGGCCGATAACGGAGAGGATGTTTCTAAGGTGCCATCAATGCTCGCTTTCAATGCCGAGTACACCTCAATGAAGAAGAAGGGATGGGACACCGGTTTGGCCGAGGGAATCCGGTCAACGAGCCGAGGACCGGTAGCCAATGCTCCTCCGTCAACCGGACCCTCCTTGCCTATAAATGGGCGGGTTGCAACCTCTGTCGGGGGTGAGCGAGCGAGTGTAGAGAACTTCCTTGGAGAGACTTTCAGGGGAGGCTCGAAGAGTAAGCGAAATAGAGTGGGGCCACAAGCTCAAACGACCTCCCTTGAGAGACATCAGGGGAGGTCGGTGGCTAGCAAACCCGAGAGAAAGGGGCTCCACACTTGAGAGATCGCAAGTGAGGGAAGATGAAGCCTAGATCTGTGGTTTGTGAGTTGAAGGCTGTCCGATTTCTCTCCCTTAGCCAACGTCCCTCAAGTGTTCGGTGAAATGTCTGAGAGAGTCCATGCTTGGACCCTTGAGTTTCGTGCCCACGGTAGTGATGGGCGTTGGGGTCAGCAACGGTGGTAGGCCAAGCGAACGCTAGCTTATCGGCTTAGGGTTGGTTGAGGGGATGCCGATGGAGGCTCAAGCCCCGAGCAAGGCAAGCGGTGTTTCCGTCTTTCTAGCCGCATCGTGGAGTGTCGAGGGTGCTACGGGGAGAGCGTGACGCAAGACAGAACCGGGTCACGACTAGGTAGTCAGGTCGGGCGTGGGTCGTCGTTCAGTTAGGGTTTGGTCAGAACTAGGTTGCTAACTGGGTCAAGCGCACGGGTTTTAGTCGGGTAGGGTTTTGGACAATTCAAGCCGGATGCGCTTGGTCGGGTTCGGGTTAGTTCAAGCTTGGGCCGGGCATTTTTTTTAATTATAAGTGAGTTACGGGCTAGGTCCATGTTTTAGGCCCATTCAAGCCGGTCGCTAGCGACACAGGTTGGACTCAATCCGGAAATCCGACCCAAGTTGTTTATATCATATTCTCATAATAAAAAATAATATTTTAATAAAAAAATTAAAAAATAATAAAAATAATTTATTTTTAAGAAATAAAAAAATCCAAAAATATTCTATGTTTTCCCAAAAAAATCAAGAAAGGTCGAAAATGATTTATATTTTCAAAAAAAAAAATATCAAAAATCCAAAAAATGCTTTTTATGTTAAGGAAAAAAAGACTTTACCAGAAAAAAAAAAAGACCAAAAATATGTTTTTCCTTCGCAAATGCATGAAAAATCCCTTTAAATTCAAAAACCTTAGAGTTTAAACAAGATTAGGTACCGAAAGGGTTTTAGTGATTAACTAGTGAATCAAGTCCCCAATCATGGTTTCTCTGGTTGCGTAGGAGTGAAATATTTCTCCCAATATTTCACTTGAGTTTCAAGTCAACCCGCCCTAAATCGATTAGTAATGACTCCTATTTAAAATTAATTTATTGGTTAAAAACTTGGATCATAAGTTGTGAATTGATGAACTTGAGAGAGCCCGGACTAAGCCTAATAGACTTAGCGAGCCATTAGACTTAGCAGGTGCTCCCATAATCAAGCGTCGAAAAGTAGGTTGCATTAATGGTGAAAAGGCTTGAGACAGGGGACTGGTGGTTAACAATACTTTTCTAGAATTCTTGCTAGATCAGTTGGAGGGGAGAGGTTATCTTCGCATCGTTGTGCCCTAAAGTAAAAAGCTCACTAGCGTTGTTCTTATGAATGAAATCCAAATATCTAGTGATAGTAGTGTTTCTACTTTGAATGAGACCATATCTATCTTTTGACAATCAAAGAGTCATTAAATTAACCTCGTCCCAACCTGGTGGACCGAAAATGATCCGACTCTATATCTCTCCCTCCAAAAATCACCCTGGACGTTCATAAAAATTACTGGGGTGCCATTACGTGGAAGTCAAAATGTTTTTGGACGCGATGGTCTCTATAGCAAAGCTCGAAGATGAAACCTGTCTCTCTCATGTCCCTTCCATGCAGATGCCTTGTCTCTATCTCTTCCATATCTTTTCACGCGAGACACTGGCAAGTGTCAAAATCATGTGAGGATACCACCCAACTTTCCTCTTGATGATGTTTGCCACTATGCCTATCTCTTCTTTTCATGCGAGACACCTAGCAAGTGTCAAAATCCATGTTAGGATACGATTAAACTTTCCTCTTGATAATCTTTCTCCCTATCTCTTCCATATCTTTTTATGCAAGGCACCAAGCAAGTGTCCAAATCCATGTCAGGATACCACGCAACTTTCCTAGATGATGTAAGCAATGACGCAACACGAACCTACGGAAACGAAGTAAGTGTCACATCCTTGTGGGGAGGAACTTTGGCAGCATCCTTGATTTCAATGACATCTTTGATTCGCCCAATCAGAGGCCAAAAAGGTGTTGCACTAAAGACGTCCTTGCATGGCACGTGTACAATTAGAGAAGATGAGGTTTCAATAACTTCCATACATGATTGCCCTTACTCAAACATGTCTTTGACTCACAATGCACGTGAAAAACGTTCCATCTTTATTTTTTTTAATTATGAGCTAATTTCATTACTTAACTTTCCCATCTAAATTTGCATCCTCCTCATTTTTCTTGCCATATGAAAGATAACATAAATTCCATATTCAGTCGTTCGACTTTGATTGGCGAGGGCGAACCCCGTTATTGATTGGCAAGGTTGACCTTACCTAGCCCTCACCTCTAGCTGACGACAGCTTGCCAATGGAAGAAGGAAGAAGGAGGGAAAAAAAGAAAATGAATAATTAATTAAATAATTTGTAAATTATTATTATAAAAATTATCAACGTCGGCATCGGTCGGGCAGCCGACATCGGCTAATGCTCAATCTGTGTCCATTTCGGCACCGATCGGCCAAAATTAATTGGATGAACTAAATTAGCATAAATGTAAAAGGTTTAAGATTGAATTAGTTAAAAAAAAAGAGTTTATAATTGAATTGGTATAATTTTAATAAGTTTAGGACTTTTTTTGATAGTTTTCTCCCACGGTCTTTGATATGGTCGAAAGGCCTTGAGCACTCTAATTTTGCCGTGCTGGTTTGACGCAATGACAAGTTCATAATCAAATTGCAGACAACACGCATTGATCATATGGCCAGTATTAAAACACTTGAATCGGATGGCATTAAGATTAAACAAAAGAAAAGAGACAATAAAGGAGTGGACCTCTGTCCAAATCTAATAAGAGAAGTAAATAAACAATTACCAACTATTGATGACCGCATAATTGTGATGAGAAGTTATAATCCAAGATATTTCGTACCTGAAAACGAGTTCAGTGGATCATATGCATCACAATGGTTTGATTTTGTGAGATCCATTCACATAACGATTATGAATTTTTGTGATTCACCAAATATAAAGGATCTGATTTCAGATGATAAATTTCTTATTACATGATCTATAAATTACATGGATGAAGACTACTTGAACTATTAGTTATGTGGGTTCTATTGAAAAACCCATGTAATTAACTGTTTCATGTATTTTTGCAAGGTTATGGTCGCCAGAAATGCAATGGTTTCACTGACTTATTAAAGTCCAATTGAGGATGATTGATGGCTAATTAAATCGTTACATGTCTTTGAGTCAAAAGTAAACGAATTCAAGGACTTTGTAAAATTTGAAATACTTAATGACACAAAAATAATATATTGGAGACAACAAGGAATTTGCATGAAATTTTATTGAACTACAGCAGCTGGCTTACAATCTTCCTGAGCATGTTTGCTCGACGATTGAAGGGGAACATAAACTGCTAGTGGAGATGATTGGAGTGCGTAGAGAAAGTAAAAACTGACAAAACACAATTGGAAAAGCCATTATATAAAACTTGCTTGTTTACATCACTAATGTACAGAATATAAGCCTGTTGAAATAATATTTGTACCAAATAAATTGTCAATATAAAACTCTTTTTACAGAGTCTTAGAATAAAAACATTAACCTGTTTATGGGATAAGTCTACATGCTAAAAACAAAAATTATATATGTTCGTACTATTAAACTTATTTTTTTAAAGAAAATTTTACACCGCCAGTACACAGAATATAAAAACCATTAGAATATGTTGTTTGCAAAGAAGGAGATGATGGAAGGAAACAAAAAGGATAATTATGTGAACTTACACTTGTATCTTTTTTCTTATTAAATTTTCCAAATTTGCACTATTGTAAATTAAAGGAATTTCCATAAAATTTTTGAGGTCATAAATTAGGATATTTTTTTTTATATCCACAGGTCGATGTATAAAAGGAAGATCCAAGAGATCAGAAAATAACTTTGAATTGACCCACGTAAAAATACTTCTCCGTTTCAGATTTTTTTTATGCTTGCGAGACGGTGGTCTTCGATCCCTAGGACCATCCCTAGCCTTAAAGGTTCTTAATGGGTTAGGACTCAACTCTTGATTATTGCAGTCATTGGCTTCAGAATCCTAATGACCAGCCACATTACTAGTAATCCGGTGAGACATCGTATTCTCCTTTCGCAGTCACATAAAAAACATGTCGTACGTAAATTTTTGCCAAAAACTCAATGAATTTAATTAGTAATTAAAGTCCAATGGAGCGATGGCCAGTTAAATCATTAAATATGACATTGAATAAAAATTAAATGAATTTAATATGCCTGCAAACCTCAAAAACTTAACAAAATTCGAATTAGTAATTAATACGCATATAGTAGATTGGAAAAAATTAAGAATTTTCGTGAAATTTTATTGAATTAGAAAATATAGCTTACATTCTCGGAGGCCATGTTTGCACTATGACCAAACTTGAACCTAAACTGCTAATAAAGATGAATGAAGTGGTAGAGAAATTAAAAAGCATACAAAACACGACCGGGAAGCTTTTATAAATCAGGATGAGCACATAAAATTAGAGCACCTGATACAATTCAAAATTCAATTTCAAACTTAGGTAAAACCATATTCGATCTTTATATCTTTAGAGTCAATCTCATATCTTGTGCACACTCTTACTTGAGAGAAGCAAAAAATTTGATGCTTTATGTGAACACTTAAGATTATTGTTTATGACTAGTTTGGGCAAAGTTAAGGTTTCTTTTAAACTAGCGCTGCGCTTTCTTGACATGTTGATATTTATCTTTCCCGTTGGCTAAAGAAATCGATAGGACAAGGCATCTAGGTGGAGTGGATTTTAGGACAATGAGACGAGATGTTCTTTTTCTCATGAGTCATGCCGTATCGTAATAGCATCTCATGTATATCGGAAGGATTCCCCATAGACTTGCAATGAGTCCTCGGAGATTAAGAGTAGATCATGCCCTAAATTATCGGTGTTGAATGAATCGACTTATGAATAGAGACTCGGCACCCACCATTCAAACGTGAATTTGTTTCGGTAAAATACTAACGTATCTACTTGGTGGGCCGATTTGGATCAATTAAATATCTTTAATTTCTTAAAGAATTGAAGCAATCAAGGATGCTCAGTTTGCTGTGCGATATCATATAGATAAGTCATGTGACATATGAGTTGGATTCTTTGATGTGGCCGAGACTTCCTTTGAGATTAAACTGTTAATTTCAATTTACTGGACATAATAGACTCCAATGTATGGACTCGGTGGATATTAAGATGAGAACAACTTATGGATGGGAATCCACTTATTGCGATGCAATGCCACAGTTTTGACACCGAGCATCCTTGATTGCTTCGAAGAAAATTACTCGACCCGCTCCTAGCCACCCCGAGGCACCATAGCATGTCGGGAATAAGGGGGGACATACTGGACGTAACCACTCCCTTGGTTAGGGGCTGTGCCACCCTGACCGCCATTTTACAAAATAAAAGTCCATTGAAATAGGATTCACACTACATATGCTATCAAGGTAATTTTTTTTTTTTTTTTTTTTTTTTTACGTAAGCAGTCTCAAAATGGATAACCTATTTATTGATTAAATTTACTAAGTATTTGCTAAAAATGAATCATTCTATAAAACCACTGAATAAAAGTAATTGAAATATGTCGTTTGCAAAGCAGGGGATGGTGGTAGAAAAGAAAGAATATTATTATGTGAAATTACACTTGTGGCCACAAGTAACTAATTGATAAAAAAAAAATGTATCTAATCTAGGAATCCAATTGATTTAAATATATATATCATGGACGAAAGACAACTGGTAAAAATTCAGCACCTTTGGTTTCTTTGTCTCGATTGCAATATCTTATATGTACATTTTAATGATGATGCTTAATATATGAGTTAATTAATAGTTCCTTTAGTCTTTTGAAAATAGAGAAATTTGTCAGAGTTCAATATAGTTGTTCTTTCGTGCCCGCCTTTCTCTACTACTTTTGCCAAATGTAGGTACGAAAACTAGCTAAGTACTGTTATAATCACAATAGCTCAAAGGCTGCTATGCTAGAAAAGCCCAATTAAGAGTGGCTCATGCCCTAAATTATTGGTGGTAGGTGAATTGATTGAAACCCAACTAGTGACTAGGCATCTACCATTCAAACGTTGATTTGTTTGGGAAAAATCATAATGTGTAACTTTTTTTTTGGTCAGCACAATGTATTACTTGGAGTGCCGATTTTGTGTCATGGACTCAAATAAATATCTATATCTTAATCAAAACAAGTGAGAGTTCTCCACTTGATGTACGATATTATGTTGGTACGTTAGGAGCTAGACTCTTTGGTTTGGTATGGTTCAGGCGTCCTTGAGATTGAACCGTTAATTTCAGTTTGATAGACATAGATTCCAATGAACGGACTTGGTGGATTTTAAGATATGAACAACTTATGGATAGGAACCAACAATTGTGATGCAATTCCACGCCTTTCTCAGTGCAAATCAGAGTAGCAATTCCATGATTTTATAGTGTGGTAGTGGCCAAATGTCTCCCAGGGGGAAAATTTAAAGAGGTGAAGAGAATGATTTTCCCATGTTATTGAGACAATAAAAATCTAATGATGATGAATAAAATTAATATATATATATATATATATATATATATATATTAATACATTGGCATCATAAAAAAATTTTATACGAAAATGTCTCGAATAGTAATGTAAATCTATTTATTTTTTTTTGGTTAAGAATGTAAATCTATTTATTGATAATAGTTGCGTGCAAAAAAAAAATAATGTATCATTATTTTTTTTTTTGATAAAAGTAAGATATGAATAGATTTTGCAGAAGATATACGGGGGAAACCAGGCACCAACAAAACAGACACTCAAAGGGACTGAAGTCAAGAAGAGTGTAGGGTGCCTTGGATCCAATGAACAACAACAAGAACCAAACCGAAAAGGAAACCCTAATAGACAAAGGCTAAACTAAGACGCACCAACAAATAATGTATCATTATTTAAAACTTGCTTGTGTGAAAAAATTATTACAATGCCTTTTACAGAATAAAAGTCCATTGAAATAGGGTTCATGTTACATATGGTGCGCAAGTCTTTTTTTCCAGAAGCAGTCTCAAAATGGAAAACCTGTTTATGGATTAAACCTACTTCCTAAAAAGAAAAATTGTACGTGTCATTTTTCAAAACCGGCTTATATACAAAAATTTTTACATTGCCAGTGCACTGAATAAAAGTCCATCGAAATATGCTGTTTGCAAAGCAGGGAATGACGGAAGAAAAGACAAAAATTATGCGAAATCACCCTTGTATCTTTTTCTTTTTTTTTTTTAAAGTAAAATTTTCAAATTTAGACTTTTGTAAATAAAAGGAATTTCTAAAAAATTTCTGGTGTCATAAAAACTTGGAAATGAAGTCATCATTCAGTAAAAAGAGACTGCTACCTCATCGGCGTGGGAACTCCGGCTCCATCCACATGTCTATGTATAAAAAGAGAAGATCCATGACAAGACAAAATAAATTCGGCTGCTCCCTCCATCGGAGCCAACCCAAGGAGGTTAAAGAAGGATAATGGCAAACCGTCGGGGTCCCCTAGGGTTTGAACCACCCAACCCCCGGGCCTGACCAAACTCTACTTCCCCGGTGAGGAACTTTGGCAGCATTATCGACTTCACTGATATCTTCTGTCGGCCATTTGGCTTGTATTATTGTGCTCTTTTTACTTTTATGGGCCATTACTTTTCGCTAGTTTCATCGTACCTGTCTGTAAAGCATTATATAAATGCTCGTCATTATTGGATCATGTGAAAATTTGGAATATCCTCAATCTACACAACGACCGTCAACTTCTGCCCAGAGAAGAATGAGAGTTGACTAGAGTCAATGGCCATGTCCCAACGATCTTCTGTATCTCTTCTCTCTTTCCTCTTGCGTGACATGCAGGCAATTTCTGATGTCATGTGTTGACACCTCAATTTTAATTAGGTTTATTTTATTTTATTAATTAAGTTTTTATTCTATTTATTTTGTCTTTTTCGGAATAATGAACAAAAAAAAAACAAACAAAGCAAAAACGAAAAAAAAAAAGAAAAGCAAAGCAAGAGCCCAGCCCATTCTCATCCTTCTTCACCCCTGCCCGGTCCCTTTCTCTCTTCTTCTTCCTTCTTCTCTTTCCTTCGCCGCTGCAACTCACGCGTGCAAGGGAGGCCGACGCGCGAAGGACGGCCTACAGCCGAGGAGGGTAGGCCGACGTCGGCCGGAGAGGATAAGATCTCAGGCGCCATTAATGCCGAGCGAGCTTCATTGGAAAGCTCGATGGGACACCGGTTCAGCCGAGCAGAACCGATGGGCAAGCCGGAGGCCGATGGCCGAACCCCTCCGTCAACCGGATTTCCTTCGCCTATAAATAGGTGGCCGCAAGCATCGTCGGAGGGTGTGGCGAGCTCGGAGATCTTTCATTGAGAGACATCGAGAAAGATCGAAGGGCGAGCGCAGGAGAGAACTCGAGTTGCGAGCTCAGCCCACCCTCCATCGAGAGACTTCGAGGACGACCGGCGGCGAGCGACTTCAAGAAGGTCAGATCTGGCCGATGGAGGCTCGGATCTGGCCTGAGTGAGAAAGAATCGAGGCTGAGGAAGGTCTGGCTGAGATCTGCGCCTCAGATCTGGAGTTTTTGCTGCTATCGTTACCGGCTGGACGTCGTGCCGCCACCATTCGCCTCGACCAAGTCCCGACGCCATTAAGGCTTGTTGTCGTGCGCCCCCCCCCTGCGAAGCCGTTGCCGTGATCAATCCGCCGACGCCATGCCAGATTGAGAAGTTGAGTTGCCGCCGTTGTTGCCCTGTCACCGCCATCGTTCGCCACCCCGTCACAGACGGGTAACAGTAACCGTCGTCGCCGCTGATTGCGTTGTCGTCGTCGCATACCCCCTCTCGGGTCGTGTCGCCACCAACCACACCAACGCAGCCGCGTTGTCGCTCGTCCTCGCCATCCTCGTAAGCAGTTTGTCACCGTCGTTGCCGCTTCCGCTGTCGTAATGCCTCGGTTTCCCCCTCGACGCCTCGGATTCGCAAACCCTAGGGTTTGCGATTTTCCAAGTCATCAAATCGGATCCGGATCTCGAAATCGGGTAGGGTTTCGCGAGGCCAAGGGAGGTTGGAAACCGGGTCGTGAGGTCGAGCCGGGTCGACGAGTCGGGTAGGGTTTCCGTGGTTTTTGGGTGGCGGAAATCCGGGTCGATGAGTCAAGTAGGGTTTCGCCGAACCGGGCCGGTGGGTCGGCCCGGTTCTTTTCGAAAACGGGCTCTTGGGCCGCAACGCCGTTTCAAATAAAAAATTTTAAAAAAAAAAAAAGAAAGGAAAAAATCTGAGTCGGGCCCGCAACGCGAAAATCGGTTTTATAATATTTTTAAATAATAAATAAATAATTTATTTAAAAATCAAAAATAATTTATTTCAAAAAATATTAAAAAATGTTTTAATTTCCATAAAATCGAAAAATAATTAAAAAATGTTGAAAAATGTTTTATTTTCTAAAAAAATCAAGAAAAATCAAAAATAATTTATTTTCCAAAAATATTTAAAATATTTTATTTTCCAAAATAATCAAAAAATCAAAAAATTTTCATATTTTCCAAAATGCCAAAAATCCAAAAAAAAAGCCAAAAAATCATGAAAAAGTCAAAAATTTTAGAAAAAGCCCAAAAGACTTGTATTTTTCCAAAAATACCAAAAAATCAAAAAATCCATTTTATGTCCAAAAATTAGAAAAAGACTCAAAAAAATGTTTTTCCTCTAAAAAATGCATGGAAAATCCCTCGAACATCCAAAAAAACCTTAAGGTTTAAACAAGATTAGGTACTGAAAGAGCATTAGTGATTAACTAGTGTAATCAAGTCCCCGATCCTAATTTCTCTAGTTGCGCAGGAGTGAGTATTTCTCCCGATACTTCGTTTGGGTTTCTAATCAACCCACCCCAAATCGATTAGTGGCAACTTCATTTTAAAAATTGACTTGTAGGTTAAAAACTTAGATTATTAAAGTCGTTAATTGGTGGACTTGGGAGAGTCCGGGCATAACTAATTTCAGTCGAGCCATTAGCCTCCTTAGACACTCGTACCCGATTGCAAGCGCCGAAAAAAGAGAGGCCGCGACAGCTTGGCGACTCCGCTAGGGACATTTGAGGACTTAGGCCGTTTTATCTTGTTTAAGCACTTTACTGACTTGTTTTTATTTTCTTTATGCAGGTTAGTAGCTTAGAAGTTTATCTTAATTTTCGTTAAAATAAAATGTCTTGTGATTATAAACTATTGTGCATGCTTTATTGTTTTAACACTACACATGGCACACACAACTCGGCAGCCGGACTTGGGCCGCCATAGGATTTTTAGGATGGTGTTAAGAAAGATACGACCTCGAACGCGAGACTGCGATGTAGAGGTTACCTTTCTTTTCCCCGAATTTCTTAACCGAGATTAAGGGGGATGCTGCTAACGCGAGACTCGACAGGCGGATACCCTTTTAATTTCATCAAGCCTTCTGAGTTATAAATCGAGCCGCACATCCCATATGTATGTCTTTGTGCTTGCCATTTTATTTAAAAGCAAAGTGATTTCTTTACTTTTACTCGGTCTTTTTGGCTCATGGAAAAATAGGGTCAGGTTGTGTATTTTCCTTTCTTATATGCGATGGGAAGATTTGATATCCAATTCATTCCTACCGCAAAGGGAGAGCTTCTCGGATGGTGGAAGCAAGTTAGATCAACTCGGCCAAGAGTGCGTCAAAACAAGAATCGGTCATCTCCTCCCATCGCTTCAAATCAATATCCACTCTGGGGTTATGCAAGCACTACCACATTTCTGGTGCCCTAAAGCATCCACCTTCATGTTCGGCAAATTTGAACTGACTCTGACTTTAGAAGAGTACAGTCTCGCCATAGGAATGCCCCTAGGAAGCGAGCTTGCCACGCCACTAATCGAGAATTGACCCCGTGGTTAGTCTATCGCGGTTTCTAAAAAATCATTCGGTAAGAGAAATTGTTCAAGCCAACAACAATGCTTTTCCGCTATCATCTTTAATTGAATGCTTTGAAAAACAATCAATGACCCAAAAAGCCAAGATCTTCCTCTTAGCATTCTTTGGTTTTATTATCTTTCCCCATCAAAAGAATGTTGTAAATCCTTCAATCACATGGGTGGTAAATCAAGTCATTTTTGGAGCAGGATATGTGAACATGATTTTAGCCGAAACGTTTTTATCACTTAATCGTTTTAAAGAAAAAAAAAAAGAAAAAAAAATCATGAGGGCCGCCCCAGAAATTTTACAAATGTGGTTCTTTTCCCATATCAAAGGATTCGGGCACCTCATGCAAATATTTGAAATCAATGAATTCAAACACCCATTGCAAAAGTTTCAAAGCTTGGAAAAATACTCTCCCAACGAGGAATATTCTCAATGGATTAACTTAGTAAGAAACCCCGTCCCCGAGACATTCCTATGGCGAGCTAAGTGGTTCATGGTAGGAGAAGTGCGCTTTGCGCTTAATTATTACAACCCCATCCCATTGCTAGGCCTCTCCGAAGCCACCTCATATTATTCATATAGGGTGGCTTGTCAGTATAGGGTCCTCCAAGAAATCCTGCCACTGCTCAAATCAGGATTGTTCCGAATCCTTTTCACCCGTATAGACTACAACTACTTGGAGGAGATCCGCATAATTCAGAATGCATGGAGTAGATGTCACACTGAAAAGATTGTCATACCTGAAGGTTAAAGGGACAAGAAAAAGCTCATCATGCATCCACATTCTACATCCTCAACCATATAATTCCCAAGGACTTGCAACCAGTAATCCCCATATAGTTGATAAACTTACCCTGCAAGGGTGAATCAAATCTCTTGAAAAGAGCCTGGAGACAAGCAGAAGACACGTATCGAAGCTAGTACAAAGAAGCAAGCAGCTCCACAAGACTGGAACTTCCCATCGCATATTAAAATGGGCAGCGGGACTTTTGATGTGAATATTTCTAATGTGAATATTTATGGTCGTTTTGACTTGTGTAAAAGCCCTTTTGGCATTGTATAAATCTCCTGTTAATAAATAAGAATGACCCGACCCTTGCTATGAGCCGCTTTTCCATGTGTTTCCCTTGTTTACGTTTTCCCCATTTTCTGTGCTGACAGGTAATCACATCATAGTCGTATTCGCCAAATCCAAAAGCTAGAATGGCTGAAGAAAATGTACCAAGCCGTGTTGAGATTATGGAAAGTGAAATGAAGCAAGTCTTCAATGTGCTTCAACAACTCGAAAGCAGATAGATTCCATCCAAGGCAAATTGGCTCCCGCCCCAGCCTCAATCGAAGTATTGTTACCGCAATCGTCTACCCGAGGTGATCAAGGAAGAGATACCGATGATAACATTTGGAGGATGATACGCACCAAATCATAGTTGAGAAAGCAAAGCTCAACAGTTTGTCCAAGACTGAACACGACAAACGCCTTGAGAAACTTGAAGAGAGGCTAAAACAATTGTAGGGCCTTCAAGATCCTACTCCAACAGACCTCTCCATCTACTCTAAGGTCAAAATGCCAGAAAAATTCAAAATGCCTGAGTTTGAGAAGTACGATGGCATGACCTGCCTAAGGGCTCACTTGCAAATCTATTTGGTTCGAATGACCCAGTATGTTAATAATGTACCTTTAATGATCCAGTTGTTCCAGTCAAGCCTGGTAGGTCCCGCCTTGAGGTGGTACATCCAAAAAGAACATAAACCTCATCGAGACATGGAGTGAAGCAAGTGAGGTATTCCTTAAAAGACAAATTCATAATGGACATTACCCCTTCTCGTGAGGATCTCGATCGCACAGAAAAGAAAAAGCAGGAATCTTTCAAAGAATATGCTATTAGATGGAGGAATCTCACCGCCCAGATCAGTCCTAAGCCAACTGACTTTGAATTGAGAAAAATGTTCATCAAAACCCTCCCCTATGAATACCACAATCGGATGGTGACTACGATCACTGAATCATTCAATCAACTCATTCCAGTAGGGGAGCATATTGAGATAGGTTTAAGGGATGGCTGGTTCACTGAGCCTGCACCTCTCAACAGAAGGCTCAACATGAAAAAGATAAACAACCCCTGATTGATGTCAATGCCACCTACATTGCAAACACCGGTCACCTCCCGACCGTTCAAACAAGCACAGCCAACAATGGACCAATAGCCGTCCACCCTGGCGCTACAACAACCGAAGACAATTCACTCCGCTTCCTAGATCCCCCTCCCGTGGTTTTGGCAATCCTCAAAACAAGAGCCTCCTTTCAACCGAGCCAAGACGACCCAATGCTGAAAACTTCTCCAACTATGACCCGTCCAAAAAATGTGACTATCACATGGGAGAAGTAGGTCATTCAACCGATTAGTGTTTCGTCCTTAAGCATCGGATCCGTAACCCGCTGGATACTAAGGCCTTCTCATTTCAAACCGCAAAGCCAAATGTCCAAAGCAATCCGCTCCTTGATCATGCTGACAAAGTAAACACGATATTCAGTTCTAAAGCCGGTCAAATTAGAAATGTCAATGCACATATTGTTGACATCTATCGAGGGCTAGTAAAAATCGGGTATTATCCGAGTGATGAGATACGACCCTTTCCAATAATGGAGGAAAGGGTATTAAGAATGACAGAGGCCGGAATAATCATGTACGCCAACTATGCCAAAGATAGTTTCTACCATATCGCAAGTCCTCATCAACCGGATGAAGAATTTGCTGCTCTAAATGCGGAAAAGGAGAAGAAGAATTCCACCTCACTTGAGAGCATCTTTGAAAGGAAGGGAGCCATTGTTCAAGCATCAACGCAGAAATGCTATAGTCATCGAGATCCCCAAGCCTTACAAATACGAGTACAACAATGCAGTACCATGGTCTTATGACCTTCATGTTGGTTTAGTCACGAGATCTGGGCGAACCTATGCTCAAGCAAATACTCAGTCTGCCAAGCCCGTCACTGACGAAGAAGCCAAGGAGCTTTTGGCCGTAGTTAAGGCCAGCGAATATAATGTGGTAGAACAGTTACGAAAATCACTAGCACAAATCTCTCTACTGGAATTGCTTCAGACATTTGTCAAGCACCAGAAATCTCTCATGAAAGTATTAAGTGAAGTACATGTCCCTGAAACGATTGAACATGACAAACTCAAAGAATTTGTCGGTACCATCCTTTTAAAGGATCAAATGGCATTTTCGATGAAGAAATTCCGAGGAGGGTAGAGGACACACTAAGGGCCTCTACATATCGAGTCAAGTGCAACACATCTCATGTTGCTCGAGTACTAATTGACAATGGATATGCTCTTAACATATGTCCACTAGCGACACTCTGCCGCCTTAAAATAGAGAGATCATGGATCCAGGTACCCAAAACTTCTGTTTGAGCATTCGATGGAACAAAGAAGGAAACAAAGTGGGAAAGATCGAGCTCAACATTCAAATTGGCCCAACCATATTCAAAATTTTTTTCTAAGTGATGGATATCCCCACCGCGTTTAATTTCCTCTTAGGGCGCCCATGGATCCACGTCGCAGAGCAAGCCTTCAAGCCTCCACCAAAGTGTTGTTGACACCTAATTTTTTGCCCAAATTATTGCATATAGATTATCCAGGTGTTTACTATAGTTTTTTTAAAATGGAAGATGTTTTTTCCTAAAAAATAAAAATAAAAATTAATTAAATTTTAAAAAAAGTTTAAAAAAGATTAAAAAAATCTGGGGCCAATGATCTAAATGTGACTAGCCAAGCCCAGGAGGTCAAATTGGAATTAAAATGGCAAATTGAGGCCAAAATGCAATTTTCAAAAGTTGAGGGACTAATTCGCAAATTTTGCAAAATTTCATTCGAGCCCCTTAAATCATTATCTTAGCCCCCAATTAATTTGAAATTGAACTTGGGCCAAGTCTAATTAAAGGAGTTGGGCAAACATGACCAAATTATATTGAATTGGGCATTTTTGGGCAAGAAAATGACCAACTTTGAGGGACTCTCTTGCAAAAATTGGGTGGAGAAAATTGTGAAAAATGGTCAAGATCTTAAACTACTATAAATGAGGTTGCTAATTGATAAAAAAATCGGGGCCAAATTGATGGATTAAAGCACTCAAATCAGCAGCCAAAACTCAGTCCACGAGTTGGTCTTAATTCGGAGTTGCTGAGTAAGCAATTTGGTGGCCCCACCATATCCTCCTCAGCTGCCCAACCAGCCCGATCTTTGCACGTGATGGAAGACCGTATATAGTAGTGCAAGCGGACGAAAATTGGCCAGGGATAAGCTGCTGACAGCACCGGAAAATCGCAGCAAAATTCGCACACTCAACAGCCGCAAAATTGAAAAAATTGGCTAAGTCGAGAGTGGGTGAAGTAGGCCTGTTTATAGGCTTGGTAGGTGGACAAAGGCTGACCAAAAATACTCTAATTCAGGGGATAAGATCTACGAAATGAGTTATTTTCGGGCATGAGAGGAAAGAGACGAGAGAGAGAGGAGAGAGCTCGGAATCGTTCCCCAAACACACCTTCGAAGCAACTCCGTAAAGAAAAACGTAGAAAATCCAGACCGACCTTGAGAGAGAAAAGTGAGATTTTCACAACTATTCGGCCATAGATCAAGATGATAAGAGGCATTTCTTTCCTCTATCATACACACTACAGGTGACAATAGTTAGCCTATTTGAGCCTTTTAATGTGAAGAATTTTCTACAAAATACCCCTGTCAAGAACCATCCCACGATGGGGCAATTACGGAGGTTTGGGTTGACATTATTTAGAGAGGGAAGATGAGAAAAGTTTATTTACTCTCACTTGCATAAATCTTTTTTGTGGTAACCTCAGGTGAATTCTTATGGAAGCTCGAAGCATCCCAAGGTGAAGAAGAGCATTCTTTTCTCTACCCAAACACCATACCCTTTGCTTAAGCCATATTGAGCCTAAATATTCATTTCTAAAACTGAGTGGTGATTATCTCACCACATTGGGGCAGGGCACATGATTTACCAATGCAATTGGTGTTTATATGAGAATATGAAAAGCATCTTGAAAGTCCCAAGAGCTCAAAAAGTTTGAAAGAACAACAGTCAAGTGAAAATTAAGGGGCATGAAAAAGCAAAGTGCGCCCGATAAAAGCAAGGCCAATGCCCACAAAAAAAAAGGGAGAGAGAGTGGAAGAAAAACAATTGCATCAAGAGGAATATCTTTGTGAAAGCAAAAATGGCAAAAAAAAAAAATGCCTGCATTGAAAAGGAAATCATTGCAAATGCAAAAGCCATTATGTTAAGATGATTAGTCAAAGGACTTTCGAGACAATTTGAATTATAAACATTGAGTGCTTTAAAAATGGATGATATGGTAATGATGCCATGATAATCACCAACTCCCAAATCCCCTTTGACAAAAAGTTCTAAGCCTTTGAGCTAAGCCTTTGAACCTTTTCCCGAATCAACATTACAACCCATTTCCAAAGTCTCTTCGATTGGGATGATTCAAAGTGGAAATAAGGACTTCCTAAAGAAGATGCCGCTCGAAGAAGTGAGAGTAAGGTTGTCTTATCTCATCTTAAGGTTTCTTGATTTGTAAACCTGGCGGAGATGTCGATTAGTGATTAATTTATTTCATAGCCAATGATGCTTATCCATTGCTAAAACCATGACCAAACCTGCACTACGGTCCTTCTAAAAGACCTCTTTGATTGGTCAATGTGTACTTATTGCGAATGATTCAAAGCCTTGCGCACTGGAAGAGTGAGGTTGAGTGATCAATTTATTTCCCACATGAACAGATGGGATCAAACAGCCATTTTCTTGAGGATATGCGAGAAGCCCTTTCTGACTAGGGATCCTTGCATGGCATACTTAACAAACCTTTCTCATAAGTCAGGGTCATTTCGACAAGGACTTTTCTCCCAAGAGAATTTGACGATTAATGATATCATTTGAGTGTGATGACAGTTTTGCGAGTTTGTCAAGTTGTTGGAATTAGTTTGATTTATTTATGCAATCATTGCTTTCTCATTACCGATACACTTTTGATATTGTTTCTAACGACATATGTTGAAATTGACCTCATCTAGTATGCTTTTGCTACTAGAATACTTGTTATAATGAATACTAGTTGATGTGCAGTATCCATTTCAGAATATTCTCGAATGATAGGTTCCTCCAGTGAAACCATGCAATTTCACAGGGTTCATGGGTTAGCCTTAAACCATGCATTTTCAAAAGGTTCTTGGTTATCCTTAAACCTTGCAATTCACAGGGTTCATGGGTTAGCCTTAAACCATGCATTTTCAAAAGGTTCTTGGCTATCCTTAAACCTTTCAATTTCAAAGGGTTCATGGGTTAGCCTTATCCTTAAACCTTGCAATTCTAAAGGTTCATGGGTTAGCCTTAAACCATGCATTTTCAAAAGGTTCTTGGTTATCCTTAAACCTTGCAATTTCAAAGGGTTTATGATTTATCCTTAAACCATGCAATTTTCAAAAGTTCTTGGTTACCCTTAAACCATGCAATTCCAAAAGGTTCATGGGTTAGCCTTAAACCATGCAATTTCAAAAGGTTCTTGGTTACCCTTAAACCATACAATTTCAAAAGGTTCATGGTTACCCTTAAACCATGCAATTCCAAAAGGTTAGTGGGACTACCTTAAACCACACGGTTAGTGGGACTGCCTTAAACCACACGGTCAGTGGGACTGCCTTAAACCACACGGTCGTGGGATCGCCTTAAACCACACAGTTAGTGTGATTGCCTTAAACCACAAGGTTAATGGGACTGCCTTAAACCACACGGTTAGTGGGACTGCCTTAAACCATACGGTTAGTGGGATTGCCTTAAACCACAAGGTTAGTGGGACTGTCTTAAACCCAACGGTTAGTGGGACTGCCTTAAACCATAAGGTTAGTGGGACTGCCTTAAACCACAAGGTTCGTGGGGCTGCCTTAAACCACAAGGTTTGTGGGCATATCCTTAAATCACATTTTTCAAAGTATTCATAGGTACATCCCTAGATCACGCTCTTTACATTAAGCTTACTTGCATTTTCATTTTGCTATTGTTAAATAAAAAAAACAAAACAAAACAAAACAAAACATTAGGTGTCACCTTATCTTTGAAAGAAATCTCTTTCAGCTTCCTTCCAAAGAGGGGCAGCTGTTGACACCTAATTTTTTGCCCAAATTATTGCATATAGATTATCTAGTTGTTTAGCATAGTTTTTTTTTTTTTGAAATGGAAGATGTTTTTTCCTAAATAAAAAATAAAAAATTAATTAAATTTAAAAAAAATTAAAAAAAAAGATGGGCCAATGATCTAAATGTGACTAGCCAAGCCCAGAGGTCAAATTGGAATTAAAATGGCAAATTGATGCCAAAATGCAATTTTCAAAAGTTGAGGGACTAATTCGCAAATTTTGCAAAATTTCATTTGAGCCCTTAAATCATCATCTTAGCCCCCAATTAAGTTGAAATTGAACTTGGGCTAGGTCTAATTAAAGGAGTTGGGCAAAAATGACCAAATTACATTGAATTGGGCATTTTCGGGCAAGAAAATGGCCAACTTTAAGGGACTCTCTTGCAAAAATTGGGTGGAGAAAATTGTGAAAAATGGTCAAGATCTTAAACTACTATAAATGAGGTTGCTAATTGATCAAAAATCAGGGCCAAATTGATGGATTAAAGCACTCAAATCAGCAGCCAAAACTCAGTCCACGAGTTGGTCTTAATTCAGAGTTGTTGAGTAAGCAATTTGGTGGCCCTACCATATCCTCCTCAGCTGCCCAACCAGCCCGATCTTTGCACGTGATGGAAGACCGTATATAGTAGTGCAAGCGGACGAAAATTGGCCAGGGATAAGCTGTTGACAGCACCGAAAAATCGCAGCAAAATCCGCACACTTAACAGCTGCAGAATTGAAAAAATTGGCTAAGTCAGAGAGTGGGTGAAGTAGGCCTGTTGATAGGCTTGGTAGGTGGACAAAAGGCTGACCAAAAATCCTCTAATTCAGGGGATAAGATCTAAGAAATGAGTTATTTTCGGGCATGAGAGGAAAGAGACGAGAGAGAGAGGAGAGAGCTCGGAATCGTTCCCCAAACACACCTTCAGAAGCAACTCCAGAAAGAAAAAACCCAGAAAATCCATACCGACCTTGAGAGAAAAAAGTGAGATTTTCACAACTATTCGGCCAAAACTAGCCAAAACCTTCAACTAGAGAGTGAAACTTCACTCAAAGATCTTTCCATCCATAGGTCGTACGTCCCAAATGGAGATCGGGAAGGCCTCCTAAAGCCCCCCGAAAGTACACCCCTGGCGGGCCAAGAAACACTGGAAATTTTTCTAAGTGTTGAGCCCGATTGGTCACGAATAAGGGAAAGCTAGTATTTTTTGAGAAATTTGAGAGACAAATGAGGAAAATATTGACTTTACCCCGAACTAGAACAAATATAGTTTGGTTTGGTGTCAATGTTTCCAACAAAAGATGTCTTGAAGTCTAATTTTAGAGGTCAACGAAAACCTTCGTTGTCAGTTCTTCTTTTCTGCAGATCTCATTTCCAGTTGAAGAAGCCAACTTCCACGTGCTTCCAGATGACAATTTCTCGGTTTCCTTGACCAAGAACCACTTGCAAAAGATACTATGTAGCAAGGTAAGTATCCTAGATGTATTTTCGTTCGAGTTTGAATATGTTTTAATAGTGAAAATTAAGAGGAAAACTAGTCCAAGAAACTGATTTTGAGGCTGGAATTTTTCTAAGTGTTGAAATCTCTTCAAGAGTTTTGCATGTGTGCTTTTTGAAGAGGTTGTTTTGATGTGTTCTATCGGTCATTTTCTATGATGTTTGTTGCATTTGAAAGCTCATGTTACCTACTTTCATTTGGATCAAGTAATGTTTCCCTTAGATCTCGTATGTGATGGGTGTCGGGGCTTGAATATGGGCATTCAACTTGTTTGCTTGACCTGGGTTCAAACCCAGATTTGCAAAATTAGATCAAACCCACATATTTGATGACGATTTCAGATTGGTTTTCGTGTGTTTTAAGCTGTGATTTGTATCTAATCTTCCTCCTTGCATGTGGTAGTTTAACCTTGATGTTTTAGTTCCACATAATATTGCTCATGCGCTGAGATGGAAGGCCACAAACATGGCTCGAGAAGGCTATTGGGACTAGTTTAATGCACATCAAGCGTTCGACAAAATGCCCAAACTAAGCTTCGATCTTGAAACGGTCGATTTGAGCTTGATTATTGTGATATTCATGTGCTGTGTTACTCCATGTTAGCATAGATCAGTTTAAAGAATTATTATTATTTTTAAAAAATAATTAAAAAAAGAGAAAAATATGAAAATTTCAAAAATATCAAAAATGTTAGATATCATCAAATTAGGATATAAATGACATATATGAAATTTTTCTAATTTTAAAAGGTCATTTTCCTAAGTTAATGCTATTTTGGTATTTTATAACCATTTTTGTAAATAATCCATTTTGCGTAGATTAAAACTATTTAAAGTAATTTCATGCATATAGAGTAATTTCATGCATACTTAAATTCTCATTTTGCTCACGGGGGTCCTGTCCCGGGGCGTGATAACAAGGTCATGTAATATTATTTGCCCGACTTGTATTGGGTTTACATTTTCCGCTTTTATTTTCAAGTCATTTCAATTTCTTAGATGTTTACTTACGCGCCGTTTTTCATTATTTTGAGTGTAAATTTCTCTTATAAATTATGTTAGGATTAATCTAGACATTAAAAAAATTACAAAAACATTTGCATGGACACTTAGCGGTTTCATAAATATTATAATTGGTAATCAAGATTGTATGGTCATTTAGCTAAACAACCTTCCAAGTTAGTGGTACCGCAAGGGCGCTAATAGAAACATTGGCATAAACAAGTCCCCGTTCCTAGAAATCTCTGGTTGCGTATGAATCGAGACAACACTCCCGTGTCTTGATTGGTTTCTAGTCGACCCTAATAGGCTAGTGGCGACTCCTAGAATTACATAGGTTTTTAAGAACTAAAAAACGAATCCAACGTCGCGCGAGGTATGGGCTTGAGAGAGCCCGCGCTTAATCTAGGGCCATTGATGCACCTCTTTAGGCAAATACCCCTAAACCCTCTTCCTTTTCCCTCGGACGGAAAAAAAAAGAGGTCATGACAAGTGTGAATTTCGTGGTTGGAGGAAAACTGATCACGGTCCGAGGAGAAGAAGATCACCGCATCTACCACGAGACGGCCATCCCTTATGTTGAACCTAGTGACAAAAGCAAAGCCAGCTATCAATCGTTTGAGCTTATGTCTACTATACACGAAACTCGAGGGACTTTGCCCCTCGTCCCTGAGATGTCAAGCGCTGTAATCATGGTAGGAAAAATCATGGTTGGACACGGTTTCCTTCCGGGACAAGGGCTTGTAGGAGAGGCCAGGGCATTCATCAGTCTATTGAAGCCCTGAGAAGACCCTATACTATCGGTTTAGAATATTCCCCAGATAGAAAAGCAAAGAAAAAAGGCGGCCTTGTATACCCCCGTCTCGAGGAAACTTTCCCAGGCCTTGTCAGGATGATGCATGAGGAAGAAGAAGTGAATACTTCAAAATGGTTCAACCCCGGAAGCACGAAATTGCCCATAATCCAAAAAGACACAACTTGGCCCTCACTTATAAAGAAAGAGGGGTCAGATGACATGACCACCATGTTCGGGGACATTTTCATAGGTGCCATTGAGGAGGAGCAGTTAAAAGAGACAGGCGATAACTTCTCGTTCATTCAGCTTCAACACCAAGTCGAAGAATTACACGAGACTGTACACCATTTGACAGAAAACTTCGCTCGGGCTACCCGTGCATTCCGTTCTCATCACAATGAGGAGCTGGTAGTAAATGAAGAAAACCCTACTGACACGACCTGGTAAGGGGCACGGCTACCCTTATCCCCAAAAAGCACTCGGCCATATTCGCCTCTTCCTAAATCAATGGCCATTATTTTCCCCATCCTCCTAGAGCTAGGGATAATCGGTAGGGAACTGAGCCATCCTACTCCCGAGTACTTCATTGATTATGATCCATCCAAGCAATATGATTATTATTCGGGGGAATTAGGACACTTGCTAGATGACTGTACCATCCTGAGAGACAAGGTTCATGATCTTTTGGATGCTGGGGCATTCACATTCCGCTCTCCATGGCTGTGTTTTGGCAAAAATCACCTCTTTGTGGTACCCAGCACCCGTACCATGCTCCCTGAGCATGCTAAGGAAGCGCGTAGAGGAAAGGCAATCATGGACACTTTTGGCCAACCAAGTGGTAAATTTGACTACTATGTCGATTATTCAATCCCCCAAAGTTTCCATGATGATCATCATCACAACATTGTCCCTGATGGATGGGAAGGCATGGATGATCTGAAATCCGCAAAGCCGGCAGCACAAGGAGACGTGGCTGGCGACTAGTATGAAGACTTCTTCGTGGGCGCTATCAATGAAGGACCGTCAGGGGAAATGGGTGTAGACCCGCTCGAGTAGAACCCTTTTTATTTCCTCCGCATACTCCCCTACGTGGGAGACTGTACATTTTTTTTTTTTAAAGTTTGGCTTGTTCTATTTTCAACGTCAGTTCCACTCAAGGAAATATTTTTTGAAATCACCCTGTAAATCCGTCTACTAATAAATAAAGTTGAAAACATTTTGAGGGCATGAGGAGACACACCAAACCGGCCCATTGATGATAGCCAGCCGTCTAATGAAAGAAGAAATCTGAGGCCCGGGTCTCCTCATGTTTCCTTGTCTTTAATCTTTAAAAACAATTTATCACCTTTTCAAAAGAAAGAAGCATGCATGCTACTAACCTTATTTGTTCCCTTAGCCTATCTACTCTATGACACAGAATAATCTAGCAGCAAGCGAGGGTATGGGAATGGTCCACCAATACCGTAAGTAGCCATGATAGCAATTCGATGATTCGATGATGATTTTGATGATTCTGATGAAATTCAACGGAATTGGAAGCACCACAAAGAAACAAGGCCCCCTATTACTGAAAATATCGTCATTGTCAATTTAGGCAAAAGATAGAAGATCCAAGGGAGATAAAGATTGGTGCGAACCTTCCTAAAGAAGAAGATGCAAGCTTAATTGCCCTCCTAAAAATGTATCAAGACGTATTCGCATGGTCATATGCCGATATGCCAGGCCTCAATCCAATGATTGTGGAGCATAGCTTACCAACCAACCCTGATGTGGCCCCCAAGAAGCAAATGGCTAAGAAGAGCTAAGCCTGAAATGTCAAAAAAGATTGCAGAAGAAGTAATGAAGCTCCCGAAAGTAGGCTTCCTCGAAGTCTCGCAATATCCTAGTTGGGTAGTAAACATTGTACCGGTGAAGAAGAAAGATGGTCGAATCCGGATTTGTGTCGACTACCGCAATTTGAACAAAGCAAGCCCAAAGGATGATTTCCCGCTACCTCACATAGACGTTCTTGTGAATAGTATTCCTAGATTCAAACTTTTCTCTTTCATGGATGGGTTCTCAGGATACAACCAAATAAAAATGAAGGAGGAAGACAAGGAAAAGACGGCATTCATTACTCCATAAGGGACTTTTCACTATAAGGTCATGCCTTTTGGCCCGAAGAACACCGGAGCAACTTACCAACGTGCCATGATCACCCTTTTCCACGACATGATGCACAAGGAAATTGAAGTATATGTTGATGACATGATCGCAAAACCAGACATGGAGAAGACCATGTGAAGACCTTGGAAAAATTATTCAATCGACTTCGCCAATTCAAGTTGCGCTTGAACCCAGCAAATGTGTGTTCGAGGCAACTTCTCGGCAAATTACTTGGATTCATTTTGAGCTGTGAAGGGATAGAAGTGGACCCGTCAAAAACTAAAGTGATATTTGAGATGCCTCCTCCTCGATCGTAAAAAAGTCCGGAATCTCCGGGAAGATTAAATTACATTGCACAATTCATTTCCCCTTTCCGAAACTGCAAAACATTTCTTTAAACTTCTCGAGAAAGATGCACAAATCAAATGGGATGATGACTGCCAATTGGCATTTGAACATCTAAAGCAGTACCTAATGAAACCCCTGGTTTTAATACCCCGACTCTAGGATACCCTTTGACCCTGTACCTTACCATCAATAGTGAATCCCTAGGTGCAATGTTGGCATAGAAAAGACCCCATGATGGGAAGGAGCGAGCCAAGTACTATTTGAGTAAAAGGTTCACCAAGTCGGAACAAAACTACTCCAATTCAGAAAAAACATGCGCTGCATTGGTATGGGTGTTGCACGTACTCCGGCAAAGTATACCTTGCATTACCAAACATTCCTTGTAACCGAGAGTGACCCAATCAAGTATTTGCTCGGTTGCCCGGCCTTGGTGGGAAAATTGGCCAAATGGCAAATCCCGATCTCGACCGACATCCAAGTGATGTCGCAAAAATCAATTAAAGGTCGGATGATTGCTGATATGTTAGCAGATTGCCCTAAAGAAGTATGCGAGGATCATTCCCCAAACGACCAAATTTCAATAGTAAAAGAGGACACATGGACTATGTTCTTTAACGGAGCTGTAAATTTGTCAGGTTCAGGCACCGGGGCGGTCTTGATATCCCCAAATGGGCAACATTATCCTGTGGCTGCAAAATTGATGTTTCCATGCACCAACAATATAGCCGAATATGAAGCATGCATCCTCGGCCTATAAGCGACTATTGGAATAGAAGTGTCAAAACTAAAAGTGTTCGGTGCCTCCACCTTAATTATCCTCCAGACTGTGGGCGAGTGGAAGACAAGAGACGCCAAACTAGTGCCTTATCACGACTACTTGGAAAAACTGGTAGGAGAATTCCAGGATGTTTCGTTTGAATACCTACCTAGAATTCATAACTAGTTTGCTGATGCACTAGCAACACTATCATCTATGTTGCAAGTAATGAAGGGGTTAGAAGTAGAGCCTTTGAAGATTGAAGTCTTGACAAGACAGGCCCATTGCATGACTATAATCAAAGAACCCGACGGGAAACCCCGGTATTATGACATCATGAAATATGTCCAAGCAAGAATTTCCTTAAGAAAGCACTCCCCGATCGAAAATACCTAATGAAAATGGCTTCGAGGTTCTTCGTCGCCGATGAAAATTTGTACAAAAGATCATATAACTCGGTCCTGCTAAGGTGTGTGGATGAAAATGAAGCCACACAAATAATGTAAGAAATACATGGGGGAGTATGTGGCCCTCACATAAATGGATGTATGTTGGCCAAGAAAATAATGAGATTGGGTTATTATCGGTTCCCTTTAGAGAGTGATTGTGCTCGCATGTGCGAAGCTGTCATCGTTGTCGATTCACGGGACAAGATAAATGTCCCTCCGACCGAATTGCATCGCTTATCCGAGCCGTGGCCATTTTCAATGTGGGGTATTGATGTAATTGGTCCAATCAATCCGAAGGCATCAAATGGGCACCGATTCATTTTGGTCACAATCAACTACTTCTCAAAATGGATCGAGGCTACATACTATGCAAACGTAATCGCACAAAACATTATGAAATTCATCGACGTGACATAATCGCCCGTTATGGCGTACAAAGCTATCGTCACGACAATAGGTCAAACCTGAACAACAAGTTGATTGATCAATTGTTTTTTGAGTTCAAAGTCCAACATCTGAACTCGTCCCCTTATCGTCCACAAATGAATGGAGCCGTGGAAGCCGCCAACAAGAACATCAAGAGAATCCTATCCAAGACAGCTGAAAACTACCACGACCGGCATGAAAGGTTACCCTTCGCACTAACAAAGCATATCGAACTTCAATTCGAACTTCCACCGGGCAACGCCTTTTCCTTGGTTTACGGCATGGAGGTGGTTTTGCCTGTAGAAGTAGAAATCACTTCCTTGCAAATTTTATCCTAGGCAGGATTGTCCAAGGAAGAATGGACACAACAAGGGCCTTGAGCAACTGAATATGATCGACGAAAAACAACTGAAAGCCCTCTCATGGTCGGTGTTACCAGCAGAGGATAGCTCGATCGTTCAATCAAAAGGTGCGACTCAAGCACTTTGAGGTAAACGAGCTAGTCTTGAGAAAGACACTGCCAATCTTTCCAGAGCTTGGAGGCAAATTTGCCCCAAATTACAAGGGTTCCTATGTAATAAAGAAGATACTTCCTGGAGGAGCCTTGATTCTGATTGAGATTGATGGGCGAGAATTATCTAAACCAGCACTAATTCGATGTTTGTGAAAAAGTACTACCCTTGAAAGATGTTCATTGTCCGGCATTGCCAAGCACTTCTCTATCGAATGAAAATGCCTATGCACCTTTATTATGAGTGATGTATTACACCATCATAAAAAATGTGTGTTTGGTTGACTCGGTGAAGAAAAATGAATGATAATCACCAGCATTTAAGGAAGTGTCGAAAATCAAGTAGCAAATTCGATGGCATAACTAGAGCAAATCGACATTACCCAGGCAGACGCGTAAGAGTAATCCATGTCAATTTCGCCCAGCTTGGTGTAAAGGACGCATCATTCAGCAACCAATCTGGTTAGAAGGAACCTTCGTCCTACCAACAATCTTAGAATCTAGAAGCTTCACTTCTTGTTCTAGACATATGCTCTTGCAAGAAGTAATTGCTATTAGAAAACTAGAAGTTTTGATTGTCCATCTCGAATTCCATAAAAGCCTGAGGTACATGGCTTTGCTTGATTAAAGGCGAAGGAAAAATTCCACAGAAGGAAAGCGTTGAAAATCAATCAACAACCAGCAATCATGCATACGTGGCCACAAGTAGGAAAGGCCAGTCGAAGGAAGCATTGAAATGTAAAAGAGATCGTCAAGAACTTCCTTAAGAGCCATCACAAATAAACTCTAGGGGAAAGGTAACTTGGCATCATTTTTAACATTCACTCTCTAAACTCATATTGACATGAGGCATTGGGATTCAAGCGCCAGATTAAATGGTTAAATAGGGCAAACCAAGTGATCCAAGCCCGGGCAAAAAAAAAAACAAAGACGTCCGATCAAATTATCAACCCCTAGCTGATTATTCATGTGACATCTCCCTATTCAATAGGGACAATCATCGACACCCCTTTGTGAATAATCCTTTTGATGTTCAAAATTTAACAATACTATTCTCGTTGACCCTTAAAGCTACCAAGGTCTTTTTTAGCCAAAACCATTCATTTGTTCTGAGAGTACAAACTCCATCACATTTAAAATGCTGCATGTCTTTTCCAAATGGATTTCGCATGATGATTTTGTCTGTCTAAATCACTGATTCCATTAAGGATTATTAGAATAGACAACTAAATGAAGAATACAAGATCAATCGAGCATGCTGGATGAGGGGCGCGAATGATGAAAGGCAAGCCATATCCTACACACAGTCCCCCCTATCTATACACTTGTAAGATGAGCGCGAGAAGATTCCATGGTTGCGGGGTAAAGAGTTCTCTCGTGAATGGTATGATAACCAAAATAGTGAGAGGCATTCCATCGCTCACCCCATTGAGCCCCATACACCGGTGAAATTTATGTCCTACCCCATCAAGAACAACCCCTACACCGGGCGGATTAAAAGTGAAGCAAAGATCACAAGGTGAGAAGAGAGATAGAAATTTTCTTGCTCGCACTTGCATCAATCTCTGGGTGTCCTTATTGCATATGAACTCTCATGTTAATTTAAGTGCCATAAAATGACGAAGAGCAATTCTTTCTCTACACACTTGTATTCATTATACAACCCAAGTGAGTCTGTAATTTTACCCTTACATTGAGACAAAGCAAGTTATTGCCATAGCCTCGAGCGCCGGTTGAAGATGAAGACTCAAGAGTCTAATAACGGTGCTTCGATTAAACTTGCCTAGGCCAGTTCCTCCGACAACAAGAATGAAAAGCAAGGCATAAAAAAGCAGTGTACCTAGTAAAAGCAAGGTCAATGCCCATAAATGAAGAACTGGAATAGAAATAGGGGCATGAAAAAGCAAAGTGCCGGTAAAAGCAAGACCAATACCCCCCAATAAAAAATACAGCCAAGAAAAAGTTGTTGTTGTGGTCCATAGAACCTCTATTTGACAAGAAAGACTAGTAACAAACGCCGAAACAGTCACGAACTCTCACCCTCTTACATGTGAGTCAAGTCTATGTTACATTCCCATTGTAAAAGTCTCTTCAGACTAGGCGCACTTCAATTAACATAGGATTTCATATGTTCATAAGCATCGCTCGAAGAAGTACGAGCAAGATTACTCTATCTCTTTTCGCAGGTTCTTGACTTGTAAACCCGGAGATGATCATGCAACATTTTCGTCCATCGCCTTCGACCTTGATGGTCCCCTTTGATGAGCCGCCGACCAAGACTTCATCACGCTTTCAACAAAGACCTCTCACATTGGTAAAGTTGTACCATTTGTGAGAATACTCGACCCCCGCCGACATGATGACAAAGTGAGATAGTGTGGTCCTTATAAATCCTGCATTAATGGTCGGGATAGCCTTTTCCATGAGAGTGAGCGAAAAGTCCCTTCAGACCGAAAGTCCCTCATCTGGCATGCTCAAGACATCTATATTCCGAATAAAAATTGTCTTTCAAAATCTTCCCCAGTGGAATTCAAATGATACAAAACTGACAAGATTGTCATGCATAAATCACATTTAAATTTATGAATTTACAGCACATATAATCATTGTGTGTGTGTGTGCATATTGTGCAAACAGCAAACATGCTCTTAAAAATTAGAGATATCATCGGAAAGCACATTCCTAACCTCACCCCCAGAGCTTTATGTTTGACAAATCTTTGAGAACCCACCACTTGTCGGGTACTCCTTTTCATGACACTCAACTTGCCGAGTTGTCCCCAAATAATAGCAGCTGTTCAAGTATTCCATTGCTTTGCTTGGCACCGCCATCCAGGTATTTCACCCATTTTAAGTGCCTGCGAAAATCCGAGTAAGCCTCATACCACATTCAAGTTTATAATACCAGGAGGTGAGAGACCTTCATGAATATGCAGGGCACGCCCTCGATATTCCCATTACCAGGAGGTGAGAGACCTTCACGAATATTTCAGGTACGTCCTCGATATTCCCAATTACCAGGAGGTGAGAGACCTTCATGAATATCCCAAGTACGTCCTCGATATTCCTAATTACCAGGAGGTGAGAGACCTTCATGAATATCCAAGGTACGTCCTCGATATTCCTTTTTACCAGGAGGTGAGAGACCTTCATGAATATGCGAGGCATGTCCTCAATATTCCTAAATACCAGGAGGTGAGACCTTCACGAATATCCCAGGTACGCCCTCAATATTTCCCAATTGCCAGGAGGTGGGACACCTTCACAAATTTCCAAGGTATGTTCTCAATATTTTCAATTATCAAGTACCCCTTCGATACTTGCGAATGTCTAAGTATCCCCCAAGAATTTATACTTGTGATTATCCAAGTACTCTTTCAACACCTGCAAAGCAATCAGGTACTCCTTCGATACTTGCGAACGCGAGGTATTCTTCAAGAGTTCGTACTTGTAATTATCCAAGTACTCTTTCGACACCTGCAAGCAATCAGGAACTCCTTCAACGTCTACAAACATCCAGGCACCCTCCAAGAGTTTGTACTTGCGATCATCCAAGTACCCCTTCGACGCCTGCAAAGACCCAAATATCCTCCAGGTTAGTACTTGTGAATATCCAGGTACTCTTTCAATGCTTGTGAATGTCAAGGCACCCCCAACAAATCGATGCCCTAAGAAAGGTCGGTGCATCCTCCCGAGAAAAGTCGGGTTCTTACCGGTGTCTTTGACAAGTCGACACCCCAACAAATATGATGCCCTAAGAAAGGTTGGCGCATCTCCGGAGAAAGGTCGGGTACCAACCGGTGTCCTCGATACTGAGATCGGGCACCCACAAGTAGATGCCCCGAGAAAGGTCATCGCATCTCTTGTCACGGTGGCGAAGAAAGATTTGGGTTCGAGACAAATCACTTACTACTCTAATAGGCGACCGAAGAATGGTTTGGGCCCCGAAAAGCATTTTACCGTCACGGCGACCGAAGAAAAGTTCGGGTCCGAGGCAAACCACTTATTGCTCTAATAGGCGACCGAAGAAAGGTTCGGCTCCCGAAAAGCAATTCCCGTCAAGGCGACCGAAGAAAGGTTCGTGTCCGAGACAAATCACTTATTGCTCTAAACAGCGACCGAAGAATGGTTCGGGTCTTGGAAAGGCAATTTCCGTCAAGGCGACCGAAGAAAGGTTCGGGTCCTAAACAAATTATTAATTGTTTTAACAGTAACCGAAGAATGGTTCGAGTCCTGGAAAAACAACCTCCTCATATCACCAGGTAAGATTATGCCTTAATACTTGCCAAAATCGGGGTTCGCACCCTATCTCACTTACTCCCGGTAAGTAACTACAGTATCTTCTTATCTGTCTTAGTATATGTAAAGTTATACTGCTCTTTTTCCGCATAGAACAATAGGTCCCAAATAAAATATAATTTGCTACACATGCATTGATAAAATTGAGGCATCGGTCTGTCTTTGAATGCAACCTCTCGCAAGCTCACCTTCAAAAAGGGGCAACAAGTTGACACCTCAATTTTAATTAGGTTTATTTTATTTTATTAATTAAGTTTTTATTTTATTTATTTTGTCTTTTTTGGAATAATGAACAAAAAAAAAACAAAAACAAACAAAGCAAAAAAAAAAAAAAAAAAGCAAAGCAAGAGCCCCACCCATTCTCCTCCTTCTTCACCCCCGGCCCGGCCCCTTTCTCTCTTCTTCTTCCTTCTTCTCTTTCCTTCGCCGCTGCAACTCACGCGCACAAGGGAGGCCAACACGCGAAGGACGGCCTACGGCCGAGGAGAGAGTAGGCCAATGTTGGCCGGAGAGGATAAGATCTCGGGCGCCATTAATGCCGAGCAAGCTTTGCTAGAAAGCTCGATGGGACACAGTTCAACCGAGCGGAACCAATGGGCAAGCCGAGGCTGGTGGCCGAGCCCCTCCGTTGACCGGATTTCCTTCGCCTATAAATAGGTGGCCGCAAGCATCGTCAGAGGGTATGGCGAGCTCAGAGATCTTTCACTGAGAGACATTAGGAAAGATCGAAGGGCAAGCGCAGGAGAGAACTCGAGTCGCAAGCTTAGCCCACCCTCCACCAAGAGACTTCGGGGACGACCGGCGGCGAGCGACTTCGAGAAGGTCAGATCTGGCCAGTGGAGGCTCGGATCTGGCCTGAGTGAGAAAGAATCGAGGCTGAGGAAGGTCCGGCCGACATCTGCGCCTCAGATCTGGAGTTTTGCTTTGCTGTCATTGCCGTCGGACGCCGTGCTGCCACCGTTCGCCTCGACCAAGTCCCGACGCCGTTAAGGCTTGTTGTCGTGCCCCCCGCGAAGCCGTTGCTTTGTGATGAATCCGCCAACGCCACGCCAAATCGGGAAGCTGAGTTGCCGCCGTTATTGCCTATCACCGCCACCGTTCGCCACCCCGTCACAGACAGGTAACAGTAACCGTCGCCGCCATTGATCGCGTTGTCGTCGTCGCATTCCCCCTCTCGGACCGTGTCGCCACCGACCACACCAACCCAGCCGCATTGTCGCTTGTCCTCGCCATCCTCGTAAGCGGTTTGTCACCGTCGTCGCCGCCGCCGCCGTAATGCCTCGGTTTCCCCCTCGTCGTCGCAGATTCATAAACCTTAGGGTTTGCGATTTTCCGGGTCATCGAATCGGATCCGGTCTCGGAATCGAGTAAGGTTTCGCAAGGCCAAGGGAGGCCGGAAAGCGGGTCGTGAGGTCGGAGCCAAGTCGATGAGTCGGGTAGGGTTTCGCCGAACCGGGTCGCCGAGTCGGCCCGGTTCTTTTCAAAAACGAGCTCTTGGGCCGCGATGCCGTTTCAAATTAAAATTTAAAAAAAAAAAAAGGAAAAAATCGAGTCGGGCTGCCGCCTTGCAGCCCGTCCGCATTTTGGGTCGACGACTGGTCGAACCCAACCCGTGAATCCGACTCGGGTCAATTTTTATAATATTTTTAAATAATAAATAAATAAATAAATAATTTTAAAAATCAAAAATAATTTATTTTCAAAAAATATTAAAAAATGTTTTAATTTCCAGAAAACCGAAAAATAATTAAAAAAATGTTAAAAAATGTTTTATTTTCTAAAAATCAAGAAAAATAAAAAATAATTTATTTTCCAAAAATATTTAAAAATATTTAAAAATATTTTATTTTCCGAAAAAATCAAAAAAATCAAAAATATTTCATATTTTCCAAAAATGCCAAAAATCCAAAAAAAAGCCAAAAATTCATGAAAAAGCAAAAAAATTCAGAAAAAGCCCAAAAGACTTGTATTTTTCCAAAATACCAAAAATAAAAAAATCCCTTTTTGTCCAAAAATTAGAAAAAGACTCAAAAAATGTTTTTCGTCCCAAAATGCATGGAAAATCCCTCGAACATCCAAAAAAACCTTAAGGTTTAAACAAGATTAGGTACCGAAAGGGTATTAGTGATTAACTAGTGTAATCAAGTCCCGGATCCTAATTTTTCTGGTTGCGCAGAGTGAGTATTTCTCCCGATTCTTCGCTTGGGTTTCTAATCAACCCACCCCAAATCGATTAGTGGCGACTCCATTTTAAAAATTGACTTGCAGGTTAAAAACTTAGATTATTAAAGTCGTGAATTGGTGGACTTGGGAGAGTTCCGGCATAACTAATTTCAGCCGAGCCATTAGCCTCCTTAGGCGCTCGTACCCGATTGCGGGCGCCCAAAAAAAAAGGTTGCAACATCATGAAATTCGGAAATGAAGACATCATACAGGAAAAGAGAATGGTAAGTCATCTACAGCTGGAACTTTGGCTTCCATCCACAAGTCAATCTATAAAAGGAGATCCAAGAGAACGCAAAATAACTTCGACTTAAGCCCCGTAAACAATACGTTTTCTCTGCTTCAGACTTTTGCAATGCTCCCGAGAAGTCACGGCAAAGAATCCTCCATGGATACCCCAAGCAGCGGGGTGACGTTGCCACCACCGCCAGGCATGTTCCTTTATTTCCTTTGTTGTTCTAGTTTGCTTCTGATTAGTTAATTATCTATCATTGAGAGACTACATGAGACTAAACTTTTGAAGTGATGATCCTGGAACTAGTCAATTCACTATAGTCATCTCCATAAAGAAATCATGTAATGTAGCTCTAAGCCAAAAGTAAACTGGTCAAAGGAAATGGCTGTCACTGTTACGACAAAGTATAAAGATAACATTAAAGAAGAGAATCCATTAATAAACACATTGTCCAAGGGACACGGACGTTGAAATGTTCTTGCCACGGAAACAAGAAAAAGTAATATGAATTTCGTAAGAAAAATTAGATCAATTATTTTTCCCAACCATCAAATATAAAGTTTAAGCTAAACACTTAGCGAAAAACTCCATGCAATTTATTGCCATGATCATACTAATAATCTTACAAACATCTATCCTATATCAATCGTGACTTATAAATTTATTGTATCAATTGATGGAATTGATGTGATTTGAGTTAATTCATTTATGTTTATTTATGTATATCTCTTTCATGATTATTACGTGAAATTTTGAAGTTAGATCCAATTCCGTCTACTTAATTTATGAATGATATCACCGATAAAATCAATAGTAACCATAAATAAAAACTAACTAAAAAGCACATTGCACAAGATAAGAAGGTAAAGGTCCTATAAAACTAATTTATGATACAATACTATCTTGAAAAAAAAAACTCATGATCTATGTTAAGTTTAATGTTAAAAAATTTTTGTTTAAAATTAATTTTTATATAGAAAATTCTATGCAACGACTGAGCCTAACGCTCATGTCGATGATTTAAAGCATACACAGTATAACATTTTCTAAGGTTATTTATGTTCATCTCTCTTTTTGTTATCAAAGTGGCTAAGGAAGAAGGGAATTCAGAAGGCGCGACGACAACTTATAAAGGTTTGTCATTTTGTACTTTTTATTTTCATTTTTTTCTATAAATATGTGTTTCATGCATTTTGACATTTTTTGTTTAATTTTTTTTTAAAATTTTAAGCATACAAATTATAATCTTCATACTTTTTGAAATCTGAACAATATCTTGAATTATAATTGAGAAAGCCCAAATATATATATAAACAGGCTTATAGAAAAATGTGCGTTGAGTAAACGACTGCCCCTTGGCTTGCATTTGCATTTCATGGGAACTCTGAGAAAGTGCAATAATTACACTTGACCTAAAAACCAAGAAGTGCATAAGCCTGAGGACTTTTAATGTGTAATTTTTGCAGTCATGCCAACAGCGGTGGTCCATGACAACCATCGACCATTGTTTGGAGCTGCACTCGTAGGAGATTGGACATATGTCCAGAAAGAGGTTTCTCAAAATAAAGAAGCAATGATGGCCGAAGTTATGACTGTAGAACATGAATCTGTTACTGTGCTTGATGTTGCGGTTATTGCCACACAAGATCAATTGGTCGAGAACCTAGTTGAGCTGTTGCCTTCAGGAGATGAAAGTTTAATTTTAAGGAGGGCTCTCTGCAATGCTGCTCGGGGTAGAAGAATAAGGATGGTAAAGGCATTAGTAGGCAAAATTGATTTTGCAGGTGAAAGTGTAGCCCGTGCCTTATCGACTGCTATTTCATGGGCTCTTATTCAAAAGGACGTTATTTGGTACCTGGCCAAACATATATCCGCCCCAGATGATGATATCATCAGCAGCCTTACTATGGCCGGTCATATGGGTAGGATTTAATACTTACTCATCTTATTTCATTTCCTTCGCTGTTTACTTGAACTAACTTTTTTGTTCTTGTGTTCCAAAAGACATAGTCTTCTTTTTAGAAAACCAAAACTCCGGGCAAGCGGAAGATTCTAAACACGATAGAACGTTGGCATACTTGGTGCCTATGATGTCTTACTTACATAGTAGAGCTAGACTCAACTTTTGGGAAAAAATTGTTTACAAATGTAGGTGCTTCTTGCGCTTCCTTTGTTAATATGTACAATTCAAACAACTTTATCCTCATGGTATTCACTTTATCTGTTATGATTTTTAGATATCCCACCATGCTTGGTCAATACATCATTTGGCAACTATGAAGAATTGAAGCCTAAAGGTATTTCTGTGAAACATGACAAAAAGCATATCATTCATAGATCCTATCGATTAAAAATTGAAGAGACAATGACTACATCTATGTATACAATTTAATATCCAAATCATGAGGTAGGTCACAAATTAAAGTCATATATAACTGTTGTAAAGTAAGGAAAGACGTCTTACTCAATGTCAAATTTCCAAGTAGAATTATTGAGAATTGTAGACTCAGATTTCATCTAGAGGTTGATCAGTCCAAGTTGTTTTCTAACATATTCAAGCATTATTAAATTTCATTGTATGTGCAATTTTCGATTCATGAGTGTGATAGTATCCTTTTGTTAATCATCAATTCCTAACTTGCTGACATGATTGTTCTCTCCTCTTCGTGGCTATAGCAAAGCAATTCATGATATCACTCTTGAATCTTACCACAAAACTAGGTACATGAAAATACCATGGTATTTATAGGAAAAATGACCTCATTTCATCATAGGTAGAGATCACTAAATTTAAAGTGTAAATTGATATTTCAGTATCCCTTGAGATCATAGGTATTAAGATGGACCAGACCTCAATTCGTATATGAAGATATGATTCAGTTTAATTTAATTCCAAGTCTAAATGGTCTATATCCTTTACGTGAATCTATAAAAATACTCTATCCAAGATAGAGCTATTGATCCATTATTGAATCTTCCCATTTTTCATTAAAAAGAAAAAAACTTTTTCCATAAAGTTGTGTGTGTTCATCAATACATTCGCCTAGTCTCTCATGCATGCATTTTTATTTTCAAGCTATATTAAATTTGTTTTCTTAACCCACCGCGCAATGGACGAGTTGGTTCGCGCTTTGACCCCTCATCTGGGAGGGTAGAGGTTCGAAACTTCTCGCCCCCATTGCGTGACTTAAGTGGGGTGCCGTGGGAGGTGGTTTACGTCGCCAGCTGCCGGCTGTACGGCGGTTCTTGGATCATTAAAAAAAAAAATTCTTGATTAATATCTTACATCCATCATTTTCTTCTAAACTACTATGTAGATGTAGCAAAACAGCCTAAATCCATCTTTAATATCTTTGGCCTTTGGATTCTTCCTTGTTATATAAAATTGCTTATCTAATAACACGTGCAGTTTCTTTCATCAAAAGGATTGTAGAATCGAAGTTGAGGCACGAATTTGGAAATCTAGCTCTTGTCAAGAAGATATTGACTATGGATATTCCCACAATACTGGAGTTTTTATTGACTTCAAACATTGTCATTGACGCTGCATCTCGTGGAATGTCTGACTTTGTCCAATTATGTTTGATGCTTTTCCCGGAGTTGATGTGGGAAAAAAAATTCATAAAAGAACTAATCAAAGAGGTTGTGAAGGGACGGCATGTCGAGTTGTTTAGACGACTGAGCGCACACAACACAACTCCATATTTGACTGACGATGAGTTGACAAGACGTAGCCTGATGGAGGCAGTAGTAGAATGGTCACCAAGATGTGGATCGGCATATGTTTCTGGAGCAGCTTTTCTTATACAGAGGGAACTTCAGCTGTTTAAGGTCGGTTGACATTATTCGGCTACCACAATTTCGTGCTTTTTAATTTACATCTATAATGATAGGTGTCCTTAATTTTTGTGAAGGTGGTGGAAGATATGAGCCATCCTTCTTTAAAAAGTCTGAAGTTTAAGGTCAGTTCACCTTATTTGTTTGTCACCCTTTTGTGAGCTTTAATGTACACTTACATTAATAGGCGCCCTTTATTTTTGTGAAGGTATCGAAAGAGGAAGATGGGAGCGATCCTTCTTTTAAAAGTCTAAAATTGGAAGAAACAGAAGACAGGAGAGGGAAAACATACTGGGAAGTTTTTGTAGAACAACGCCAAGATTTGCTCAGAGAGGCTGGACAATGGATGAAGAATACATCATCATCTTGTAGTCTTGTCTCGACTCTCATCATTACGGTAGCTTGTGCTGCTGCTTTTACGGCACCTGGAGGCAACAATGACAGCACGGGGATCCCAATCTTTCTGGAGAAGAGCTCGTTTATTGTATTTGCAATTGCAAACGCTCTCGCTCTCTTCTCCTCTATCACCGCCACCTTGATTTTCTTGGCTATCCTAACTTCACCCTATGCCATTGAAGATTTCGTCCACTCACTGCCGAGAAAAATGATACTAGGCCTCACTTTTCTCTTCCTCTCTTTGGCCTTTATGATGGTAGCGTTTGGTTCTGCTCTTACGATCATCTTAAGTGAACGATTTGAGTGGATCTACATCCCAATTACTTTGTTGGCCGCCATCCCTATCAGCACAGTTGCAGTCCTACAGCTGCCCTTGTACATTGAAATGGTCGAATCCACTGGCTGGCCTCCCCTCTACCGTCCCATTAAAATTTGGAAATAATCTCTACTATTGTTAGACAGACATCGGTAATGTCATCTTTGTTAGCACTTCTTACTGTGTGTGATGTGAATGTCATGCTACACTCATTTTAAAGACTCGAAGTGTAACATCAACAATACTTGTACTAAAGGTTAACATTTGCTGTAAAGTGCACACCTTGCCACAATGTGTTATGGGATTGTTTCCCCCAAACCGTGAGCAATTACTTCATTGCTCATTCTTGTACAAGGTGAACCCAATTTTCAGAGAATCAGCAACATGATCGTCAAACATTCAATGGGTTTCATCCAGTCAAATAAAAGCAAAGATCCAGACAAATTCTCTACAATGGCCACCCAACTAGCGGCCCAACACAAGTAACTTCCGATGCAGCAAGTGGAGCAAAGAATAATTTCAGTTCAATGGAAGCTCAGCCTTCAAAACCAGTCGTCCCACTGCCCATACTTGAACCTCATCCTCTCATCCAAGTCTTTGGCTTTGACCTCCATGAACCTAGCCGCGTTGGCCATCGGTTCCTCTGGCACTTTCGCTCTCCTTATGCTCCGGTTCGTCTCCATCGCGTTCTTTTGTGCACCCAACCCTTCGTACTCCCTCACCCAGCAACGGTGCACGTTGCATGTCCGCACCAACACCACCAACTCCAGAAGCACATAACCATCAAAACCCAGCACTCCAGTCTCACCAGGACTTTACCCTCTTTCAGGTCTCTCTGTAATCTCATAAGCGAAAGGCTTGACGTTTACGCCAGGACGCTAAGCACCTGGCTGGACATCGAAGTAAGGAGGATCAAGACGAGGGTCCTGAAGCAGAAAAGAGTGAGCTAGGTATATGAGACGGGTGGACGGTATTATGAGGAACACAAGGCCGAGCGAAGTTGGGTTACTTGCTAGACCTAGGCAAGGGGCCACGTGCCCTCGCTTTGGCTGGTGAGGACGTGGTGGCCCTTGCCAGAGCCGGGAGGGGCGTGGCGGCCCTCGCCCAGTGCCGGCAGCCCTTGCCGGCCCTCAGAGACAAAAAAAAAAAAGAGAGTAAAGAACAAAAAAAAAGAAAATCAAAAAATCAAAACAATTATTAAAAAGTTAAAAAAATCATTAAAATATTATTAAAACTGTCTACATAAATGTCGATCATGCCACATAAGATAATTGGTGTCCACGTAAATGATTTTCAATCAAAATTGACTGGATTAACTTAATAGGTACTAATGCAAAAAAAAATTATGACAATTGATCCAATTAAAACGTGTCAATCCAATGCAATAGATTTGATATTTTTTGTTACTTTTTTTCCACCGTGGAGCATTATAAGATAGACCCAAAGTGTCGAGAAACACAAATCATGAAGAGTCATAAATTTGTACATAATAATTTACGCAAATATATTCTTAATTGTTCCGCTTAACCTCAAGTACGGTGAACGAGGAAACAGAAATTTAAATGACAGATGAATTAAAATCACAGTCAGAGCCTAGGAAAAAAAAAGAAAAAAAAAAAACAATTTCAGTTTAATGGAAGCTCGGGTGGCGAAATCAGTGTTAAACCACTGCCCATGCCTCATCCTCTCATCCAACTCTTTGGCTTTGACCTCCACGGTCTTAGCTGTGTTTGCCATATATTCCTCCTGCACTTTCGCGATCCTCATGCTCCGCTTGTTCTCCACCGCGTCCCTTTTTGCGCCCAACCCTTCGCGCTTCCTCACCCAGCAATTGTGCGCGATGCACGTCAGCACAAACACCATTAACTCCAGCAGCACATAGCCATCGAAACCCAGCACTCCAGCCTCACCAGGACTTTAGCCTCTTTCGAGTCTCTGCGATCTCAGCAGCGAAAGTCTCGACGTTTCTTTGGTGAACAGCACCCGGATGCTGAGCACCTGACTGGACAGCAAAGCGAGGAGGATCAAGAAGTGGGTCATGAAGCAAAAGCGGCGAGCTGGGGATAGAAGCCCACGAAAGAGGAGATGAATAGAATGGACAATATTATGGGGAAAGCGAGGCCGCGCAAAGTTGGGGGTATTTTGAGGAGGACTTTGGGAAGCAAGAGACGCTGCAGAGAGCATGCAAAGAATCAAGTGTAAGCAAGAGAGCAGGAGATACAGGAATGAGTAAGAACTTCTCAACTTTACGGCAGACATTTTCTTTTTGATATGGGGGCCCTATATGGGAGTTTGTGTTGAACGTAAAAGATAGGCAAAGTTTCGAGTCCATCGATTAGCACACAGGTTGGAGAGGGCACCGCCTTTGCATTTATTACTCGTCTTTGGGTAGTGCATGGGTGGGCAACGCTCATTTCGCGCTATCCCTGAAGTGTTTCAAAAGCCAAAAGACATGGGCCCGTTTGGTTCGGTTTTTGGGGAATGCATTTGCCAAAATGCAAATACCTTTGGCTGAAGGGAATTTTCCGAAATGCAAATACCGTTTGGTAAAATTTGCATTAAAATACAACTTTAACCAAAATACCATTTGGTAAAATTTGTATTTGTAAATGACTTTTTATTAAATTAAAAAAACAAAAAAATTCTATTTTCTTTTTTTAAGTCCGGCCACCCAGCACCGCGGATCCGGCCGAATGGCCGGATCTGCCACATTGGTCGCGCGACCTCGGGCAAACCGTCGCTTGGGGTCGCACGACCCCAACGGCTGTCGCCCGGGTCACGCGACCCCAGGCGCAGCCGTCGCTTGGGGTCGCCCGACCACAGGCGACCGTCGCCGGGGTCGGGGACCACCACCGGCGCATTGCCGACGCGCGCGACCCCTTGGCCGGCGGTCGTCGGCCTCCGATCAGCTTCTCTCCGGTGAAGATGAACAGTAGAAGTTGCATTCCAAAATGCAACTTCCCAATGGACCTCTCCCCTCCATTCCCCTAAAGCCCCTTCAAGCTAATTGCATCTCCCCAAAGTCCCCAAAATATTGAACCAAGCACCACCCGCTTTTGCCCAAACCCCTTTAGAGGCCAAGAGCCCCTTCTAAATGCCGAACCAAACGGGGCCACAATTGTTAGTGAGAGTTCCTTACCAAATTATGAGAGAAGATTTGTCTTTTCACAAAATGATATGTGAATTGTAGTGAGAAAGGGAGAGAGATTGAAACAATGAGATAGAACATAATACTGCTAACTACTTAAAATATATGTTAAAAATACCATTCATAAAGATGCATATAGTCAAGAAAATGTTTTGAGCTCCATTTTCTGGTTCACTTGGGTACATAGTTTCAACTTTCTAAGAGCGCATTGTAAAGTAGACTAATTAAACAGAGCCAAAGCAACAGGCGCTCTATGATTCACCTCTGGTAGTACATCCCTAGGGATTTTTGCTAGCATGTCTAGGGCATCTCCCTACTCTAGCAAATGCCACACACATAAACAAAAACCAAAAGGGAAAAAGTTCCATAGAGAGCATATACCATTGGGCAGCAATTTTGAAAACAGAGTAGTGATTGCTCAATTACATGATCAAAGTCATGTATGAAATGCATATGGATATTGCTTGATAGGATGTCATGAAAAATGCCTTATCATCGTTCCAAACTACCACCTTGACATGAAATTAATCCCATTGATGATGACGGGACCTTTTCTACAAATATCTCGTAGATGACTGAATATTCAGTAAATGTAAAGAAAGGGAATGGAAGTGAAAAATGAAGAGTAAAAACAACTGATGAAACAGATTGCACATATTTTACCACTCCACTACTTCCCTCACGTACAACAACATTGTCCGGCAAAATTGACAATATTCAAAGGCTTCAATACTCATTCTTCACTGTACCACCGAACCTCGTCATCCCTTCCCATATTCCCGCTTCTCCAGCTAAAAATGAAATTCAGGCAAACAATTGATGCTGCAATTAAATATCAACATATGCTAAGAAAAATGATAAATAAGCAACTTCTGAAGCCAAGATGAACACTCAAAAGCAAAACGATCTTTTGCTCAGCCATGTTCAAAATTTTCATGTCAAAACATCATCCTGTGCACATTAGATGCTAGTAGTTGTCATCTCAATGCAGTTCAAAGGAGCCAACCAATTAACATACCATCTCTTCACCAATATCCTCTAAACAGTATCTGGATAGCTTAAAATGGCTTCCACTCTATCTAGTGACGCTTGCAACTGCCCAGAGTTCATGTTGAATAGTGGCTCATCAGTACCAAGACCCCTGTTACATGAAACACACAACTTGAACCCCAGAAAAAATTAATAAAACAGAGTGACATAAATCATGGAAGCACATGACCCACACCTGTAAGTTCACTGTATGTTATAAACATCATGCTTCGTAATAGCAAAATTTTAATTTGTGACACCAAATAGTTGATACAATTAGAACTTGTTTTGATATATAGCTCATCTAGTTTCTTCCAAGAGCGAAATATATTGTAGTTGAGAAGGAAGAAACTTACCCTGTGATTTCTGGAAGAACGTAATCAGCCCTCCACCCAAATCGAAAATCTACACCTGGACAAAGTCCAAGAGTGGTCTTATTTCTAATTCGAGATACACCGTCTCCACCCAAACATATGGTGAGCTTCCATTTCCAACTAATTGCATTTAACTGAAAATTGTGGCCTACGCCAACCTGTAACTTTCAAAGTACACCAAGCTGACTCCCCAAAAGCTTTACCAATTACAGCTCAATACCCACCGAAGTTAACAGACTTATTGATGATTGAGATTATTTGGCCACGCCAGCACAAAACAGAGGTGAAATCAAAGAAGCCTCAAACCTGGAGATTTAAGAATTTTGTGACAGGAATCTTTTTCGAGAGAATGAGCACGTCTTGATGTATGGGTTCATAGACAAACTTCCACAGACGGTCTGGGGAAAGAGGCTTGAACACAAGCTTCGTTTGAAAATCATTCCTTGGAGCATTGTAAAACTGAATCAAAATATCAAATCAAGATGTCATAATGAGGCTATATTCCATAACTGCAAGGGCCCAACAAAAATTTTGCTTGATGGCCAATCGTTGGAGCACTATAAGACAGACCCAAAGTTTTGTGGACCGTGAATATACAAACATCAAACACAAATATATTCTTAATTGTTCCACTTAAGCTGAAGTATGGTGAAGGACACAAAATCAAAATATCCGATGAATTAAAATTGCAGTCAGAGCTTATAGAAGAACAAAAGAGACAACAAGAAAGAGAAAGTCTATGTTCATCTACTTCATTATGCGACTATTACTGACAGAAGCTCTATTAGGTCAATATAGATGAAACAGTGAACACAAAGCCAAGCCAAGCAATGAATTTATGGAAATTATATTGATTAGCATATGTCGATGGAATCTATGTGAATAACTGTAAGGCTGTAACATCCTGCATGCCAGATCTTATACAAGTCTGATCAACATGCTCAGCCAAGTGAGGTTCAACCTCATGGAGATCACTGAAATAGAAAAAAAAAAAACATAAAAGTGCTCCCGTTAATCTACTTAACTTCTAACATCTTCACTAATCAAACATCAGTGAAAACTGTAACAAAACCTCTTTTATCTCCCATGAGAGCATGGATTGATATCTGATTAGTTCAACACTCTCTGGATTCTCCCTTACATGTGGACTGACATATTGACTTAACACAGAGCCCTAAAATGGACTTCAATGCATGGAAGCAAACGAGAGGGCCTCAAGTATGTATAGCTCATGAAGTTGCCTATGGCAACTTGCTAAGTTAATTTTTCATGTCAATCTATCTGCAAACTTAAACTAGACAGAAGCATCACTAAAATTCCTTTAACATTTTAAATTCTCTCCCACATGCATGTTAGAAGAGTAGTCAGTAATATAGGAACCAGTGCCGCAATCTCTGATGTTAATTAAACAGCAAAGTTGTGCCATCCGCACACTGAAATATCCGGCACTTGTCTTCAGGACCAAAGAACAGAGTATGCTGTATCAAATTAGACAGGAACCACATCCAATACGCATACCCAATCCAGGTCAGCAACATGAAAATTAAAATAAGAACGAAGAAGTTATCAACATTAAAATTGACCCAAGCTTCAGATACCCTATGCAGATGACCTCAAAACGAAACATTTCATTCATTCCTTTCAAGCCTTTGCCGAAAATGGTTTGACTCATCTTTCCACAGCTCTCTCGACAAAATTAAGCCACTAGATCATCCTTTTTCATTCACCCAGGCCAATCATATTTGCTAGAGACCAAACTTCAAATACGTGGCAACACAAAGGCAAGCAAAATTTAGGCACATCAGAAGAAACACCTCCAGATTAACACCGACTCAGATTCCCTGAATTTCTTTCCGAAACTTGAGGAACAACTCGGAGGGCATCAAATTGATGTCGTACCGTTCGTCCCACGAGGTGGGTTCTTCGCCGGCTGGACTCGTCTCCATGTTCAAGCTCCCAGCACTACAAAAAGTCAATAAAGAACAGTTCTTTTCCACCATACAAAAATCGCCAACGCGTTTCACTCAAGACCCAACTCTCAAAATCAAGAATTCGACACTCATCACTAATCCGACACATCTTCGGAGATAACACAGTCCATGTGGAGTCGGTTTCTGGGTGCCTTGACATGAACTGAGCTGCTCTGCATCTGTCAAATTAACCTCACAATTCGCATCAAAACAAGCGATAAGAGTGTAAAGCATACCTTCAAAACTAGTAGAACAGGACTCTGTTGGCGCCTATAGAACTGTGGTTGAATGGCGAAGTAAAAAATGGGGATGAAGTTCGCAGCTACGACAGTCAAAAATGATGGCGGAACCCGGGCAACTTGGGGTTCGCATCGTTTACGAGTGCGAACGAGTTTTGCCGAAAGAGGGAAAATTGTTTACTCGGCCAAAAAAATGTTGATTTTACCGTCTATGTACTGAGTAATAATAGTTTCTCAGTTGCCCCAAATTAATTATGAATATGTCAATGGAAGCTATTGGTATTTCAATAAAAGATTAATATCACTAAAAATTACAAACTGATAATTCATGACATATTTACTCCAAATTAGATTTCTATCCAAACTAATATTCATCTTATGAAAAATCTCAAATTAGTACTTTTGATCTAAATTTACTCTCCACCCCATATTCCAAACTACTAACAAAGGATTGAATTAGGGTAAATGTATCATGGGCTATCAATTTTGGATTTTTTTGTCAAACGAAAATTAGTTTTAGTAAATGGGTAATGAAAGACCAATTTGGATTGATTTTCGTGCAAATATATAAGACAAATATCACGCCATGTCTCTAGAGTTCTTTTTAACAATTCTTATAATTGAGTTTATCGTGATTGTGAAAGTTCACACTTACGAAGTAATAAATGAGAGTTATAAACATGATAATGCTTACATTTGCAAGATCCAGAAAGGCCATTTAGATGCTGGCAAGTAGCGGATCAAAGTAACCAGAAAGGCAGTTTTAAGAAAAATGAGATATGAAAGATACAGAAATAAGAGAGATGCAAAGATCAATTTACATAAAATCAAGAAGAACGATGGCATCAAAATATCGAAAAGACACCTTCAAATAGCATGAGATATGAAATATAGAAGGTGGCGAAGAGCTTAAAACTTTATTTACACAAATGCAAGAAGGGCGGTGGTGATCAGGTTAACAAAAAAGAAACAAAAATTTCTATCTGCAAACATACAATCTACAATCTTAAAGAGGCAGAGTAATAATTGGCTACTTGGTGTTTCACAATCTCCTTACATTATTGAACCTCCAAGATAAGCTCCATTTGGCGAATCAACCCATTCTCTTGTCCTTGTCTTCATGGTGAATTGCCAATGCAGACACATCAGGCATCGGAGCTACCGTGGCTTGTAGGTCAGCCGGAGATAGGGACCAGCACAGATTATACCACCAAGGCTGTGTAGATGCCCAATAGGGACCAGCACAGATTATACCACCAAGGCTGTGTAGATGCCCAATGTCCTCCGGTATTCTCCCTTGTGGATATATTGGTGGAAGAACACAAGACGGCAATGTAGACATTGTGTTAAAATTATTCGTGTTACTCCAATTTGTACTTGGTAATGCACTCTGACTGCAGTTAACTGGTCTTTTCTGTATCCCACTCTTGCCACTGTTTCTGAAAGCATAGCCATGATTCTTGAAGCTGAAATTACTGTGAGCTAGTGAGATCTTGCATTTCCTGTTGTAGGGATTATCAGGTTTTGCAAGGTCTTTAATGGAGGAAGAGACCGAGGCCTCTGCAAGGCTTGTGAAGAATTTTGCCTAACCACTATGATAGTTCGATATGCCTTTCCTGGGAAATCACAGAAAGAAAAAAAGAGGGCTTCAAAAACCATCATTTGACCATAAATCTGACTACTTGGAGGTCACAAAAACCATCATTTGCGTTAGATGGAACATATACAGAGATCAAAATAGATAGTCATCAAGCAATATAGAATCCAAACCTTGGAGCAAATCTGGCTGTTAACACCTAAATTTTGCTGACTCAATCATTGATTTTTGGATAAAAATTAGGGATTAATTTTAACCTCTAAAAAAATGCATCATAACAAATAAAATGAATAAAAGGAAAATAAGGGGAGGATTAGTTTGATTTGATTATGAATGGAATATGAAAATTCTAATTAGCCATCTTTGCTCCGGTCAATATTCAAATCGTAGTAAATGTGGAAGCAAATTCTCAAGTTAGGTGAATAAAAAAAGCAAGGAGTTTGATGAAATGGAAGGAATCAAAACATTCGAGGAAAAATCAAACCGATTGCAAGATTTTGCTCAAATTTGCAGACTATGATTAAGGCAACAAAGAAAGGAAGTTCGAAAATTACCATGAATTGGGGTTTTCGAATCAGTATAAAAGGGGGGCGAATTCAAAAAAATGGAAAAAAATTCGTGAAAAAAAAAAAAATTCGTGCAAGAAGGAGCGAATTCGGAAAGAGAGAGGAGAGAATTTTTTTTTTTTTTTTTTTAGAATTTCTTTTCTTCAAGGAGACTTCTTTTCACCTTTTGAAGAAAGGTCAGCACAGAAGCTGGAAATGCAGAGGGACAGCGAGAAAAGAGAGAGAAGGTCGTGAGGGGACAGGTGAGGTGAATTAAAAAAAAAAAAAAAAAAAGAAAGAAGAACAGAGCCACTGTTCTTCTTCCTCGCCAAGTCCCTGCCGGCCTCCTTCCACCACGCATCCGCGACCCGCCTGCCGCCCAACGCTCCGTCGCCGCCGCCTCTGCCCGAGCACCGGCACCCCTGTCTCTGCTCACCTGACCCCGCACCACCGTTCGGAGCCCGACGCCGCTGCACCTCTGCAACTTGCGACCCACCCGCCGCCGATTTCGGTCCATTGCTCGCCACCGCCTCAGCATCCCGCTCGGCCCCGTCGCGCCCGCCAGCCTCTGCTTGCGCGTCCAACGTGAGCACCCGAGCACCTTCGGCCCCCTCGCCGCCTGCAACAGCTGCCTCTGCGATCCGACGCCCTACGCCTGCTGCCCCCGCCCGAGCATCTCTGTCCGTCGGTGCACTGACACCGACATCTCCGAGCAACCCCAAACGCCCCGACGCCAGCAGCTCGTGCCTTCCGTGCCCGACGTGGCGATCCAGCGCCTGACGCCCAGCCGCCCGTCCCCCACTGGTCGTCGCCCGCGACGCCTGCAGCAGCCCGCGAGCCCTCTCGCCACGCCTGCTGCAGCCTTTCCGCCCGGCCTGACGACCCGCGACCCGCACCAGCATCTCCGCCTCCTTCGTCGCTGCAACCGTCGAACCAACACTGCGACCCAGCCCCTGCCGGAGCTCCGACGCTGGCCACATTCCCGGGCGCCGACCTCTACCCGTTGCTGCGTTTTCCAAGTCTCCTTTAGGTGGCTTTTGTTATTTATATTTTTTATTTAGTTTATTTATTTTTAAGTTTCAATATTATTGTACAGGAATGTGATTTTCATTTTATGTATATTCTAACATTATCAGTAGGGATTTTGTCCAAATTATTGTAATTATTAATTTGATCCGTAAGACGTCGGATCATTTTTTAATTACATTAATTTTTGGGGTTTTTGGTAGAATTTTAATTGTTAAATCATTATAATTATTAATTTGATCCGTAAGAGACTTCGGATCAAATTTTTAATTATTTTGATCTCTTTGTCGTGATAATTAGGGTTAGATAATCATTAATTTAACATGTGAGACAATATGTTATTTTTTCGATTATTTTAATCCTTTATTTTGTTGATAGCTTAGATTTAATATTTATTTAATAATTACTTATCTTTTAAAAAATCAAAAAAATCAAAAAATCAAAATTCTGCATGAGCATATAGATTTAGTAAACCAGACATGTAGGTTTAGTAAACTATAATTTTTTTAGGATTACATTTTTAGGGTTGCATTTTTAGAAATAAGTTAGGATTGGACCTAAATTAATTTTTTAGATGATGATCGCACATTTTAATTATCTCATTTTTCAAAAAAATTAGTTTTCTAAGATAGGATAGGGTTTAAGTCAAATTAATCCCTAGAATAAATTAGAAAATTATCCCTTTTAGATAGTTTAATTAGGGTTTTTATTAATTCTAAATTTCAATAAAAAAAATCAAAAATACTAGGTGCACATTAACTAGTTTGCATAATAAGATTATTTAATCAGAATTTGTTCATTAGTGAAGTTAGGTCATGAGGTGCATAATAATTAGTTTGCATAATAGGCCCATTTAATTAGAATTTGCATATTAATAAGATTAGGCCCATTTAATTAGAATTTGCATATTAATAAGATTAAGTCATTTAGTTTAAAAATGCATTTTTATAAAAGAATTCTAATTTTTAAGAAAACCCAAAAAAAAAATGATTGATTGCTTTGTGTGATGCAATTTATTTATTTGAATGTTTTAATAATGGATGAGCACTCGTGTGGTCACCACATTTACATTATAGTAATTTAGGTTAAAATAAATCAATTGCTTGCAAAAAAAAAAAATGAAAATTAAAAAAAAAAAAAAAGTACCGAAAGGGCATTAGGGTAATCTAGTATAATCAAGTCTCCGTACCCTTAATCTCTAGTTCGTAGGAGTAAAATTATAATTTTACTTAAATATCTAATCAACCTACTATAAACCGATTAGTGGCGACTCCTAGATATTAATCATAATTGAACCTTAAGTCGCGATTTGGTATGGGTTTGGGAGAGCCTGAGCTAAATTTAAAAGACTTAGTAGTCCATTAATCTAGTTTTAGGTGGTGCACCTGAAAAATAGGTCGCGACACTGGCACCAGCAGATGCATATCACATTTACTTTTTGATGCAAGCCTAGGGTAGGCTTTCTCAAACAATAGAATTGGGAGAGTGACTCGCACATGGAAACAGAACGAGCAGAAATTTCAGCACTGCGCGAGCTCGGGAGAACAGTTGTATCTTTGTTGATACAAATCGGATCAACCCAATTCCAAAGCCAAATGAACAAAGGCTTCTGGATCTACGATTTCTCTATTTTGGGTTTTCTGAAATAAGCACTGTAGGATGGTCGAAATTGGGTTGGAAATAACGAACAGAACATAAATAGATAGACACTCCGTTGGTTGCTCTTCCAGGCCTCCAAGGAAGTTGAAAGGGACACCGATTCTTCTAGATCGATGACTGCAACTCTTCAAGGATGCAGGTTTCAAAAGCTCGACTCTTCAAGGACAGAGTGAAAACTCTTCTAGGTTTTCAAAGTATGAACTCTACAAGGTTCATGATACTTGCTTCAAGCAAAGTTTTCATTTATCAAAAGTTGTCTGTCTTCTACAAGGGATTGGATGGCTTATATCATCAAAAAAATAAAAACAGAGCGTTGAAACTAGGAGAAATAAAGGAGCATGGAAACTAGGAGGAATAGTAAAGAGCATGGAAACTATAAACTAGTAAAAGAGCATGGAAACTATAAGCTAGTAAATGCGTCACGCGAGCTCCCAAGGTGTCTTTCAAGCTTCGGAATGGACTCAAGATATTGTTATGACTTCTCGGTTTTGTCGAGCTTGAATGCGGGCTAATCTTCTTGGTCGAGAGTTGGTCTTCAATGCGGGCTGCATCATCCTCCCCATCTTTAAAAGAATTCGTCCTCGAATTCTCGCCATCATCATCGAAGAATCTCCCACCCTACTAGGTGCCAACGTAACCTTCTTGCCTCCAGATTCAAAAGAATATGTATTTCGATAACCATCATGTATAGTCCTTCTATCGTATTGCCATGGTCGACCAAGAATAATGTGACTAGCATCCATTGGCAGAACATCACACCATATCTTGTCATTATAAACAGAACCAATGGATAGATTAACAAGACATCGTTTTGAAACAGTTACCTCGGCGCCTATCTTCAACCACAACATTTTATAAGGCGTAGGGTGCGCTTTTACTTCCAACTTCAGCTTGTTTGCCGCTACTTCAGAAATTATATTCTCACAACAACCAGAATCAATAATTAATTAACATACCTTTCCTGTGATTATGCAAGCGAATGAAAAATATTGGTGCGCAGCCACCTATCTCTAGTGTCATCTTGAGGAGTAAGAAAATTTTTCCTAACCATAAGAAGTTCGCCGGTGTCGGCATGCACTATTTGTTCATCATCCGCAGCTTCTTCATCATTGTTCAACTCCTCTTCAAGTGGATTCTCAGCATTCTCTTCAGAATCATTATCCACCAAGAAGGCTTTACCGGCTGGTCGATTCTTATTGATTCGACAATTGCTAGCACGATGACCCAACTCTCCACAAGAATAGCAACGTATTTCGGATGTAGCAGGTTGCTTCAAAACATGGGGTGGAGTAAAAGGCTTACTAGCGGTTGCTGTCTTCGAGAATGAGAGTGCTCCATTTTGAGTGCCCATTGGTGTGCATCTCCTAAGTCCCAAATGTCGAGGACTTCCAAGGCGTCTTGAATGTAAAATTGAAGACCGTTCAAGTATTTGTTCACAAGCACATCCTCTGGGTCCTGGATATTGTTACGAATCACCAACTCATTGAATTCATTGGTGTATTGGTCCACCATTTGCGTACCTTATTTTAGATTTTGGTACCGTTGGTAGAGCTCTCTCTTATATCCTTTGGGGAGAAAATATTTTTGAATCTTGCCCTCCATCTTTCTCCACGAAGTGACTAGTGCTTTGCCAACGGCTTGGCGAGTTTGTTTTTCACGTCTCCACCAAGCAATCGCCTTGCCTCGGAATCGCATAGCAATGATCCCAACACGACGATTCTCCGGAACATTTCGATGCTCAAACACCTCATTCACAAGTGTTAGCCAATCAACAATTTCATCAGGAGACTCATTACCTGTAAATTTTGGAACATCTTTCTTGATTTCCTTTTCCCAATCTGGCTCACGAATATGTTGTAAACGATGTTGAACATGCCTCCGACCGTGAATAGATTGAACACTCTCCGAAGAGGAAGAGTCACCATGGGAATCTTCAGTCCTGGAATAGGGTGGAGAATTATTTGCTTCAGCCCTCAAAGCTGAACTTCTTGCATCAATTCGTCAATTTCTTGTTGCATATTCTCAGCGAGTATCTGCAATTCATTGAGGGGAACGATTCTGCCGCCACGACGCCTAGCTTGTCTTGGAGGCATTGTCCTCTCCTCCAAAGCTCTGATACCAAATGATGCAAGCCTAGGGTAGACTTTCTCAAACAATAGGATCGGGAGAGTGACTCGCACATGGAAACAGGACGAGCAGAAATTTCAGCACTGCGCGAGCTCGGGAGAACAGTTGTATCTTTGTTGATACAAATCGGATCAACCCGATTCCAAAGCCAAATGAACAAAGGCTTCTGGATCTACGATTTCTCTATTTTGGATTTTCTGAAATAAGCACTGTAGGATGGTCGAAATTGGGTTGGAAATAACGAACAGAACAAAAACAGATAGACACTCCGTTGGTTGCTCTTCCAGGCCTCCAAGGAAGTTGAAAGGGACACCGATTCTTCTAGATCGATGACTGCAACTCTTCAAGGATGCAGGTTTCGAAAAGCTCCGACTCTTCAAGGACGGAGTGAAAACTCTTCTAGGTTTTCAAGGTATGAACTCTACAAGGTTAATGATACTTGCTTCAAGCAAAGTTTTTCATTTATCAAAAGTTGTCTGTCTTCTACAAGGGATTGGATGGCTTATATCATCAAAGAAATAAAAACAAAGCGTTGAAACTATGAGAAATAAAGGAGCATTGAAACTAGGAGGAGGAATAGTAAAGAGCATGGAAACTATAAACTAGTAAAAGAGCATGGAAACTATAAGCTAGTAAATGCGTCACGCAAGCTCCCAAGGTGTCTTTCAAGCTTCTAGAATGGACTCAAGATATTGTTACGGCTTCTCGGTTTCGTCGAGCTTGAATGCGGACTGATCTTCTTGGTCGAGAGAGTTGGTCTTCAATGCGGGCTGCATCACTTTTATACCATACACTCACATCAGGGGTTTCCTATGCTGCATAATGGATGTTTTGCTTATGAGTACCGCAACTTTTAACAGCCTTTTTTTTCCTTTACTGGCAAAGATTGAACACCATGATGTTGTGTTTCTTCGAGATACCTTTAAAACTAAAGTTCAGCTTTTGGACCAGACTTTGGAATTTATGTTTGGTAGCTAGACAAAAAGTGGCTGCCTATGTTAAAAGGAAAAAGAGAAGAAAAAACGGGCTCTCAACATCCTAACAAGCTAAACTTAACGATGTTACACATGGACATCCAAATAATGTGCATTCCACCACCCAATACATTTAGAACTGCTTCTAGCAACAGGAAAAAATACATCAAAAGTTCCCACTGTTTTCCAATTTCTCATTGGGATGAGCATTGGGCTAGTCCAGGAGGTGTAGCCCTAGAATGGTAACTAATCGACTGAAATTAAATAAATTAACCAGTTCACAAATTCATGATGGAACATCTCTTCAGAAGCTTCCAACATATTGCAGGCACGATCACACCAAGATATAAGATATTTAAGGGTGATAGGATTGGGAATTCATTATTCAATATTTTTATGTTTGCTCTTTAAATGCCAGCTCAGCATAGCAGTATCTTATTTAGGTAAACAATCAAGGCCATATTGCTATAAGTTAAAACTTCGTACTTCGTCAAAGATCAAGCTACAGATTTTGGCAAGCCAAGTTAGAACAACATAATACAACCAAAAAGTGTAAAAATCATTCTTCACAGAAAGCAATTTTACAATATTAATCAGATAATACTGCAATCTTAGATGACAGAACAAGCAGATTTTGATATTGGACGTCATGTTGGAGTACAACACCTAATATAATAATAAGAAGCCAAAGAGAAGTGTGCTGCAGCGTCACTTCGTAAACCGCCAAAGAAGAGAATTCTTGAAGAAGCCACAAGCTGATTAAAAAAAGAATGGGCACATATTAAAATAATATTATACTTGTTGCTGGAGTCTTCAAGAGCACGAAGCAAGGTGAAACTTGCGGCTGGCAACTTGGACGTGAAGGAAAAGTAGCCCACAATTGTTGACTCCTTAGCCAAGAAGAAAAGTTAAACTTCAGCTCTGGCATGTTGAAGTCAAAGGCGGTGGAGTCCAAGCGGTGGAAGATGCTTATAAATATGGCAGTACATGAAGCATTTGAGCTCAGGCCGGAAGGCCTCACATAGAGGCATCGCAGCCTCAGGTCAACAGGCCAGGGAGAGGGTCTCACGCCACATGCAGGCGGAGAATCTCAGGCCATCAAGGAAGCCACACGTATGTGAGCTTCAGGAAAGCCTCCAACAATGAGAGCTTTGGAACAGGAAGTCACCAGGTGCAACGATGAACTTCAAGAGAGAAAGGCACCGCAACCTCAGTAGCTCTATGTGAGCGAGTTATCCCTCTATGATCGAAGAAAATAGAATAGCTGAGTGTATGCTTATATTAATTTGTTTGAGTGTGTACTTGTATCGGCTAGTTTGATTTGAATATTTTAACGCTTCCGCATATTTCATAAATTGCACACTCTACAATTGGTACCAAATCATTTTGGTTCCAACAATTGGTATCAGAGCAAAGGATTGCATATCCTACAATGAAGTCTAGCATCAATCACTTAATGCACTATAGAACTTGCAAAAGAGCATTTGGGGAGCTTGTGTCTGAAGACTTTAGAGTCAAGCACTTAAAACCCTTCTTTCAGCAAAGTAATGAACCGACACTAACACAGACATGGAAGTTTCTAAGTCACCGGGATATTTGGCAAGAAAAAAACGAAACAATGATCAAGTACTTCCATTTCGATGATTAAGATTACTTGATTGTCCACGTTCTGATAGACAAGATTCCATTCAGATGATAACATCAGCACATCAAAGCCTCTTTTGAAACTTAATAAATCACAAGAAGACAAGAAATTCTTAAAGTCAAATTTTTCTATTCCTAGGCTCTGTAAAACCGCCTAGCTAATAACCCCCTCAAAAAAAGTTCAATCCCAGCAGTACACGTCCAATTATATAGGCAAAACTAGATTTTTGGTGAAGCGAAATTCCAAACTGTCTGAACTAGCTAGGGCTAATAATTTGTGCTGCTATGTGATAATCACTTATTTTCAAATGAAGAGTGCCACACAAAGTCACATCAGGACAGGAAAATAGTGATGTATCATCTTTGACAGAGAAAGGTGATACATTAATTAAACAAGTAAAACAGCACGAACAGTACGTTAAGACACGAGTTTTCACCATGATCTGCATGAAGTAGCACGATTTTGCTGGATCTATGTTAAAAAAAGTGATTCATTTTTAGAAAATTCTAGACTACACTAGACTACATAAGACAGAAAAAGTTGGCGGAAATAAACCAGCAAAAAGCAAGCTTCGAAGACTCTCAAACGCTGAAGAATTTTCTGGTACATGGGCAGCAAACCACGTGGACAGCAAAAAGCAAAAGAAAAGTCAACAATAGCTGCTTGACCATGAAGAACGTGGGCAGCTGAGAGAATAGAAAAATACAGAAAAATGGAGAAGCAACTAGAAGTCCTCAATGCCGGTGAAGGAATGGCGGTGACACGCCTATAAATAGGGGTTGGGTGTGTGTGTTTTTTTTTTTTTTTTTGCAATCAAGTTGGATGTGTGTTTTAAGTTGTAGAAAAAACCACACACACTCCTTCCTTTGTAATAAAAACTTTCATAATAGAAGTTTCTTTTTTATCCATTCTCCCTTGCCATTGTAGTTCATTTTTATTCACATATAACACTTGCACACACGCATCCGCAAAAACACCAACAATCTACAATCGTCTTCTATAAGTGAACCAAAGAAAAAAAAAAAAACGTGTTCTTTTTGCAGGTGCCAACAGGTGATACATTCCACCTAAGACAGACCCATATTTTGACTCAAGTTTGTTGAAATGGGTTAGATATGAGTCACATAAAATGTAGAAGATAGGTCATAAAAGGGTCCAAAGAGAAAAACCTAGAAAGAATATGGATTTTAGTGGGTCTATTATGGATCCACTTTCAACCCAAAATACTAGAATTACATTAAACAAGTCTCACGATTGGCTCCTCTTCTCTGTCTCTCTCTCTCTGGTCCGACCGCTACAGACAATCTCCGTCGTTGGCAAGCACTGCCCCTCCTCTTTGTCCTTACCATCCCCACCAAAGATGATGTTGCAAGAACTCATGAAGCTCAGGCTCTCGCGGCAGCTGTTGCCGTCGTCGGTGTTGCTGCCATTGTCGACACCACTCAGCAAAGTACAAGCAGCCATGAACACTGATTCTTCGTAGCAGGAAGAGAAACGAAGGCAAAGGCGAAATGAGGGGGAGAGAGTGGAGAACTTGTAGCGAGCGTAATATATGCGTGGGGAACGAGAATGCACATGAACTGTTCGACGAAAAGGCAAACACAAATAATGAAACGCAGCTTCGGGATTCTATTCTCTCTCTCTCTCTCTCTCTCTAGTGTGGCAAGCCAAAGAGACCCCCCACACGACCTGCAAGAACCGTTTTTTGCGAGCGGCCAGCCTGAGGCTCGCTTGTGGCTGGTCGCCGGTCATGGGCGACGGCGCCGGCAACCGAGCAAGAAGAAGAGGAGGAAAACAAAGAAAAAAATCAAAAATAAAATAAAATAAAAAATAATTTAATGATCAATTTCTTAATAATAAAAATAATAATAATTATTAAAAATCGATCTTTTAAGAAAAAATGAAAAATCGATTTTAAAAACTAAAATAAATGAAAAAAAGTGTATGGAAGAAAAGATTTCTTACGGAAAATATTTTCCACTTCAATTTTTAGGTTTCGCTTGAATATTGGAAAATAATTGCATTTTTCTGAAAAATGAATTCTTGAAATGTCACATTTTCCGTGGAATGAATCAAGTCTAAGATAATGAGGAAGCTGGTGAAAGCTATGTTTTTGGGATGGTTGTGAGTCCGCAGAGAGTGAGAACTAAAGCAAAAGGAAGGCGAGAAGCGAGAGCAGGTGGTGGGCGATGGCGGTGATGATTCGTAGCGAGGCGTCGTCGGTATTTGGGTGGAGGAATTCGAACTAGCGCATTGGTGTTTGAAGAAGCACTTCAAGCGTCTGACGTGCTCGTTGAGTTCAGTAGCAACGATTATTACTATCCCCCTAGTGGCCCTCCCAGCATTTCATTTCATCGACCATGTAAAATTGCAAATTGTAGGTGACAAATTAAAGCTCTCTGTCTTGGTTCAAAGTACATTTAATCGTCTTTGTTCCAGTCAAGGGCCAGTTAATTAGCTTGATCGAGATCCCTGTTTATCGACAAAAATGTATCTCGTTAGATTAGAGGGAAGAGAGCTTTGCATGCATCGCATGAGCTCTTGATGCCATGCGAAACGCATTAAATCATAGGTCGCAAATGGAAGTAACAGTAAGCAATAACCAAAAAGATGGTCTGGTGACTTTGCTTGAGGAAGTCTGTTTGATTGGCAGCTCTTGGCATTGACTGACCTTAAGGTGCAATTATAAATCCCCAAGGACCGAAGGAAAAGGTATTAGATATAAACCGAGCCTTAAATTTCGTTGGACGTTGGGAAGTTTTTTATTTCACGAAGCTCATGCCAAATTATTGGTTTGGTTTTAATTCACATCGATCCTCCAAAATAAATGCTTTCAAGTCAATGAATACGCAGGTAATCATCAATTAAGTTCAACATTATGTTTCATTTGCTTAGTCATGATGCAAGTGCAAAAAAAAGTTGCTCTATTTAAATTTGACGTGTAATAGCCATGAAAAGGGCCACGTTCTTAATGTATTACCATCGATTATTGTCCTCAATTTCGAAATGCAAGTGACGCCAAGAAAAAGTTTATCTCCCTCTTGGTCGAATGTCGATTGTGGACCAATGGACATTCCAAATTCCTTGATCAACCAGTGGCCGAGGACCATAACCGCCATTTTGGACTAATCGACACAATTTTTAGTGATAACTATCCTACTTCCGCTTCCATTTTCTTCATACCCATCCAAGAGAGTTTATTAAGCGTACAGGGATAATATTACGTCCATTTCCCGGGTACGGCTTTAATAAGGTCCTCCTTATATTAAACTTAACTTTGTCGATTTGAAGATCTATACAACCAAACAAAATTACAGCAAAACGTCCATAACCCCTTTTATTCTTGAAGTTTGAATTTTGTTCTCGATTTGGGTCAATTTGTAACCACTAGTCTCAAACTCATACTAAGGGCCTGCATGTTTTTATTCCTGATTTCTGTTCAAAAACAGAAATTTTGTTTTTTTGTTCTTGGGAAAAAAAAAAAAGAATAGAAATGGGTTTGTTTGCATTTTTGTTCAAAATCAGATTTTTTGTTCCCGGAACATAAAAAGAACAGAAATGAGAAACAAAAAAAAAAAATGTTTCTTATTCCGAAACGATTTTGAAGAAACACTTCTTCTTCTCTCTCTTCTCTTTTCTTCTTCTTTTCTTCTTCCTTTATATTTGGCCGGTCGCCGGCCTCGGCCATGGCCGGTGACCAGCCGTCGAGGGCGGGCGACGCTCCGGCGAGGTCAAGTCGGTGACCTCGCCGGAGCGTCGCCCCCCTGGCGAGGCTCGGCCTCGCCTTGGTTGGGCGAGCTCGGGCTTACCCGATCTAGTGAGGCCGAGTCTCGCCCGGCCACGCCATGGCTCGGCGAGGCTGCCGGCCCCGTCGGCCGGTCACCGGAGGTCGGCGACCGGCCGAAAAAAAGAAAAATAAAAATGAAAGAAAAAAAATGAAAAATAAAATAAAATATATTAAAAAATTAAAAGAAACAAAAAAAAGAATATAAATTTACAAAACGTGTTTCTATTCCTTTTTTATTCCAGAACAAGTTTACCAAATACATCTTTACGGTAAAAAATTGTTTCCCGAAGAAACATTTTTTTCTATTTCTGTTTCTGGAACAATTTTTGAACAAAACGTTACTAAACGCGCCCTAAGTAAACCAATCCTCAAGCTTATGCTGAATAAAAATGTAAATATTCATTAGTATACAGTTGAAAGAAAATTTTAGAAAACATCATCATATCCCATCGAAAACGCATATAGTAAATTATTATGTTTATCTTTGCTAAAACTAAAGTAAAAATGAAAAGAGGCCGTGATGCGGAGATAAGCTAACGTGGATGCAAGCGATGTTAACTTGCCGTCTGATTTTAATAATGGTCCATCCACAATAGTAATCTCTCTTTGATTAGGGGCATGCTCTGATATCTAAGGCAGTTGCAAACTTTTAGAGGTCACCATTACCTTAGGTCCGAGGTGACAAACCTTTAGAGAGGGACGGAAATAATTCAATGATGTTTAAGAAAGAGAGAGAGAGAATGCTTTGCGGTGGTCATTGTGATGTCGTGGCCGCGAGTCATCGAAAGGTAGAAGTGATGAATGACAAAAGTGATAGTGGTGATAGACTATGGGTGCGTTTGGTAATGTTTCTATTTAAAAATTGTTCCAAGAAACAGAAATAGGAAAAAGTGTTTCTGTTCCGGGGAACAATTTTTAAGCAAAAAAACGTGTTTGGTAAACTTGTTCTGGAATAAAAAATGAACAGAAACACGTTTAGTAAATTTGTATGATTTTTTTAAATTTCTTTTAATTTTTTAATATTTTTATTTTATTTTTTCTATTTTCTTTCTTATTTATTTATTTATTTATTCTTTTTCCTTTTTCTTTTTTTCTTCTTTTGGCCGGCGGCCTCGCCCGGCCACGGCGAGGCTCGTCGGCCCCGATGAGGCCGAGCCTCACCGTAGCCGGGCGAGCTTGAGCTCGCCCGGATCTGGCGAGCCGAGCTTGCCCGGCGGCCGGTGAGGCTTGGCCTCGCTTGGTGAGCCCGGGCGAGGTCGGCCTCGCCTTGGGCCGGGCAAGCTCGAGCTCGCCCGGATCCGGCGAGCCGACCTCGCCCGGCGGTCGACGAGGCTCGATGTCACCAGGCCACCGCCACGCGCCGGAAGGCGACGGTGGAGACGCTTGCGGGTGGAGACGCTCGCAGGAGGAGACGCTCGAGGTGGAGACGCTCGCGGCGGGCTGTCGGCGCCGAGGACTACGGTGGAGAAGCCGGATGGTCTCGAGACGAGGCGGCTGTCGGCGTCGGAGAGTGGGAGGCACCGAGAGACGCTTGCGGGAGGAGACGCTCGCGGGAGGAGGCGGTGTTCGAGGGGCTGAGCAAGAAATAGAAAAGAAACACGATTTTGTTCCTTTTTTGTTCTTCAAATATGTTTCAGAAATAAGAAACATAAATTTTTTGTTTCTTATTTCTGTTCCATTTTTGTTTCTGGGAATAAAAAACAAAAAAGGAACAGAAACTCACCCAAACGCGTTTATGTTCCTTTTTGTTCTCGGGAACAAAAAAACAAAAAAATTGTTCAAAAACAGAAGAAAAAAAGTGCAAACAAACGCACCCTATGTCAATGCCTTAAGAAGAAAGGAGAGAAATGGGGAAAAAAGAAGGAACAAAAAAACAAAATTTTTTAAGCATATACCACAAGTGTAAACCTAAAATTTCGAGAAGCGATTTTGCACATTATTAAGTTGATTGGTAATGATAGAGTGGGTAGTAATTTGGACGGGATGTTTTAAGGGTCTGTACCACCAGTGGTTTTTACCACGTGACAAGTGGATTAGAAAGATTATGATTGAGCACAACTTGTCGATTGAAGTTTTCTTAGCTGTGTTCTTTTTTCAACTTTTGAGTTAGTCTGGATATGAGCTCAAAACACTATATTATAAATTGCATAGGCAGGCAAATCGTGACGACTAAAATTTTCAAAAGTTAAAATCATCAAACTACAAGCACTAAGGTTGAAATACTCAGTGTGATTGGAAGAAAATTTCTCTAACATTTATGACCAAGAAGAAAGCGTTTTACATGGCAAGTGTATATAATGCTTGGAAATAAAAAATGAACTGGGAAAGACAGTATTTAATATTGTGCTGGATTAGTGAATATTCATATTTTTCTTTCCTTTTCCTTGGCAGAAATGAGTGAAAAGTATATTAATGTAGTTTTTACGGTGCTTACAGAAGCTCGTTTAAGTTTTAACTGGATCTTCAACACATCAACCAGGCCTTTGGGAATTGGAACTACAAGAGCATCGTCCTTCTTGGATGCCGGAAATGGAGACCATTGAAAATATTCGCGACGTGCAATAAAGGTCACATTATTAAAAGTGGGCACTGACTTAGTACAAATATCGGACAAACAGAAAAGTATTGTAAAATAAAAAATTTCAATCATGGTAATATAAAGTCGCTCTTGCCTAGATTATGAGTTCTCTTAATCTTCAGGAAACAATCATAAAAGAAGACAGATGAACTTAACTTCTACAATAAGAATAATACAATGGGTCATTTTTATCCACGGCGATGTTTGGCATATCCTGTGAATTTTTCGATCCTCATGCCACGTACATATTGGATAGTTCTACCTGCAACAAGGGAAGGAACGAAAAGGAAAATATCGAGAGGAATGCCAAAATAGAACAAAAACGGAGTGCTCGTGTGAATGTGTGTGGGGTTGACCGAGAGGAATGCAAAGGAAGTTATCTTCGAAGAACACTGCAAGCATCATTGGAAGTCTGTATAGGTTTAAGGAATATTGGTTGTGAAAATAAGGAAAATAGTTTGAGCGCGTAATTAAACTCCTGGCTAGCACAAACAACACAAGCATCACAAGGAGAAACTGTTGTTGGGCAAACACTTATTGACCAAGTTCCTACTGCCCGAAAAATATCTGATTATAATCTGCAATTGTTCTTATACAAACATATGGTCAGGTAGCCCAATTGAATGTGATAAACAACATTTGGGATCGCGTGGCAGAAGGCTAATCTAGGGAGATCACCAAGGGAGAGCTTAACTGGGGAAGATAGCCAAGGGAGAGTCCAAAGTCCGAGCCAGTCAACATATTTAGTTGAACCCATATTCATTCAAAAACTTAAGCTATTGAGTTATGAGCTAATTAGGATACATTAATTGCTCCATACTACATCAATTATCTGAGGGGAAAGTATCAAAAAAGTCTTAAACCTATTACATTTATGGCAATTTAGTCCTAAATCTTTTAATTATACCAATTGAGCCATAAACCTCTCAACGATTTGTCAATCGGTCACATGGATGCCATGTGTCCTACATGATACAACCGGTGTTGACATGGAATTTTTTTTCTGAATTTTCTAATATTTTTGTGGACAATATCATCCATTTTTGTAAAAGCTGTAGGCGATTATTTTTACTTTGCGGAAAATGAATAATTTGAAAATCATTCTACCATAAATAATTGTTTATTTCGCTTACAAAAATGAATGGTTTCACGAAAATATTTAGATATAAATTATTGTCGATATTGTAAATATTTTTCATTAACTAATTATTTTAGGCTATATAAGTAATTATTTTTAAGAAAATATTATCCAAAACATTTATTTTCCACGAAATAAACATACCCTAAAAGAATTTGAACAATGGTCTCCACATACCGGCCATTATAACTTTGAGTCCTTCAGTCACGAGCACAACACTAGAGGCTCCGATAATGTAGTAACGCTCTCAACTAGAATAGGAAAAAATGAAAGAGAAGATCTGGACAGCAAGTACTTAGCATCAACGAATAGCATATCAATGACACAATTACATGATTACACATACTAGAACATACGAACAGCAAGCACGAACAATATAGACATAATCCGTAACTCTACACATCGGTACGAACACAATACAGTAATCATATCAGCAGCTCAACGTATCCGAAATGGGAATACAGCTGATGAACCAATTAGTAATACAGCGCACCCAAATGAATGCACATACAATGACTAGAGTAGCAACTGAATGCTCTTGCAGCATGCAATCGCATTCGAGATGGTGGCATTCGCTCAATACACTTGCGATTTCAACACATACAGAGAGCTAACAAGCAACATTTTTTCATAATATGTTTGCGATTCAGCACAATAAACACAGAACGGCATATAGTGAAATATAAGAAGTAAACATGCATGGATCAATTCGTTTTCATTCAAAGGGTCCTCGATCAAGTCCTAGAGTAGTCGGTATCGATTCATCTTGCGTACACACCGGAGACGCATCTAATCCGAGAACTCCAAAAACAAATCCTAAAACGTATAGCTACTAAATTCTGAAATGAAAGGAAACGAAACAAAGGTAAAGTTTATATGAGGAAAATAATGAATCGACTAACCAAAGGAAAGCCCTAAGTCAGAATCTGAATCGAAAAACGCACTGGTCTAGTTCAGAATTATATCCAACAGGTGGTAGACATTTCAGCCAAAGGATCTAGATCCAGAAATAAGAGATAGGTCATTTCCAGACTTATCATAGAGGCTCGAACGCCACCGGATTTCATGCGGGCGTAATCGAGCACTCGGTCCCTACCTTCAGCGAAACAGAGCATGCGAATTAGGGGCGAACGGAGCACTTACCGTGGATCGCGAAGCTGGTGGTGCTAGGGAAGTGGCCGGTGAAGGCAATCGGTGTGAGAGAGAGAGAGAGAGAGAGAGAGAGAGAGAGAGAGGTGAGGATTCATAGAGGAAATCGGAGAGAATCACAACTAAACATGAGAACTCCTTCCCTATACTCTCTTCTCTACGATGGTCGGGGATCGGAGACGAGCGGCGGCTGCTGGTGGACTGGAGGTGGTCAAGTATGAAGAGGGAATCGCGACCTACAGGCTCCTGGAAATTGATGATGAGAGACAGAATTTGCTGAGCTCCGTGTTCGTGCGTTCTCTCTGCTTCATTCTACCCCGCCGATTGCGTATATGTTAGAAATACGTGCATGTGGACGCGAGGCTGTTGTGAGATGCGCCGAAATTTTATTTTAGCATTTTTTTATTATTTTCATTTATTTCTTATTTTTAACAAAAATGCATGCTCGATTTGCTAACAGAAATTCAGGTTTCAACGAGAGAGATAAGTTTTATTTGTGTTTTTATCAAAATGGATGAAGTTTTTTGCATAAAATTATGAGAAAAAACCCACTACGTACATATTGACAGAGATAGAGAAGCATCATGAGTGACAAGTAAAGTATCCTATGTACTTATTGGTTTATTGATGATGTAGTGCTCAATTATAGTTAAGTACACTTCTAAAATAAAACTCATAAACATTCTTTGCTACCTTTAAGATAAGCTGTGAATATTCTCAGCAGCTATATAGTGCCTATCATATACAGATTGGCTGTAGCCGTTAATTTCAATAGAGCCCCGGCAGGGTCACCCTAATGCACACGCACCCGGGCAGCTCGGAGGTCCTCCTTGTCCTCCAAGGGTCGATCTGTGCCAGGTCCATCTCATCATCAGTGAACACCGTCTACTTGAAGAACCTCAACAAAGGGGACAGCATGATTTTCCATCGGGGGCTACTCCACTTCCAATTAAATGCTAGTGAAGTCCCTAGGCTTCAAATCTTGGACTTTGCTCTGTTCGCTAATAATTTTCCTTGTGAGTTGTTGCAGGCCACCACTTCCTTGATGATGCCCGGTAAAGAAGCTGAAGGGGGTTCTTGGAGGCACCGGCTAAGTGGGTAATTTCACTTTCGTCGAGAATCATCCATTAATAACCACCACCTTTTCAAGCCTCTTAAAAAAAATGAAAGGAAATAATAATTTGGCTTATATGCTTGTCGTCAATGGCTTTCCATGGATTTTTCTTGTATGGTTGGATTTGGTTTGCTTGTGTGTTGAAGTGAGCTGTTGGAGTGTATATTTGATTATTAGTGCTTTCTGACTTGTTGTTTTGTTTGGACTATGGGGCAAAACGTCTCCCTCTCTTCGTCGAATTTTGAGTAGGTGAGTAAAAGTACGTTGCCGCGTCAATTCCTTAAGAGCCAATGTTCATATGGGAAAAAATGTGCTTGATAAGTCGAGTGATGTAGTGATAGCATCCACCCGTTATAGATGAGATTACAACAGAATTTGGATCTTAATTACAAAGGGATAAACTAATAATTGGTACTACATTCATATAATGACAGCTCACATCATGCCGTGTGTTTGACCCCAATCAAAACATTATTAATAATAGCACGCCGTGCCAACACATTCAATATGTTCATTTAGTAATGTACAAGGCCAATTGGACCAATTCATTGATGTGAACTTTTCTACACAAGACCTAATTATGGAGGATTGTCATGTGAGCTACACAAATTCTATTTTAGAGCCTGGCTTTAGACTTGTTTCGTTTTTTCTAAATATACTATAATCCTGTCGCGATCACTTGTACAATGAGCTAGTAATGGACACGTTCAGATCATGTGAACCTAGCCCACGCTACCATTAGATCAGTGGGTTCCATAGGGAGCCCACTTCATTCAATGGTCCATGTGAGATGGGCTCGCATGCACCGGATGCATCTAAGATTTCTTTCTTCTACAAGACTCATTGTGCCTTAAAAGTGTTGAGGTGTGGCGTTCAATTAGTTTTTTTGACCATAAGTTCATAAAATTTCAAAACAAGTACCTTTTAAATCCATTTTTGGAGTCTTGCAACTCTAATGCTGCCCGAAAGCTTGACTCACTATTGTTAGGTGTAGTTATTGTTTAATTTAGATCCTTGGGTTTTTATTTGATCATGTGTTTTCCCGAAAATGTGGCTATTTGATTTGAGACCAACAGGGGTGTCGGGCGAATAATATCTTATTAGAAAGCTTACGATAAACTTAGGTAGGTGCTTATGAAGTTTCGAGGTGAGATGAGGTAATTCGAGGAAATGATACTAGCATTTCAATCTCAATTTATCTGCCGGTGGATAAAAAAGTGGGTAAAACTCGCATGATGATGACTTACATGACACATTCTTGTGTGAGCTTCACGCACTGATTTGCTTTTGAAGTCAGCAAACCTCTAAGGCTAGAAGATATCGAATTCTAGCAAATATCTAAATTTTGCATATCTAATTCTAGTGAGAACTTTTATAATAAACTATTACCCATTTAGAAGAAATAAACGGTGAAATAAGATATTTATGGGCAGTTATCATGTCAGTCCTAAATTTATCGTGTGGAGACCAATTCAAACCTAAACTTTTCAATTTTACCAATTGGCAATAATTCCACTGATAAAAATTAATTCACCAATTAGGGATCATGCCCAACCCATTTAAGCTTCAAAATCAATAATCCCCTGAGCTTCATCCAGCGGAATAGACTTTGAGTACTCTCCCCTAGAGATACGGAGGTCATCCATCATACGCACAGAGGCTGGACGAAGCGGACGGAGGGGTCTTATCTCTGCTTACATCTTTCTTATCTCACTATTTATGTGAACAAAGTCCTGTAATTGGTTTATATATTTCCAATTCTATAGTTCCTAGGAATAAAGTCGTACATCTGTTATCATGTCCATTATCGGTATTCTCCATATATAGATTATTTTGATTATCACACCTTTCATCTGAAGAGCATTTATAGAGAAAAATCAAATGCTCAAAAAGTCATTCCATTGCGAAAGTTATATCACATGACTACACGAACTTCGTAGTAAATGTTTTAAAGTAAATGTTTATGCATACCTAGATTCTATTATGAAAGATCTATATTTAACTGATGAATGCTGAAAGATTTATGGTAGGTTTAATTCCATCTATTTCACAATTAATACAAACGAGGTATTATAACTGGTACTATTCCAATTACTATATAGTTCACAAGAATGAAGTCTACATTTGATATCATTCTTATAACCGGAATTTTGTATATATAGATTTTTTCTATAAATAATTGTTCATCTCTCATTCCATGATGAAAGATATATTACATGATTGCATGTATTTTAGTAATAAACATTGAAGATATAGATTTTTTTAAAGATTATATTTTGAAATACCTGGAGGTTGAATGTTTAAACTGAAGGAGATAATTTCTGAATCTAAACTACAAAACAAAAAGCTTAAAAAGACTAATTTTCAAAGAGTTATATTCCAAGATTGAACATTCGTTGGTACTGGATGCTCAAAAATTTGTTTATGTATGTGCAGATTCAATTTTGAAGCATCCATAGACTGAAATTTTAAAATTAACCAAATCATTCTATAAATAGATCTTTGGTAACAAGGGAGGGAAACATGATGCATAGCTATCGTTCAAATACTTTGAGGAAATACATTCAATATCATATTGGCCCCGCAACAAACAACTACTATAATGAAGACATGCACCCTCAAATCAAATTCGCCTACGACGGATCCGTACTTTAGAATATTTGATTTCATCTCAAATGCTTGATTTCATCCCAAATGCTCTCAGGACGAAAGATGCTGGGTCCATAAGTGGATTTAACCATTTGGTATAGCAGGGGCAGCTGTAGTCGTGCAAACAAAGCCACAAGGAGAGAGGCCAGCGAAGCAATGGGAATGAGAACCCACTCCACTCTCCTATCCAGCACAATTGTGAGAGTTGTAGCAAACGCCACCAGCATGAAAGCCAAGGAGAGGAAGATAAACGAAAGCCCTACTATGATCTTTCTAGGCAGCGAGTGGAGAAAATCTTGCGGTTCATACCGTGAAGTTAAGATGGCTAGGAATAGCAAGATGGCTGTTATGGAGGAGAACAAACCTAATGCATCCGAAATTGCAAAAATCACGAGAGAGTCATGTCCTAACATCAATGGGACTCCGGTGTTGTCATCATTGCCTCCAGGTACAGTGAAAGCAACAGCAAATAATACTGTGGCAATTAGAGTTGAGACGAGCATACATGAATTTGATGTCTCCTTCACCCACTTCTCTCCTTTCTCAAGTAACTCTTTATGGCTCACCACGAACATATTCCAATATGTTGTCTCACGATGTTTGGTAGTTCTCACGCTAGGGATAGTCCAGCTTTCCACAGCCTATGCATAAAAGACAGAAACATGAGTTACAATAAGTGGATATATTATTGAAAATTATCAAAAAATTGACCAAAGAACATCTCAAGGAGATTAAGACTTATCAAACACTTGATGCGACATTGCTAAGATGTTAAGTCCACCTTGACTAGCACAATTTCAAGGGCCATTCTCTTCTGAGCTTGGATGATGAATTCGTGGTTGAATATAGTCAAACAATATGTAAAAAGCACTATGTTTCTAATAAAGTTTCATCCTTGCATTCTTCTAGAGGAATTTATGAAGAAAATGTCAAGAGCCTAACAGAAAATCCGAGGAGTAGAAAATCAGAGGAGTCTCTTGGTATTTCTATGTGCTTTGTTGATCCTATTTTGTTTCTAGAGTCATTTGAGTCAAGACTCAATGTTGTTTATAGTTTGTCCAGGGGTTGTTAATCTTTTTGGGGGAAATAAATGTTGGGAGAGCAGTACCAACTCACAATATTGGATTAACGCAACAAAACAAAATGATCTCCCCTTGAGTGTAAACATCCTAGGAAACGATATAGTTGAGCAATATAAATGCCAAGCACACAAACACAATACGATTCTTTTACGTGGAAAACCTTTTCAATGTGAGGAGATCAAAAACCACGGGATCGGAATCCACCCAATAATCTTCACTACCAACAAAATTGGGTAAACAAAGTTTTTCTAGTAAATACTAGAGGTATATAGTAGCAAAGACTTGAAGGACATTATTCTTGGTAATATGCATAAATTTCACAAGAGATTAATAATAAATCTCACCAAAAACGCAGGTTTTGTTCAATTCATGAAAAACCTGATGTAGGGAGCTTCAAACAAAAATCAAACCATTCAAATTTGAGAAGAGTACTCAATCGGACTACAAATTAACCTCCAATACCAGCTTAATAAAAATCAAACTTTGCCCTAGATCCAGATTTTTTGCTCAATCTTTCTCTCTTATTTCTACGTCTCTACTAATGTTCTTTGTGGCTACCATATAAAAAATAGTGAGAAACGTTATTTCTCCATATGAGTTATCATATGAGCTAAAGCCCTTTGGACTTGCAATTCATTGGACTCTCTCCACATGGGAGTAAACCCAGCCAACAACAAAAGGTTATTGTCTTGGAATTTGCATACACTTGGAAGGTTGTTCCAAGTTGTGAATCTATATAAACCCCTCTCTTCATCAACATCTTGAAACCTTTTCAAACTAAAATCTTGTATTAGAGTGTCGTTAACTCTAAATATGATTGGCGGATTCCAGTGAATGGTGAGTTAAATACCTTTTATCTTGAAGTGGATTCCTTATATTGTGAGCATCTATCATTTATATGCACTATATCCCGAGAAAGATTCCTTTCGGTGGTGAATATTTATCCTATCATGGATTCCTTAGTTGATGAAAGTTTCTCTTTATCACATTTGGGCCACTTTCTAAATCTCGGACCGTTTACTACGAGTAGGTGTCAGAGTCTGAAAGACAAGTATAACTTCTCCCAAAAATAAAAAATAAAAATGGAGAAATCTCGGTTATTGAGATGTGATGGTCCCCATTATGACCGTGAAGGAGAAAACAAAGAAAAGGCGATTAGCCCGTCCATGACGTCCGTTCCAACACATCTAGTGAAGACGCTCCTTTGCACTATCGTCAAAGGAATCGCGATTCTTCCGATTTAGATGTCACAATCGATATCTTGAAAGACATCAGCTATCGGCTTGAGACCACTTGAAGAGTTTTTGGTTACAAGAAAATGCCAAGAATCGAGAACATGAAGCAAGAAAGGAGATCCCAATCTTGCTGGGTCCTTCATTTGACGACGCTCGTGATGCTATTTTAGATGATATGATACTCCACTAGGATTAGTTCGATAATAATTTTAATTTTGTGCTTGGTGCTTTTATCCGAACCTCAACAACCTATCCAATGAGAGAAAAATTGTTTGAAAAGTCCTAAACTTATTGCATTTTTGCCAATTTATTCTTAAAACTTTCAATTTTGTCAATTGAGTCATAAACTAATTGAGTCTAATCGGTCAATTTTGACTGGAAATCGCTGACGTGAATACTAGCTGTTTTATGCGGCACAACCGACGCTAATGTGAACAAAATTTTTAACACAATTTTAATTTTTTTCGAATTTTTTTATTAATTCAACACCCATGGTGCTATTTTAGATGATACTTATACTCCACTAGGATTAGTTTGATAGTAATTTTATTTTGTGCTCGGTGCTTTTAGTCCAATCTCAGCGGCCTATCGAATGAGTCTTAGAAAATAAATCTCACTTGGGTGCGTTAAAAAATAAAACCAAAAATTGATGGCTCATTTCAAGGCTTGATCAAAATGCTTGCAAGATCAATTGGGCTCGATAATCATGGAGTCTTGGCAACTTTCACTGCCATTGATTTTACTCTGTACATTGATAATATGAAACAGACTTGAAGACAAGTCTATTCCATCAACTTGGGAAGAATGATAAGCAACAAATAAAGGAGATTTTATTGAGAAAACATTTTCTAAGTGATTTTGAAGATTGACAAAACTTATCCATAGTAAAAACTTTGATTCTAATGATAAGTAATTTTTAAATGGAAAGTCTGATAGAATATAATAAGATGTTATCAATCATAACCAAAGTTATGACTTCATTTTTTTCCTTCCATATATATTGTGTCAAATGGCTAGGAAGGAGGCAATGTACTTGTGCAATGACTAGTGGTGATTGATTGGATTCTTTACCTTATATATGAGGAGTTCCAAAGGAAAGTTTTCCAAAACATCTCTCGAAGATTTGGATTTCTTGGAACATTAGACTTGAGGCGAAGCATTCTTTCCATTCCAAATTGAAGTACTTAACTCATGGAAATCTAAACTACTGTATGGACGGCAAAATCTACGAGATCCTCGGCAACCTTGAAGCGATCAGATTTTCTAAGCAAGATCTAGGTCAATGGGTAGATTGGCTAGATAATCCTCTTTGAGATATGTCCAACGGTCATTTGGACAAGGAGGAGTATAAAAGAAGGTCTCATAGCTAAAGGGAACAACACAACACGAGAATCGAAACTTATAATTCCAAAGTCTAAAGAATGTTTCCGATCAAATGCATTCATCTCTGTAAGCAATATTGTGTAATCACTTAGAAATTGAGAGTGTGTGAGAAGTTGTTCACATGAGCTTGAGTATTCATTACTTAAATCTTGTAATCTCTAATTGGTTCGTATAGTGGAATCTAGCTAATAAGATGTTAGAGTGGGAGAATTCACGTAAACTTATCAAAGTCGAACCACTATAATCATTTGTGTGCAATTATCTATCTCTTACTCCTTTTATTTTACTTGTGATATAATTAATTGCACACTAATAAGATCTAACCACTGCACTTTCATCACCAAACGTTGTACTTTCGCCATATTAGTTTTAAATTCTTTTAATGTTCGCAGTGTCACCTATTCATTCCCCTCTAGATGATAGATCTAGTCATAACAGATTTAAGAGTTATCCAATATTTAATGTAAAATTCTTTTGAGGTTAAGTCCATCTCTACGAGAAAAATTTCAAGGGTCACTTTAATCAAAGCTTTGATGACGATTTTGTGCTTCAATAGTGTCAAATAATGTATCGATGGTAACCCATACATGTCTACTTTCAGATGAATGAAGCTTCATACAATTTGGAGTCTTTTGGAGGATGTAATAGACAAAATACGAAGAGTTGGTAAGGAAATCCAAGAAAGAGTCATTTAACGATTCTATGTGTAATGTAAAGACCAACGCATTGCATTTTATTTCCAGAGAAATTTGAGGCAAGTGTCAATGTTAGCATTTATGTTTAGTTTAGGGATTGTTGGTTTTGTCTTGGTAAATAAAATGTTAGGGTCTTAGGATTTACGTATGCTTGGAAGGTTGTAACGAATTGTGAATCCATATAAACCCCTCAAGGTTTCATTAAGGGTGAATGAGTGTTTTAATAAATTTTTAGAGTCTTGATTATAGTTTCCCTACATATTTGACTTGGTGAATTATTTTGACTGGCAAGTTTTATACCCCTCTAAGCCAAAACCTTAAGTTCTTTTTCCCTAAATTATAATCTCAGCACTCGTTCATCCTTTATCTTTCCTCAAACTCCTCAACAGTCTTTCCTCTTCCCTTAAATATTTATGGATGAACAAGGAATAGAGTTTTATAATTTATGTTTTATGTTACATGTTTGAACTTTTATTATTTATTATTATATGTGAATATGTGTTCATCTTATGGATTGACGCTGTTAGTGGATAAGGGATTTTTGTTTATCTTTTACTTTGAATAGTTATATTGCTTAACCTCATAAAATTTTACTATAAAAAATGAACCAACAAAAGGAACCGAAAAAAAAAAAAAAAAAGGTACATCTTGGAATCGAACTAGAAAAACAGGATAGATTCCAAAATCAGTTCTAGGCAAACATAATAGGTTCCAACGTCCTAAAACTAGGAATTGATTATAATAGGGTAAGTTATAGGTTCTAGCTTTAAAATCTACCTACTTTGAAACTGATCACCCCTATTGTTATCTCTCTCGATATATCTTCTACTAGAAGGTCTAAAATACTCTGGTTCACTTTCCTCGCCTCGCACCCAATTTTTACTCTCTTTTCTATCAATTTTTATTTTCTTCACTAATCTTTTCCGTAGAAATCCTTTTCCAATATTGTTAATAGACCATCTACATTGTTGTATTATACTCATTAAACATTTGGAAATACGTATTTGATTCCTGCCATGGGGAAAGAAAGAAGGCACTATGTTTCCTCATGTAGAATGCTTTGTGGAACTATGGATACTTCATTCATATTCATAACTTCCTATTTTATTTCTCTAGTAGGATTATTTATATGTATTTTGTATTCTTCTAATATTTGCAAATCTGCTCTTCTTCTATTCCTTTGATTGATTGATTTGGTAGTCATCGTGTGTTTGTCATACTGTTTCATACACTACACCTAACCCTAGAATCTTCTTTTTATCCCATCTCATCTTCTCATTAATTTGTAGACAATATGCTCGATAAATTTCTATTTGCAAGTTAGAGTTACCTCTTCATATTACAAAATTGTTTGTAATGCAGGTGGGAGGTGGGAGTTACGTCTTCCTATTACATAATTGTTTCTTCAAAAACAAATTAAATAGCATAATATCTCAATATTCGCTTTGAGGGCTACCCTCGCCTATTAGTGGCGAGTTGGGTTGCCATCGCCATTGGGCTAGGGTCCTTGCCCTTGCCTTGAGCATGTGCGGATAGCCAGCCCTCGTCTGCAGTCTGGTGAGGGTCATTGCACTCGAAGCGACCCCAGCAAGGGTTGACCCTTACCAGCAACAAAGGGGGCAACCCGTTGTTCCTCTTCGACAATATCTTTCTCTCCATTTTTGGCCTTATTTTTAGAACCTAATCTTTTTTATTTTAGTTTTTGTGATGTGACGCCTATTTTGTGCCATATGAGTGTCGCTAGTGCCAAAAAAAAAAAAAAAAAAAAAACAAGAAGAAAAAATTATATATAAATGCAACGTAGATTTTCAGTCCATGAGAAATTGATGAAGCTGATGGAAGAACTAACATGGAGGATAATGACAAGTTACTTATTAAAGCAGGAATTCATAGTTTTAGGACTCGTGTGCAGTATTGACCAAATTGTAGGACTCTTGTACATAATGGTTTTAGTTCATGACAAAGAGAATAGTGTGTTGAACTGCTATTGAGGTATATAGTAAAAGCTTCGTGATTTCAATTTGTAGACAGTGTTTTGCATGAGTAATATTTTAGTTAGTAGCTATGTTAACTAATGAGAAGTTTCTTGAATTAATAGCTATTCAGATGAAAATAGTGCCCACAAATCAATTTAGCTAACCTTCTGCTAAAAAAAGAGAAAAGTCATATCATATATTTTAATTAAATCATTATTTATCTACATATATCCATTAAATTACATTTGAACTACACTATAATCTTGGATACAAAATATGATACACCGGAACTAGCAAAGTTATCATGAAAATATAAGCAAAACCGATTTAAATATCCTTTTCTTTTGGGCTCCAAATCTAATATATGCTGGTTATACATGAGATGATTTGCATTACAATCCCCAACTTGCAGCGCGGCAGAGACGTATGGAAAGTGTCGGTTGAAATTAAGAAAGAGTCGCTTGACTAGATTAAATGGTGGATCATAACTATATTTGTAAACATATATGCAAGTAAATTGTTAAAGAGTTTCAATCAGTCATTTCTCAATTTACTTTATTAATTAACGTTTAGCATATGGTATTTCAAATTCTATGTACTAACGAGGTGTCGGCTTAAATAGTAAAGGATGATATTCTTCTCCTTGTGGTCTTGGATTCATGTCTTGTTGGGAGTGTTTCAAGAGTAAAATACTAAATACACCAAGTAGATGTGTGATAGTGCGCTCTCAAATCGCTTAAAAAAGTGGAGCAATCGAGGTGTACGAAAGCTAGACAAGACATCAATAACCACCATAAAGAGAAATTCCACGTATATTCTCAAGTCATATTTTAAGAAATCTGTGAACAAGATATGATAATTATCATTAAGTGCGGTTATTAACTATATAAAAAGAAAAATATTTACCTTATACCATTGGAGTTCTCTTTGAATTTTGTTGACATCTAAATTTTTGCATAATTTTTAGGGTTAATTTTTACTATAAAAAAACACACACACACACGGCATATAGTTTAGAAACATTTCATTTTTATTTTTTTTTATTTTAGGCCGCCGGTGAAACGAGAATTTTTATATATTCTGTTCAGATTTTTCACATATTCAAGTAATATACACTAGGGATGCATTTTGCTTGAAAAGAGAATTTTTTTTGGATGGAATATGCGAAAAAAGCAAAAAAGAATATTACACGAGCAAAATTAAAAACGAAATATGCAATAAAGATTCAATTTTTTACCCTATAAAAGATGTGATGGGGTACAGAAAAAAGGGGGCCACACATATCGATACACACGGCCGTACGTAAGGGGGCTTCTCTCTGAGTTTTAGGTTAAAAAAATTCAACACGAGAAAGAGAGAGAGGGAGCCGTCCATCGGATCTTCGAGGGAAAGAGAAGAAAAAGCTTGGAGAAAAGTCAAGAGAGCAGATGGAGAGGACGTGAGAGTGACGGGAAGAGAGAAAAATTAAAAAAAAAAAGAGAGAGAAGAAGAAGAACACTGTTCTTCTTCCCCAACAGATTCGTCCATCACGCCTGCCCGCGCTCCGCCCTTCACCTGCCGGAAGCCGCCGCAGCACCGCGCCTCCGCCTCCGCCGACCCCCTCGCTGAACTTCTGCCGCCACCGCCAGCCCGCCGCGTCTCCGAACGACCCACTGCACCTGCGACCTGCTGCTGCCCAGCCCGACGCCGGAGCTCCGAAGCCTGCCGCTCCTGACCTCGCCGCGCCACCGCGCCGCTCGCCTTAGCCCAGCACCCGGTGCCTTCGCCGCCCGTCTCCACTCACCGGACGCCGCGCCTGCGCATCCGACGCCGTGCCTCCCAAGCCCGAGTCCACCGCCCGCGACGCTCGCGCCCAGCTCCGTCGTCCCTCCTCAGCCCGCGACTACACCTCGTGCCGACGCGCTCACCGCTCGCTCGCTGCCGGTGCCTGTTGAGCCCTCGCCGGAACCCTAGCCGGCGATCTTCCCCGCCGGAGCCCCAAACGCTGGTCAAGATTTTCTTTTATTAAAAAAAAAAAAAGAAAAAAATCGAATTAGGTAGATTTGCTTTATTTTCTTAGGCTGGTTATTTTATCTTATTTTATTTTTATATCTTGGTTTCTTTGTTTATTTCTCTATGCATAATTGGAAATCTCAATATATCACTTGATTCGCAACCGCGCCGTGATTTTTTATTTCGTCTATAAGGCTTTAGATGAAATAATTAATCAGCGGGAGTAAAATTGATATTTTGATCTTTAAGGCTTAAGATCAATTTATCGATTTTATTAGCGAAATATTATCTCTTGATCTGAATAATGTGTGATATTTTTGATGATTTTGAATGAATTGTCTCGTCTTAATTGCCTTGTTTATCTCGAGATATATTTGAGTTAAAATATTGCATGTCTTAGGGCTTACATGTTTAGAATATGAATTTTATTTCAAATTTAAGAAAAAATAAAAAAATCAAAATTGATTTTAATTTAAGTTGCATGTTTAATTAGTTGGCAATTATTAATTTCGAAAATTAATAAAAACAGAAAAAAAAAATCCATATGTCATGTAGAATTAGGACATATTTTGCACGTCATTGCATATTAGGGTTAAATTGTACTTAGTTTAATTTTAGATAATATTTTTAAATTTATTATAAGTCTAGGTATTTTATCAAATAGATTGCATTTTAGGATTATTTAGGTTAAGATAATATTTTAGTTCAAATTAGGATTTGGCTCAACCTAATTCCTAATATAAACTAATTAGGATCTTAATCTAATTAGGTAATTTTCACATTTCACCTAATTTCGAATTTCATGAAAAATACAAAAAATGCCATAGGTTGAATTAGTTTTATTTTCTAGGATAGATTGCATTCTTTTAGGAAAAAGAAAGAAAGGAAAGAAAAGGAAAATGTCACATGCACATCATTAGGATTAGATTCATTGAAATACATGTCATATGGTAGTTGTTGCTAGGCCCATTCAACTAGAAGTTATATGTCATTAGAGTTAGGTTATTTAGTTAATATTGCATCGCATATTGCATAATTTTCATTAAATAAGTGAAAACAAAAAAAAGAGAATTTGAATTCTTACCTTTTACCAAAAAAAAAAAGAAGAGAATTTGCGTGTTAATTAGAAATCATATCTAAGGTTGTTGATGTAGATGTTGAATTAACATTACAGATGCTTTCGTTGCTACGAGGTAAGTCCTGCATTTTCTATTTGCTTTATTGGGTGTTAAATTGATGGATTGCGCACCCGCATGATCGTCTCGTATGTTAGAGAATTAGATTTAAAATCAATCCAAACTGCCCGCAAAACATTTTCTTTGAAATAAAAGAGAAAGGTACCGAAATGGCGTTAGAAAAGTCTAGCGTAACCAAGTCCCCGAATTCATAATCTCTGGTTCGTAGGAGTAAAGTAAATCTTCCGTTATTTTACTTGGGTTTCTAATCGATCCACCAAAAATAGATTAGTGGCGACTCTTAATTGAAAAATCATTTGCATGTTATAAAGTTGAACCTAAGTCATGAATTGATATGGGTTTGGGAGAGTCCGAGTTAAGTCTAAAATTAATAATCTATTAGCCAAACCTTAGATGGTTCACACCCGAAAAATTGATCATGACAAATTTAAAAAGCTGCTTCCGCGACATTTGTTAGAGCATAGGACTCAGGGTTGTACTGTGCTGCTGCAACCATCATCCTCATCGAATTTTCAATTGTAGGCACCGTAACTAATGATGACTCATTGGTTGAGCTTACCTTTAAAAAAGTCTGACAGTCCTTTCTTGGCGGTACCTCACAGCATATGTTATCAATTGCATGCGATCAGGTGATATCGCAATAAGCCCCGGGAAAAACTGAAAAACTAGCTTCACGAGTTCACTGATTCCCCTGACTGTAGCTTTAGCCAGTACCCCCGTCTCTTGGAAAAGCCCGGTGAGTTCGGATCCCGTCAAACCAGAATTCGCAATGCAACATACTTTTGCCAACTTGATTGTCGTCATGTGTCTCAACTTCATCTCGTAAATCCTCTTAAGAACTACAAAATTAAGAAAAATTAAAAAATAATTAAAAAATAAAAGAGAGAGAGAGAGAAAGAGAGAGAGAGAAACAAGAAAATGAAAGACGAAGAGGCGGCAATTGGATTTTACGGGGAAAAAAACATAGTCCAGCTTTGCATCCCAATTTTTGTTATTCGACGCCGAATTGAATCTAACAACACTATACTAATTGCCATATTTTCCCACAAAACCCACATCACATTTAGAGCTTGGGTTGGTGGTGATCAGAAAACCGATTTCATTCTTCTTTGATCTCTTAGGAAAGATATTATAATCCTTTCTGCCGTTTATGCTCCGTACAAGAGCAAATAATTTTTTTTCTCCATTCTTTTTGTCTCTTAACAAAATCAAAACTTCCACATGAGGTTACATAATGACCATGTGAGATTTGGTGGAACTATTATCACATGTTTTAAAAACTTAAGCTATTAGATGAATACGTGATTTATTATTTAAATATTTTAACACTCTTCCTCATACTTAATTTGATCTTTTACCTAATACTAAGCATAGTAATTTAATTAGAAAGGCAAATGAGGGTTGGTAAGATTTAAATATTCTAACTCATCCTCACACTTAGTTTGGTCTTTTACCTAATACTAAGCATACAAATTTAATTATGGAGACAAATGAGGCTGTTAAGATTTGAACTCGGGATCTCCACCTCGATACATGTGAAGTTTGGTAGGACCACCGCCAATTGTTATAAAAATTTAAACTATTAGATGAATGTGTGATTTATTATTTAAACATTATAACACTCCCTCTCAACCATAGTCCGGTCTCTTACCTAGTACTAAGTATGGAAATTTAATTAGGGAGGCAAATGAGGTCGAAAATATTTGAATTCATGACCTTCAGCTTTGATAGTATTAGAGATTTTATAAAACCACTGCTAACTATTTTAAAAACTTAAGCTGTTAGATAAAAGCGTTATTTATTATTTAAATATTCTAATAGTGTCACAATCGAGTTTACATGTTACCCCTAAATGACATAGCGAGTATCGTTAACTCAACTCAAGTTTGAACTGACATTTTATTTGACGAAAATACCTAACGATATATACTTGTGTTTCCTTTTTGTTCTTTGAAAAAAAAAAATATAGAAAATTAGGGACAAGGGCTAACGGGTATTTTGGGTGCATATAAAAGTTGGGTGAAGTTGACAAGGTGAGTGCAACCGAAGTTTGCAAACGATATGAATTCTTTTCGGATATCCAATAGTGTCTGAACCAACTTTTGCACAATTTGAATGATCCACGTTGCTTATTAATCTTAAGAGTGCGCTCCCATATCAACCTGGTGTATTTAAGATTTTAATTTTAGAGCGCTATGTTAAATGTATCTAAATGATAAGGCCATGCCATCATCTATTGCAACCTTATTTTATAGTCAATAAAGCTAGGGGCTTGCCCTGGTCCGATGCCTAATTCCTACTCCCTCTCAACATTTTTTTGTAGTGGTGTATTGAGATGAAGTAGCCGTCAAAGAAGTTGTATTTAGGCTTAAGCACTTCACCCATAAGAGAGGTAAAAAAATGCATATGGGTTCATCGTTCTTATTTTTTTTTTTTTCAGAAAGATTTACATGCTCGATAAGGATGATGAAGCAAACATGATTTCAACAATCAAGATTTAAGGAGAAGTCCTAAGTTAACAAAACTTTTATCCAATGAGCCATAGGCTAGATGAATTACGAGGTTAACACCAAATTATCGCGTCAATTTGCAATTTCAGGATTCTTTCTTTTTGCCTTTTTTTTTTTTTTCAATTTCACGACTCTAGCAATGAGAACTCGATATATATCTAAGATCTTTAAAAAAAAATATATCGACATAGAGAATTAATGTAATTTTTTTTATTTTGAAGAATTATCTAATATTTTTATTAAATTCGCCTTAGGCTAGATGAATTACGAGGTGTAAAGAATAATTTATACATTCGCTGCTAGATGGTTGGCACGTGAAAAATTTAGTCACAAACATGTCAATCATCCTAAAATAAATGTGTAAGAATTTTTCTCCATAATGAATATTCTTTTTCAAATTATGGCAAAAATTAACTAGGAACCTTTTATTTACTTATGAAAGAAGTAAATAATGAACAAGACATAGACTTTTAGTTGGATAGAGAGAGAGAAAGATGGAGACAAGGGCGGTATATTCTGAGAATGGAAGCATACCTACAATTTTGGTGGCATTCCAAAGTAACCTCGTAATACGTTGAAGCACTACAATTATGTTATAAAGAGAATCAGGTTAGTGGATATGAAATCATTATAAGACCTTGTGATTCGTTTATTATATTGTCCATTAAATAAGTTACACAATACTTATGCACTTGAATTGAATAATATGTGATTCCCAGGAGGATAGCTAATCTATAAAGTGGTTCGATTTCACGCCATTACAAGTTAAACGAGTTCAAGGAACCGGAATATATCCTACAAAGAAACAATCATTTTCTGTTTTCTTTGCAAGTAGGGAGGGAATCGATCTAAGAAAATTTGACGTAAGTTAAAAATCATGGCAGGTCCTAAAATTAGATGATGCCCAACTGTAAAATTGCACACCGTCACCCACCCGGACACGAAGTTGACATTTGCATATTCCTTGAAGCTTCATATGTTGGACTGTAGTTCAAGTCCACCGGAGTACATTCACCTCACAAAAGAGAAGATGATGAGCCGGGTATGATCTTCTTGGAGGATATCAATAATGAGGTGATGTGAGTGCACAAAGTACGGACATTTGTATATAAATGCTTCCAAAACACTCAGCCTGGTTCCGCTGCGAAAGTGAGACTCCATTGACGCCAACGCGTCCAATATTGACGCGCCTCCATGTCGTGTGCTTTTCATGGTAATGTATAGAGGGCATTGATTAACTAGATAAAGGGCGATATCTATCCAAATTCGCCAGCAAAGTTGATCAGGAATATTAATTCAGTCTAGAATGAAGGGGAAAACAGTTGGCACTGAGATAAAAAGTGATGGTGATCTGACCATGATGACCAGCGTAGGTGAGATCGATCATGGTGCCAATCCCAAAGGGACCGTCGGAAGGTTGAGTTCGCCCATAGATTAATGTACTTTCCGCCAGCAACCAGGCAATCTCCTTATACATAGAACCTTCCAGAGCAGATATTTCCGAAGAAACGCGTCCCTCATTATCTGCAATTTCGATCAACTTAGGATTACTTCTAACTAATGCCTTGACCATCCTTATCCTTCCACACAGGATAGCATTGTGGAGGGCTGTGCGGCCATCACAATCAACCATTTCAAGCACTCCTAAATTCAGAGACAAGAGCTCAGGTTCTCCAAAAATTGGTCCTGTGCACTCAAAGCAGCTATGTGAAGCACTGTTTCTGATCTGCTTGTCATTTTGGCCGTCTTTGAAGCAGGATATTGGTGGAAGAAGCTTCTAGCAATTTGCCAATCGCCCCTAATTGCAGCTCGCAACAAATGTTGATAATGCACTTCCTCTTCGGAATTTTCTGCAATAGCTACAAACTTTTCAGATCATTCAGTTAATACCTTTTTTTTTTAATCAATCATTCAGTTAATACTTTTATCCTTGCTGACATTGAGAAATGTCCCAGAAAAGAACAATTTCATGAAGATTCGCCTAAGATATTAACTTCATACTGAAAATAGCTCTAGGAATAAGGCACCTGGAGCACCTCTGGATTGAGAAGAAGCTGATCCAACGCTTCCACAAACATTTTCAATATCTGCAGGAGAAAGAGTGAGCACTTACTCCTTCGCATACTTCTCTTTTTCCCCTTAGCATTATGTTTGTTTGGTGATAAAGAAAATAAATAGAACCATGGGAAAATACAAGTTCCAGCATATTTGGGACTCCATCGAAATACCATATTTTTCTCGGTTTGAACTTGAACATGTACCTGCTACTGATTTTGCCTGATTCGAATTTCCTTGTTCTTTACTTGGTTGCATCGGCATTGGATTGCTCTCCTAGTTACAGTCTTTCAACAACAAAGTAAACCAAGAATGCAATAGAGGCTTTCGACTTTCCTAGAAAATTGAAGCTCAAGATGTCAATCGGCTTAAATTGCAGGGCTGTTATACGATGTGGTTCTCGTTGATGAAAAGCCTATCAGCGATGGAAAAATATCTCTTGTTACACGAAGATTAATTTAGGTTAAATATGGCTCAAATTTATAAATTTTAGATTTTTTATAGTATTAAAAAATAAAAAAATAGAGAAATTATCAGAGTTCTTTCAAGCTTGCCTCTCTCTCCTCCCTCCGTTTCCACTGCTGACCGAAGTTGACTGTGCTCGGCAACGATTCTCTCACAATGGATGGGACCCACATAAAAATGAATAGCAACTATATATTTTAAACTAACTTTTTGATTAAAATGTTTTACTATAATATTCAAAAAAGGGGACTCAAACCGTTGATCCAGCCGACCCAATAACCTGATCCGCCAACCGGGATCCGCTTCACATTAAAAACTAATTTTTAAAATCTTTTTTTATTTCATTATTTTAGTTCTTTTTTATTCTTTTATTTTTCTGTTTTCTCTTCTTCTCCCTGTTCTCTCCTTCCCGAAGCACGCCTCCCTCTTGCGCTCTTCTTCACCGAAGCTCCTCACCCGAACCGACGCCACCTAGACAAGCCCTCGCGGCGCTCAGGACACCGCGAAGCTATCACCCAGCGTTGTCCACTCCGAACACCACTCGTCGGCCGACCTCCTGCCGTCGGCTGAGAGCCACACCACGGCCAAACACCGAACAAACTACGGCGACGATGGAAACATGGTGAACGACTACACGGCTTACGCCCAACGTCGCCCAACACCACTGGAACATTCCCATGGATCACGGTGTGCATGGACGACTCGATTTCGGACAAAAACGGGAGGATGAAAACTAGATCTCACTTGAGCATTTCATCGAAGGGGTGAAGGGCGCTCGCGAATCATGAGGTTTCCGGCTCAACTTCAACCAGGATTCTCGACAGAACTCTCGACAAACAGACAACGATACACAGAGTTTCTGGACAAAGGATGGTCGGGGCTGGAGCTCGTGTGAGCTGGACGACCGCGAGATCCGCTCCGGCACGCCCGTAGGGGTGAGCATGGTCCGGGTTGGTCTGGGCCACCCCCTAACCCTAGGACCAACCCGTACAGTGTCGGTTCTCAATTTTGAGGACCAAGGACCGACCCTATTGAGCTTGGGACCAAGGACCGACCCTATTGAGCTTGGGACCAAGGACCGGACCGACCCAATGGGTTTGGTCCGGTTCCAAGGTCAACCCGAGACCGATCAATAATTTTTTTCGTCTTATTTTTTATACTCCCTAAAAAAGCAAACCTATAAATTCAAATTACACATCTATCGACAATGCAACATTGTGCAACTAAACTATAAATACCAATACATATTTAGCAAATTTAAGATGATATAATAATAGAAATTTCGTACCTACTAACTGCTCATCGAAATATGGAACAAGATGGAAAGTTCTTGTAATCATATATCTTTAATATTCATAACATCATATGCAAAAGCGTTTTCCTGCATTTGATTATATATAGTCCACTCAATCAAAAAATGAACTTCACACCACTTGACTAGCAAATCACCGTAGCAAATGTAATACTACTCTATTCTTTAAAAACTTCTACCATTTGACACAAATTGAAAAGCAAAGTGCAGCTGAAATTCATTATTAAAATATAATTAAACCATAAAAAGTTCAAAATACTTAATGTAAACCATGAATATATAATTTCACATCTTATTAATTCACTTGAACTTCCAAACACCCGAAAACAAAACAAACGATACATAATTAATACTCAACAAAAGTTTTAAATTGAAATTACTATTAGTGCTATTGATAGAACATCTCAATATAATATAATATAATAAACATTTTACTTAGATTTGAATATATAAAAGAATTATAAATAATATAATATAATATAATATAATATAATATAATATAATATACAGGGTTGGTCTAGGGTTGGACCGATCCAAAACTCTTAGGACCGAGGACCAACCCGCACAGTGTTGATTCTGGAATTTTAGGACCAAGGACCGACCCAGTCCCCTTGGGAATCGGATCAGGACCGACAGGGTTGGGCCGGTCCAGGGTCGGTCCAGGGTCGACCCTAGACCACTGCTCACCCCTACACGCCTGAAAACAGGGCCAAAATAGGGTCGAGGCTTACCGAAGCTTCGGCGCGGGAAAGGAGGCACGGCAGCGGGTAGTCGGCAGCGATTCAGGCGCGGTGGCCGGCGGTCTCTCCCTCCGACTCTCTTCACTCGCTCTCACTCGCGGCTTTCTCGTCGAATCTCTCCCTCTCTCTCTGGATTTTTCAGCCGAAGAGCCTTGCCTCTCGGTCCAACCTCTCCTCCCTTTTAAACAGCGTCGCCAGCTGCAGGCCGGTCGTACCGCGCGACATTTTTCCGCTGCCCGTCCGTATCGTCCACTGTCCTTATCGTACTTTGTCGTTTGTTTATCCCCTGCTCCAATTTTTCTTGCACCATCCCCCTATTTCCAAACAACATACGATAATAAGATTTTTAATCAGTGCACTAACATTGTCACATTTCTTTAGATAAGCTGGTTTTTATAAAATGACACATATTCAATTTTTATTTTTAGCATGTAGATATATTTCATAAACAGCTTATGCTCCTATTATGAGATTATTTGTATAAAAAAAAGACTAACACTGACCGTGTATGTAATATGTATCCTCTTCAAGGATGCTGCCAAAGTTTCTACGCCCACGATGATGTCACATTCTTGCGTCATCTCCAAGTTTGTATGATGTCATTGCTTACATCCTCAAGAGGAAAGTCTGGGTGGCGTCCTGACATGGATTATGATGCTTGCTAGGTGTCTCAGCATGAAAGGATCGAAGAGATAGAGACAGGACATATGCAAGGAAGAGATAAGAGAGAGAACGAAAGCCTTTTCGACTAGCCTGACAATGGCGCCCCAGTATTGTTTATGAACTTCAAGGGTTGTTTTTCGGTGAGAAAGAGTGGCTAATTGCATTATGTGAATGTGAGCCATTCAAAATTGAGATATTGTGTATGACTGTATGTGGCCTTGGCATGCTCTCAAGAAGATTTTTGTTTTGTCAAAAATAAAACTGGATATGTATTGAAAATTTTGGTTTACACCCTTTCCTTTGTTTATACCCCTACTTCAATTTTTACCTGGTATGAAAGGGAGGCTTAAATGCCTCATGGTCATGCTAATGATGAATTTTTTGGTCCATTCAAAGTAGGAATACGACCAACACTGAACATTATAAAGCTTGTAGCGATGTGAGGGTAGCACTTCAAAGAAGTTGATAAATTAATAGAGTACTAAAATGTTGACATATATACTATAGTGAGGATTATCTACTTAGGATGCTCGCAAAATTTTTCTGAAGATTTGATAATCCAACAACTTATTTGGAAGTTAGTAAATTCTTAATAGTGTTGGTAGGTTATTATTGTTGTAAAAGTAAGTTGGTGAATTTGAAAATGAGATCTATTGTTTGAGACGTGGAAGCATCATCCTTCACGATAATTATGGATCTCAAAGTATAAAACTTCGGTGCAACCGACTCTAACGACTATACTCTCGGGATTAAACAAACATTGCTCTTTACTATGCGTTGAATAATAGAGGGAACATGAACAACAAATTTGTATGTTAAACACAACAAAGAAATGAAAAATAAGAAGAACAATAAAGATGTTCTTGCTTTTGTATGTTTCTTTAATTATGTTTGGAGTAACAATAAATGAAAGAAAGCAATTTTTCTATCATCAATTCTTGCATTAAATTGAAAACTGTTACAAATCAAAATAAGTGTCATCACTTAAATGGCATAACTTTTTTTTTTTGTTTACTTAAGTGCCATGTCAGTAAAAACAATCATTTGAGTGCTATTTCCGGCAAATGGTCTTACATATTTTTTGCATTTTTTAATTTTATTTTTCTAAATTTTTGAATTTTTATTTTATTTTATGATTTTCTTTTATTTTCTTTGTTTCTTTTTGTGCGCCGATTGCAAAGGCCTCGCCCTTGGCCAATGGGGTCATGAAGGCCTTGGGTGAGGCCATTGATAGCTATTGGCAAGGGCCTTCACAGTAAGGCCACCTCTCTTGCGGAACATACCCTTATTATAGAGAGAAATGTGCTTTGGCCATGAACAAATAAAGATATACGGAAATAACATATATATAGTCTCCAAAGCTGATCTTAACAGTTATTTAATGGACATACCTAAAAATTATATATATATATATATATATATATATATATATATATATATATATAAATCAGTCATTTCTCTTTCTAACTTACAAAAATTTTCTTTAAATCGTGAGTGAGAAAATAGAATTCGCTTACAATCGTAACACACACAATGAATCTATAGCCTATATATATATATATATATGAGATCAGTCATTTCTCTTTCTAACTTACAAAAATTTTCTTAAAATCGTGAGTGAGAAAATAGAATTCGCAATACAATCGTAACACACACAATGAATCTGTAGCCGATTAATTTCATTTTATAGCGCAAGAGTCATCATGACCGAGTTATAAATGACAAGAATTTCTCCACTATCTTATAGTGTCAGCTGGTTCCACCATATTGTTAGGAGAGATCGGCAACAATTTCAGTTAAGATCTTCTATGGTGATATTTTGGTTTATTCTTGCTTCGAGATATTGTATAAAAATGACAACATCGTAGAGGCATCGATATTCCTCATTTCACTATAATTAGTTAAAATGCAACCTGCATGCAATTAAATCCTAAGGATATGCGACTCCCTCACACCGTGCAACATGCAAAGCATGGTAGCAGATTGTAAATGCAATTTATATGAAGCACTAATCTAACTGTTTCTGGTACTTTTCTTTGTTGACTTAATGTAATAAAGCCGAAAATCAATCCTAATCTACATGTGACCGAACATGCATTAGATTACTTCACTATCAATAATTTGATGGTGCGATGTTAATTCCTCATGCAAAAATGATTATGTAATGTAACATGAACATTTGCTTGAAAATTGTTTGATCACCCACTTTGCTGGGATATCACGAAAGAAGTGATGATGTCTCTTTTGGGTGCATCTCTCCGCAAATTGTTACACCTGGAACAACAAAATCTCTTTTGAACGCATTAATGTAAAATGAAACTTTTAAGACCGTTAATATATTTTTTACATTGAAAGTGCAATAATCAAGCCAAAAGTATAGTAGTTCTTATTACCATGACCCTAAAAATTTTGGCCACATTTCGGCATGTCCTTTTCATTAGTAATGTGATCCATACAATTCTTTACCTTTGTTAGTGACACGTTGCAATACGACTATGAACATTATTAGAAGCAAAATAGGAAAGAAAAAAGTGGGCAATTCGAATGAAAAGTATTGGTATCATATGCAATCAGAACTTGGACGCTACTGTGAGATTATGTTGATTTTCTACAATTTTTTTCTTTTGATGACCAAGGAATCCACCACTTCCTGCCGGTGCTCGACCGGCACACAACAGACCGGCGCCTATAACTCAAGGGAGACTAGCACAAGACCCCAACACCATGGCCCCCTACTTACAATGTATTTAGAAACGCCTGGATTCAAACTCTCGACCTTGGCGATGAGGGTGGAACTCTAGTACCAACGCAGCTGCCCACGGTTGGGTGGATTTTCTATATTTTTTTCTTGCATTTTCAACCAAAAAGAGATGTTTGATTTAGACATACTCCTGCCAACAATGAATATATTTTTGGGTGATTCGAAGTTGAAACACATTTTCCATTTTGAATGTGGACAAAAGACATCACTTATTGAACTTATTTTGAATGATGATTTCATTTCTTTTCTTTTTGGCTCATCCATGAACGTGAATTTAGTATCTACGAAAATAATAAAGAAAGTACCAAGGAATATGGTCCGGTCTATTTAAGACCATGTCATGGCAAGTTTTTCTGTTGAACTTTTGTTTTCTAATTTTAGCGGGTAAAAATCTTTCGAAAAACAAAGGTGATATTCATTTCTGTCTTAACGTCCTTTTCTGGTCATTTGGAAGGCCATTTCCTTTTCCCGTTGCTTTATTTTTGCTTTTCTGAATTTTGTTTACTTTAGACAAATCAGCACGTTTTTACATGGGAATCCATGGGAGCGGAAGTTAGAAGTTTATGTGAATCCAGCAACAGACCTTTCAGAGAAGACTTTTGCTGAATCCCTATTCCCACCACCAATAAACTCTCTCCTATGCTAAAAGTGCAAAATCGAGTGGCATCAAATCCTCAGGCTCACAAGCAATTTTGCAGGTCTTTTCACAAGGCCTTTATGTGGGTCTTTGATAAGCTGGCTGGGCAATTGGGGACATTTTGATTTTCCCTTAAAATTGAAGTTAGACTAGACTGTGGTGAAAGTAAAAACAAGGCTGCCGGATATAACGATGAAGATTCCCAGGTCATAATGCGGGCGACTCCATAATTGCTAATCCAAATCTTTGGTTATTGTCAATTAATTGTGTGCTTGGGTTGACAGGGATGGGGACCGCCACCCCTTAGGGCCTCTTGGTTTTTCAGTCTGACTTTTATCAAATATATATCATAATTATGAAATCATCATATAAAAGTTTTATACTCCACTCTTAGAGCTAGGTTGTGACATCTCGACAGAATTACTATCTGCTTTAACCTGTCTCATATCGAGTCTCATGATTTTGTCCTTTGGTGTAAAGGTCACCACCTTTTAGGATGTCACCCATTCTAGGAGTGCTCTTATCTTAGTATGCTTAATTTTGGAGTTCCAAAGCTAAACATTACCGAAGGCATTTTTGTGACTTGATTATAATTTTCACATATATATTCCATAATCACTCTTCCTATATTCATTGCATGTTTTAGTTCATTCCTACCCCCATTTGCCATCCTAAGAGCAGCTCCTTATCCAAGCCCTCTATCTCCGTTGTCCACTCCAGACCAAATCATCACATAGATATTGGAGTTTACTTCATGTCGCTTCCCCTAAGCTATGTTTCTACATTCTCCACCTAATCTTCGGTCATTGTAGATTATATGCCTGACATTCATTATCGCGTCAATAATGCACTTTTATTCCATCTTCTTTCAATGTTCATTTTTTACACAAAAGTTAGGGTCCGAGTCATTTAATGTACGAGACACGAGAAGTTCGAACTGTCATTGTAGCAACTATGATGGATCTTAGGATCATCTCATATGGCAAGTGACAATTCGCCAGATTGTTTAACAGAAGTTCGAATTGCCTTTAAAAGTATTTGCTTTTGAGACAGGTATGCGCTTATTTTTAGCATCGTGGAAATATTATTTGTTAACAAAATATTAATTAGCTATTTGTGTTAAAAACAACCATGGGTGTTAAAGTGACATTCTCCTCATCTAAAAAGGATCTTACCTTAGTTCTCTTTTAGCCGCTCTTATATACTAAAAGCAAAAGCTTCCCCTTATCCCAATTCCAACTTTAACCGAATTGAATATATAGAGTGCTTCTTTTCAAATATGATTCAAAGTTCCCTTTCCCACGTACCAAGTCAATCATCAGAAATATGTAATGAGCTTACATAGCAAACTAAAAGGTAATGGATTGAGATGTATAAAAAAGTATAAAGCAATCGAAATTAATTTTTATTTTCTAAAACAATCTTATAATTGCTAAAACTTAAACCAACTAGTCGGTTTTATTGGTTAATTAAAAAATTCGAACCGTTATCTAATACATGGAAATCTAATCTTTATAAATAGCTATACAACCCATGGGCATTAGACTAGTAAATCATAACTTAATGTTGGATAGTCTTGAGTTTCTCCCACTCAAAAAACTAACTTAAAAGATAAGGTTTTCCCCATACTTATAACTTGATTGCCAGCCCTTTTTGCAATCAATATTGGATAAACTCCAACAATTTACCCCTCATAGATTAATTCCGCAACTGACTTGATTCAAAATATTTCACGAAATCTATCTATGTTGGGAGCAAAGGGCGAGACTGAACATGTGAGGGCTTAGAGTAAGTCTCCACCCGTTAGATGAAATTGTTTAACTTTAGTATTTTCTCTTAGAGAAAGTATGTGGGAGATATCGGGATTATTAGGGTATAGAGGCGTTTATAGTTCTTTCTCTTTCATTGTATTTTGAGAGGTAAATCTTTGCAGTTATTATCCACCCATGAATGGAGGCAATCGATCGAATCACAAAATTTCTTGTGTTGTCTTTTGGCTCTCCATTCTAATTTTTAGGCTTTTTGATAGCACAAGGTTGAGACTCTGTTTGCTGATGGTCATGTTAGGAAGTTCGAATTGCTGTTTCTCCGGAGTTAACATTCTTTTCCTGAAGAAAAATAATTTGATGGAATATGGCATAGCGCGTGGTTGGTACGTTTCTTTTTCTTACACCTTAAGTCATGCGGTTATTATGTTGACTTCAATAATATTTACCTGTTGAGCCGTCATAGCCGGTGGATCCTCTTCACAATGGGCATGGTGATCGGTGAACCCTGGACATAAACAATAACACAAATTATTACATAGAGAATGGCTGCCGGCCAAATAATTTTCATCACAAGCCCACCATTATGGAAGAGTCCTTCCCATCATATACTAATACTCTCCGATGTCTTTGGGAAGGTCCCATGTGGGATTCCCATAGGAAATTGCGAAAATTACTAATCAAATGTATCTGTCTCATACTGACCAAAAAGAAAAAGAAAATGTATCTGTCTCATTCTCACCTAACTCTGATGTATTTCATTTCAATAATTTTGCTAATTAAATGTATCCGTCTTGTTCTCAACCTAACTCTGATGTATTTCTTTTCAATAATTTTGCTTATTAAATGTATCCGTCTCGTTCTCAACCTAACTTTGATGTATTTCTTTTCAATAATTTTGCTAATTAAATGTATCCATCACATTCTCAACCTAACTCTCACGTGTTTCATTTCAATATTTATCTTCTACAGATGGCATTTTATCATAAAATGAGTCATGAAATAGTTTTTAAACGTGTACCTGATGCAGATAATTTTTTCCGGTTTTGATATTTTAAGTAGTCATCTTTTGGTTAAGAATGGTATGAGGGAGCAGGTGCATGTTTACATCATTTTGTCAAGACGTGAATACTTATATTTTCTTCGCATGCTCTAACTTTGGTTACATTCATCATGTGCATTTACCTGCTAGATTTGAATTTTTTTTTTTGGTAAAATTATTCACTTACTGTTAATTCAACCACCTGAAAATTTTCGTCTCTCTTTTATTATTTTTTTTTTTTTTTAAAAATGAAATGCTTAGAGGACTAAACATTTGCGCTCAGTTATTTTATAGATGATGTGAAAGGAGACCCCAGCCCATGAGCTTGGTAAAGACAAGTAGTGTTGTTCAACATGAGTGCTTTAGCTTTTCCGTAGAAGCAAATAACCCTATCTGGAGTGACTATTTATGTTTTTGGCCCCGTAAATTGAACGAACATATAAGTTTCTGACAGGATATTATCCATAAATTCTTAATTATGACTTCGAATCAAAATTAAATATATTCTCATATGCCTTGAAGCCTCAACGACTTTGCAAAATTCAAAGAAGTAAAGAATATGCTAGGAGTGGATTTGAGACGACACGGACTTTCAGTGAAATTTTATTGAACTAAAACAAATGACCTACATTCGTGGAGGTCATGTTTGCTCATCGACTAGAGTTGAATATAAATTGCTAATGGAGATGAGTAGAGTGCTGAGAAAAAGTAAAAAGCTTACAAAGCACGACTGGAAAACTTTTACAGACAAAGATTAGCACTGAAAATGGTAAACCTAATCTAATTCGAAATTAAAATTCAAACTTAGGCAAAATCTAAAATAAATTGATCCATTATGAATGACCTTCTCATCTTCATATTCTTCAAAGTCAAATCCAATGTGTCGTTGTGATTTTTCCAATGTCTTGATAGTTGATGATTCCCCTCTTTTCCTGGACTCTTTTTGTGTCTTTCAATGGCCATTCTGTTATGAGTTTTGGTTATTCTCAGCATGAATCTATAACTGTTTTGACTTGCGCTCTACTCTAGGGTGATTTGTAACTACTTCTGATCCCTTATTGATGGATTATCTTTGATTCAATCTTCAACTTCGGTGCATAAATTGAGTCAAGCTATCATCGCCCATCTCATGCTGTCCATTGGAAACTCATGATCAATGAGCTAATCATTCATTCCGTCGATGGCCCTTCTGATTCAACTGTATTGCCACGGCCTTCATGATATGATCTTAGCAGACATTCCATTGATAAGCCTTTGTGGATTAAGTGTATTGTCATGACCTGGTTTTGACAATTAGTTTCCTTACCTTTAGGTCCAAATGTTTTACCTGTGTAAATTTTAACAATTCGGTTGGACTTAGATTTATGATCTAAAGATTGCCAATTTTTTTCATGCTGAGACATTTTGCAAGTGTCATAATACCGTTGAAAAGCTCTTGTCTCGTAGTTGGTTCAGTTTAGATATTTGGGTTTTGATTTTACCAATGTTTTCCTACAAAAGGTGGCTATGTTCATTTGAGACGAAAGAGGGGTGTTGCGCGAGTGATGCCTTTTTGGATAGCTTACGGTAAACCTCAGTGCTCAAGAAGTTTCAGGGTGAGATGAGCTAGTTCAAGGAAATTATACTAGCAAAGAACATTTCAGGATGGGTTCGTTATCTATCTTTGTATTTATATATAAAAGTGGGTAAAATTCGTATGAGGCTCACTCATGTGGCATATTTATGTGCAAGTTTTTATCCAGTAATTTGCTTTTGATAGTCAATGCAGCAAACCTCTAAGCTAGCAGATATCTAATCTTAGCAAATATCTAATTCACCGTCTCTGATTTATATGCATATTGTGATAATAAATTGCTATCTTTTTAGAAGAAATTATATATATATATATATATATATATATATCATTGTTTATGTCCATGTGGGTTCAATCTTGAAAACCTATACAAAATTGGATGAATGATGAAAGATATATTGCGGGTTTAGTTCTATGTGCGTCACATTTTTTGCGAACGGAGTCCTATATCTGATTTTGTAGTTCAGACGAATAAAGTCGTGCATTTAGTACTATGAATATTAAGGGTACTCTTCATATATAGATTGTTTTGAGTATGAAACCATTCATCTCGATAGCATCTATAAAGAAAAATTAAATTTTCAAAGGATAATATCCGACGATTGCCTATATTTTGCTAATATAAAAATATTGTTGGATTTCTAAGGGGGTGCAACAAATTCCTATATCTGAGTTGTAAAAAGAAAATTTTAATGTGCATATTTGGGTCAAAACAAGTTTTTTTTTTAGTAAAAAATTAACAATATTCCGTTACTAGCCCAAGACCGATGGGTTACAAAATGGTTCGATGCCTAAATATAAAATCAACCAAAGAGGATGAGGGGATTAATAATCTAGTTCATCAGGAGCGAACCGACTTGGTGTGCCTTAGCAACCCAATCAATGGCTCGATTATATTCTCTTGGTTCAAAGCATAGTTTAATTTCTTTAAGCTGGCCCAGCAAACTAATGTAGTCATGGATGATAGATCGTGCGGCCTAAGGTGCTTCGGCCCAGCCTAGGATGCATTCCACCGTTGATAAGCTGTAGGACAATAGGACCATGCTTAGATCACTTGATACGTGCATGCACAAATTAGTTGGAAGACTGCCTTCAGCTCATTCACTTCGTGCATCCCTTTTCTCTTTCCACCAGTTCAGTGCCTCACAAATAGCTAGGGTTTCGGCCACGAGCGTGGATGGGAATCCGTTTCGCAAATCCGTTGAGGAGGACTCCATCTCTGTTTCTGCTCACCCCTGCTACCGATGCCTCCAGATTTGAGTTGTTCCATGCATTGTCCACATAGATTTTGTAGAGGAATTGGTTTGTCGAGCCACCTCCCGTTGCTGCTGAAGACCTCCCCTCTACTCGCGCTGCAGCCGAGGATCTCTCATCTGCTCAATTAGTGTTGTTCCTCCCCTGTTGCGCTTGTAATTGTGTTGAATATATGGTTCTTCAATTATCAAGCTTGGTTTGGGGTCTTTTGCTTGAAGATCCAGTTTTTCCGAGCCTTCCATACCCTCCAAATAGCTTCGGCGAACTCAGCTTTGGCTTGTAGGCTTTTCCTTACAGTAAGATTCTCATTTATCTATTTGATTATTAATATCTAGAGAAATGTTGGCTACGATTCTCTAATCCGACCATACCGTCTTTGTCCAAGGACTATGGATAGATATGTGCTCAGTCGATTTAGGAACTTGGCCACGAAAAGAGCACTCTTGTTTAGGTAAAATCTTCCTTTTGTAGGTAAAGCATTATTACATGCACTTCATATGAAAAATCTGACCTTGGGGTAGGTTTTGAGTTTCCCAATTTCTGTCCATAGTTTTTAGGAGACTACTATGATGAGGATGGTTGATTTATCATTTGGAGTCTTTCGGAGTCTTGAAGTTTGTTGTACCAGCTCTTTACTTTGTAGGCGTCTGAATGATTCATTGTCCATATCATCTTGTCTGGCCCAGGTGTTAGGCTTAGAGGCATAGCTGCAACTTCCTTAGCAATTCTTTATTTGTAAGTCTCCTGTAGTAGTTGAAAATTCCATTCATGTTTAGTTTGATTGATTAATTTCGCTACTAGCTAATTGCTGGACCGCCTATCTTGCATGAAATTGGCTATCTATCCTCTCTAATTCTAATCTTACTATCTCCGCAGCCTCCCATTTTACTTCTTGCTCAATTGTATCTCTTCCCAATAGGAAGCTTTGCCACCCCCACGAAGGTCGGGGCCTTTTTTGGCTGTCCAGAAATTGCCTCTAGGAAAGCAAATACCTCTCACCAAACTACTCCATATGATTGTTTCGTCTTGTATAAATCTCCAAGCTTGTCTCTCCAATAGTGCTTTATTGAAATCAACTAAGTCTTTGAAGTCTAACCCCCTACAATCTTCCCTTCTTTTCTTTTTCAAATATCCCATCTTTTCCAATGGATACCCTTTCCCACAGCAATTTGTTTTCACTAGAAAGATGGTATTCTCTTTTCAATAGCTTTACAAATTGATATAGGAATTTCGAAAATCAACAAGGCAAATTGGGGTAAAATTTTCGCACATCACAATTCCACATCCGACCCCTAAATCACACACCACAATACTTAGCACCACATTTAAGCCCTAATTTTCCCCCTGCTGAGCCCTACGCCGAGCCCTACATTTCGAGGCCGAGCCCTAAACTATCAAGTTGAACCCCCAATAGAGTTGTAGCACCATATTTGAGCCCTAAATCTCACATCAATACCATCCAAGCCTTACATTTCCCAGCCAACCCCAAAATTTCAAGTCGGAGCCCTAATTTCACCACAGGAGAGGGAAGAAGAGAACAAACCTGAGCGAGCAATGACGGCAAGCGACGACGGTGAGCGATAACGACAAGCGACGATGATGAGCGATGACCTGCGAACGGCGACCTATGAACGGCGACACTGTGAACAGCGATGGAGAGGACGTCGATCTAGTGTGAATGCGAGAGACGGTTAAACCCTAAATAAGCAAAACGATGTCGTTTAGCACTAAGGAAAAACGACTTCGTTTAGCTTGGCCAAGGCAAAATGGATGGGGTGACGTCATTTTCCTCCTCCACGTGTGCTTTTTTTAAAAAACAAATTTGCCACGTCGGTTAAGCATATCGCCGGAAAATACCACGTTAGCATTTTGGCCGGATTTTGGCTAGATTAACACTTAAGTGATTCATTTTGCTCCGATTTTGACACTGTGTCACTTTTTAAACTTTTGAGACTTAAGTATCCCTTCGTGCCAAGTTTTGGCACTCCGATGTTTGTACCTCTTAATTTACAAGTCTTTAGTCGTATAATTCATCAACAAAATGAACACCTAACTGTTGTCAAGCCCAAAGGCAAAAGTAAAGGACTTCAATTTGATGAGTCTATCCTTCTTTCTTACTATAGAGTTCATTCCATCCCTTGACAATTGACACCAATATCAAGTTGAGTCTATACCAAGTTAAGTTGCTTCTTGGGTTTAAAAATGCTATTCGAGCAACTTAATTTGCAAGCCTTTAGTCGTATAATTCATTTGCAAAATGAGCACCTTACTTTTATCAAGCCCAAAAACAAAATAAACGAACTTCAATTTGATGACTCCATCATTCTTTCTTATTATAGAGTTCATTCCATCCCTTGACATTTGACATCATGATTAAGTTGAGTCTATACCAAGTTAAGTTGCTTCTTGGGCTCAAAAAGCTATTTGGGCAACTTAATTTGCAAGTCTTTAGTCACATAATTCATCAACAAAATGAGCACCTCACTTTTGTGAAGCTCAAAAACAAAAGCAAAGAACTTCAATTTGATGGCTCTATCCCTCTTTCTTACTATAAAGTTCATTTCATCCCTTGACAGTTGACACCATGATCAAGTTGAGTTTTTACCAAGTTAAGTTGCTTCTTGGGCTGGGAAAAGCTATTCGGGCAACTTAATTTGCGATTCTTTAGTTGTATAATTCATCAGCAAAATTAGCATCCTACTTTTGTCAAGCCAAAAAGTAAAAGTAAAGAGCTTCATTTGATTCAAGATAGAATCTTTATAAAGAGATAGCTTTTATCCAAAATATAGTTATACAATGGAAATTCTCCAATTTCTATTCTTCTTTTTTTTTTTTTGTATAATCGAGGACTCCACCACGGGCCCCTCATGCTCGAAAGGCTCCTAAGGGCCGGGCTCCTATACCTCGGGGGAGACTAGCCTAGCAACTCACTACCAGGGCCCCCCACTTAAATCGCTAGCAACTGTGGGTTTCGAACTCTCGACCTCGACGATGAGGGAGGGACTCTCAACCAATGCAACTACCCACGGATGGGTCCAATTTCTTGTTTTCATCTCCAAAGTTCTCAATGAAAAACGTTTGGTGGGAATTTTGGTTGTTGTCTTTCTAAACTCTTAACCTTAAAACTAAAAATAACCAAAGTTGACCTTATTTTATAGAGAACACCAAAAATGCTTTTATAATTTTCATTCCCTTTGAAAACTCCTATTTTTTTCACTCACCAACCATATTATCAAGAAAATGAACAAAAGACAGTTTTCATTAGAACATTTTTGTGGACCAAATGCACGCTAAATACCTAATGTAGTCATTAGAACATTTTTGTCCAATTAGTTTTAGATTTATTTTATTGATGCTAATTCAGTTCTAAATTTTTCAATTTTACCAATTTAATTCTAAACAGTTACTCTAAATTTTAATGTAGTCATTTCGGCCAACTTTCACTGAAAGTCATTGATGTGATAGAGTGCCACGTAGGAGGCCCATGATTACTGGATCGCCATATCAACGATTTTGGCCAATTTTCACTGAAAAGTTTATGACTAAATTGGCATACGTAAAATAAATTTAGGACTAATTGGGTAATTTTCCAAATACCTTCAAAGATTTGATGGTGATTTGGTTTTCAGAAAACTGGTGTCATGATATATAAGTTTACTCAAGAGGCGGAAATGTTGATTAGACTAAGTTGGCACTCCTGCAATTGTAGTATTTCTCTTAACCCGAGTCCACGATACTTGAAATCATGCATCATACTCAACTATATTTCCTTAAAAAAACGTTGTTTAAAGTTTTTCGGTATAACCAAGGAATTATTCGTTCCTCTACGACGATCTGCTGAATATGATCGACACCTTAAAGAACTTACTTTAAAAAACCAACGTCATACACATTGCTAAGGGGAGGGAAATCCACGCTCAGGTGGTTGAAGGGATTCTCCGGAATTTTGCGGGAGAAGACGCGCACTCAGGAGTGAGTTCCTCCTCTGGATCTCCTCTGCGGCTGCATTCAATCTCGCCTACCCCTTCCAGATTCCACCATGATCAGATCTTCTCTCTGAACCTCCCTCTCCCGACTGCCACTCATAAGCACCTGCAAGAAATGAGGCACACACCTGCACACAGAGAGAGAGAGAGAGAGAGAGAGAGAGAGACTCCCACTCCATTTATTATCTCGGATTTGGAATCACTCATGGAGACCGTTCTCATCCTCTCCTGACCCCCACCTTCGTCGCACCTGGATTCGTCTACACACGCCAACGGGACCAATGGGCCCTCTCTGTGGCTTTTTATCTCACGAGCTCTGCTACCAGCATCAGGGAGCTCTGATGATTCTTCTCCCTCACTGTAACGCTTGCTGAGTTTCCAGAGCAACGCCACCATTGCCGACTCCAACTTGACCTCATGCGATCGCTGGCATTGGCTTTGTTGAGTTTGGCCGAGAGGCTCTGCTGTTAGCTCCTCTATTTTCGCTGTTCAAGCGCTTGCTGTTCCTGTTCAAACCTTTATTCATCCATTCCTGAAATTCTTGACTCCGTCCCGCACCTCAGTAGCTGCCACGGAAATGCGGGTTTCGCCTAAAACTTCCCTTGCAGAGACGGACTTGATAATTCCCTGTTTTGGCGTTTTTTCTTGTTTCGAGTCTTCTGCGAGCACCTTCACGGCAGTGCTTCGTTATCGAGGCTTTATCCATGATGATACTCACATACAGCGGTGGCCTCAAATAACCACGGTATTACTCTGCTCCACGGGACATTTCTTTATTGGTAGATGAGTGGACATGAATAAATCATATTATATTTTTCTTTTCCGATCGTTTAAACAAACAAATACTGCTACGCAATAAATTTATTTAGCAAAAACTTCTCAAACAATGATATAGCTTCGTGAAATTAACAGTTCACATATAAAATGTGGCTAATAACTTACTTTCTAAAGAAATTCTTTTTTATTCCTTCTCCTATGATTAGTTTGAAATTACATAAATGTGTTGAAAGACACCAACATTTTTAGGAAAATGATTTTAAAATCATTTAGTTTTCACGAAACAAACAAAACCTAAAAGCATTTGAACAATGGTCTCCTCATACTGGGCTGTTACAGCCCTGAATTCTTCAGCCTCGACACTAGAGGCTCACCAAAATGGAACAGAAAAAAATGAAAGAGGAAATCTGGACAGCAACTACTTGGAATGAACGAACAGCACATCAATGACACAATTAAACCATGCTACACACCAGGACATATGAACAGCAAGCACGCACATAATAGACATAATCTATAACACAGCACATCATACATCGGTACAAAGACAACAACGTGACCACATCAACAACTCAATGCATACGAAGATGAACCAATCAGTAACATTGCCCACCCAAAATGAATGCATATGCACGTTGTTACGACTCTAAATTCTTCAGTCATAACACTAGGGGCTCACCAAAATAGAACAGAAAAAAAATGAAAGAGGAAATCTGGACAGCAACTGCTTGGCATGAATGAACAGCACATCAATGACACAATTGAACAATTCCACATACCAGGACAAATGAACAGCAAGCATGCACGGAATAGACATAATCCGTAGCATAACACATTGGTACAAACACAACAAGGTGACTACATCAACTACTCAACGGATATGAAGATTGGAACCAATCAATAACACTGCCCACCCAAAATGAATGTGTATGTGATGACTAGAGCAGCAGCTCAATGCTCTTGCAGCATGCACCCAAGATTCAAGATATTAGTATTCGTTCAATACGCTTGCGATCTCAACATGTACAGAGAACAAACCCAGCAATATTTTTTTTATAATATGTTTGCAGTTGGGCACAATAAACATAGATCAACATTTTCTGAAGCATAAGAAGTAAATGTACATGGATCGATTCATTTTCGTTCAAGATGCCCTTGGTCTAAGTTCTGGAATACTTAGATATCAGATTTATCTCATGTACACACTGGATATGCTTCTAATCCGAGAATTTCAATAACAATTCCTATAACGAATAGCTACTAACTTCTGAAATGAAGAGAAATGAAATACAAGTAAAGTCTCTACAACAAAATTAATGTATCAATCAAGCAAAGGGAAGCTCTCAATCAGAATCTGAATCGAAACACACACTGATCTAGTTAAGGAATTTTATCAAACAGGTGGTAGATATTTCTGTCAAAGGATCTAGATGCAGAAATAAGGAAGAGATCTTATTAAAAAGAGGCAATGCAGCATGCTCAAGGTCATCAGGAAAGCGTAAAACGCGACCAGATTTCACGCTGATGGAATTGAGTACTCGGTCTTTACCTTCAGCAGAAACAGAGTATGTGGATTTACCTTGACGAAGAGTAATATCTGACCGCGATTGGAGATCAAATCGGAGGAGTGAATCTTCAGGAGTTGTAGCACCAAATACTGGAACGGACTAAAGGAGGGAGATGGAGAATCAAGCACTCCGATGAAGTTAGCCCGAAAACGCAAGCAAAGGGAGCACTTCCTGTGGCTGCGAAGCTGGTGGTGTTGGGGAAGTGGCCTGCGATGACAATCGGTGACAGAGAGAGGGGTAAGGATGCATAGAGGAAATCGAGAGAGAATCACTACTGAACATGAGAAATCCTTCCCTATACTCTCTGCTTTAATCTTTAAGGTTCAAATGCGAAGAGACGAGTGGCGGCTACCGGTGGAGTGGAGGTGGCCGAGTATGAAGAGGGAATGGCGACCTAGAAGTTGCTGGAAAATGACGACGCGAGAGAGAATTTGCTGAGCTCTGGGTATGTGCGTCCTCTCTCTTCTATTCCACCCCGCCGAATGCGTACATGTATAAGATACGAATGTGTGCAAGCGAGGCTGCAGTGAGATGGCCCAACTTTTGTCTAGTATTTTTATTTTTTTTTTCATACACTTATTGTTTTAACAAAACATGCATGTTTGATTTGCCAAATAAAATTCAGGTCTCAACAAAAAGAAGGATATTTATTTGTATTTTTATCAAATAGATAAAAAATTCTGTGTAAAATTTATGACAAAAACCCACTATTTTTGTATTGATTGGAGGATAGATCCATTCAATTAGAGATAGAGAAACATTGTAAGTGACAAGTAATGTTATGTAATTATTGGTTTAATGGTGGTGCAGTGCTCTATTGTTGTTAAGTAAACTTCCAAAATAGAACTTACAAACATTCTAGCGTAGATTGAACCTTCTTTGCCACTTTCAAGATGAGTTGTAAATATGCTCAACAGCCATATAGTCCCTATCTTGTATAGATTGGTTGCAATAAGTAATTTCGATATGGCCCCCAGCAGGGTCACAGAAGCCTTGAAGGTCCTCCTCGTCCTCCTAGGGTCGATCTATGCTGGGTTCATCTCGTCGTCAGCGAACACCGTCTACTTGAAGAACATCGACAAAGGGGACAGCATGATTTTCCCTCGGGCTATCTCACTTCCAATTGAATGCTAGCACAAGTGCAGCTCTTGCCATACTAAGCTTCGGCAGTCCGAGGCTTGGGCTTTGCTTTGTTCGCTAATAATTTTCCTTCTGAGTTGGTGGAGGCCACCACTTTCCTTGATGATGCATAGGTTAAGAAGCTAAAGGGGGTACTTGGCAGCACTGGCCAAGTGGCTTATTTCATTCTCCTTGAGAATCCATCCATTGACAATCACCACCTTTTCAAGACTCTTCAAAAAATTGAAATGAAATAATAATTCGGCTTATATGCTCGTCGTCAATGGCTTTCCATGGATTTTTCTTGTAAGGCTGTATTTGGTTTGCTTGTGTGTCAAAGTGAGTCGTTGGAGTGGAGATTTGATTTTCAATGCTTTCGAACTTGTTGTTCTATTCGGACTATGGAGCAAATGCCTCCTTCTCTTCATCGAATTTTGAGTAGGTGAATAAAAGTATGTTGCTTCATCAATTCCTTGAGAGCTAATGTTCATATGAGAAAAAATGTGCTTGATAAGTCAAGTGATGTAGTAATATCATCCACCCATTATAGATGAGATTATAGCAGAATTTGGATCTTATCTACAGAGGGATAAACTACTACATTTATATAATGATGGCTCATATCATGCCATGTGTTTGACCCCATCAAAGTATTATTAGTAATGGCACGTCGTGCCAACACATTCAATACATTCATTTAGTATTGTATGAGGCCAACTAGACCAATTCCTTGGTTTGAACTTTTCTACACATGACTTCATTATGGAGGATTGTCATTTGTTCTATTTTAGAGCCTAGCTTTGGACTTGTTTCGTTTCTAAATACACTAGAATCTTGTCGCAGTCACTTGTACAATGAGAGGGTAATGGATGCGTCCGGATCATGTAAACCTAGTTCACGCTACCATTAGCGGGGCCCACTTCATCCAATGTACATGTGAGATGAGCTCATGTGCACTGGGTGCATCTAAGAATTTTTTCTTCTACAAGACTTGATGTGCCTTAAAAGTGTTGAGGTGTAGCATTTAATTAGTTGTTTGATCATAAGATCATGAAATTTCAAAACAATCACCTTTTATATCCATTTTTGGATTCTTGCAACTCGAACGCCGCTTGAAAGCTCGACTCACTATTGTTAGGTTTAAGTATTATTTAATTTAGATCCTTGGGTATTTATTTGATCATGTGTTTCTTCCAAAAAGGTGGCTAGTCGATTTGACACCAACAAGGGTGTTAGGCGAATGATATCTTATTGGAAAGCTTATAATAAACTTAGTTGCTCGTGAAGTTTTGGGGTGAGATGAGGTAATTCAAGGGAAATGATACTAGCATTTCAATCTCAATCTATCTGTCCATGGATATAAAAGGGGGTAAAACTCACATGATGATGACTTATGAAGCACCGACACTCTCCAAAACCTTCGTGTCGTGTCGAATACTTCGACACGTGTCCGACACTCTCCGACACTCGGTTAACACGTGTCGGAAAATCCGACACCTAGTCAACTTTCTCAACACTTTCTAACACTTGAGTCGGAATTTTGACATACGAATTTTCAACATGTGATTCCGATATCGAGGTTGATTTTAAAAATTCAATAATTGAGAAATCAATATGTGTGTGTGTGTGTGTGTGTGAAAATAAAACACTAATAAAAATAATAAATGAAGAAAGAAGAAAAACCTAGTTTTCTCCTCTCTTCTAACTCTCACTTCCCGTGATACGTAATTTACCCCTTAAGTTTTTTTTTTTTTTCTTCTCTTGCAACATATCTAACATGCGAGTCCATAATATGGATTGTTTGTTTTTTCTCTAAGTTTTATGAATTATTTCAATGAATGATATTAATAAATGACGGATTAATGTTTTTAGTGTATATTTATTCTAGGCTTTTTTAACTATTTATTTATTTATGAATTTGATTCAAATTAATTTTATGAAATAATCATTATTATGTATATATAAAAATATATATTTAATATACAACGTGTCCCAACGTGTTGGAATTCTCTGTTTTTTGAGAAACGACGTGTCGGCGTGTCGTGTCGCGTATCCCGTGCTAGTGTCGGTGCTACTTAAATGATGACTCACGTGGCACACTCTTGTGCAAACTCCATGCACTGATTTGCTTTTTATGTCAGTTAGCAAACCTATAAAATGTGAGCTGATGTCTAATTCTAGCAAATATCTAAATTTTGCATATCTAATTTTGATGAGAACTTTTATAATAAATTATTACTGATTTAGAAGAAATAAACGCTGAAATAAGATATTTAGGGAGAGTTGTAAAGTCAGTTCTAAACTTATAGTGATGAGGTCAATTCAAACATAAACTTTCTGATTTTACCAATCGAGTTACTTGACATTAGAATTTCGCCAATAAAAATTAATTCACAAATTAGGGATTATGACATAGAAATGTTATGCCCAACCCATTTAAGCTTTAAAATCAATAATCCCCTAGAGCTTCATCCAACGGAATATAGAATCCTGACGATTTTTTCTCTCTCACCTTAAGTCCATCAGTTCGAAGTTCGCTGGATGTTATTCTCAGCGGACGACAACCATAGACTTCGTGCACTTTCCCCCAGATATACGGAGGTCATCCATCGTGCGCACATAGGCTGGATGAAGCGGACGGAGGAGTCTTATCTCGGGCTTGAGTTTGGCCGGACCGGGCTCTATCAAGAGCCCAGTTCGAATTAATTTAATCAGGCCCAAATTTCACTTGAAAGAAAAGCCAGGCCCACAACCTTGCAGGCCCATGCACACCCAGACCCAGCCAGCTCGGACAATCAAAACTCTACCCGAATACGACCCGCGCCCGACCCAGTTCGTAGCCTCTTTTGCTCCCCCACCGCGAACCCCAACGGAGGCGGCCGCAGCGAGTGACGGCAGTTGGCCCAGACTTCTTGGTTGTAGTGGTGCAGCAATTAGGATCAGGGGCGGATCAGTGAAGCAGTGAGCAGTGGTGTCGTGCCAGCAACGACCGTCGGGTACAGCGACGGCATCTCTTGATTTGGGCGCAGCAGGCGACGCCATGGTATCGACACGGCGAAGGTCTCGTGCGGTGAGGGTCCCCGTGGCTTGGCCGAGAGAGGGCTCTCTCTCTCTCTCTCTCTCTCTCTCTCTCTCTCTCTCTCTCTCTCCCTCTCCCTCCCTAAGATCTCCCCTCCGACCTCCGCCCTCTCGGTGCTCTCCCTCTACCTTCACCCCCTCCGCTCACTCTCTCGGGCTTCTCGGATGTCTCTCCGAAGAAACCCCTCCGCTCTCTCTCCTCCACCCTTCTTTTCTCTCTCTTTGGCTCCCCCTTCTACTAAGCTCGCGCTGTCCTATTTATAGGCCGAGGAGGCCAGTCGACGGAGGCTTCGGCCGCCCGGTGCTTGGCACGCCGATCGGCCTCCCCCCGCCAAATCGGCGTCCCATCAGTCATTACTTCCGCCTGCTCTGCCCCTTCATTTCCGTAGCACGCTGTCCTTGTTGCGTGAGAAAGGGAGAAGATAAGGAGAGAAGAGAGAGCCGCCCACGGGAGTTTCGGGGAGGGAGAAGGAAGGAGGAAGAAGGAAGAAGGAGGGGCCAGGCTGAGCCGTGAGGGGGAGCTGGGCCTGGTCCTAGGGAAGACGGCGAAAAAAGCGGGGCCGAGCTCGGGTCAAGCCCCAAAGCCTTTTCGCCCCGTTTCCATAGTTTTATATCTTTAGGGTAAAATAAAGGGAAATAAAATAAAAATAAATCTTAGTAGATGCAAATAATATTAATGCCTAGGTGATACGAAAATCATTTTTGTTATGATCAAATTGGTCCTTAATTTTCTTTGCAATAAATGTTTAAATATTTAATCAAAATTTAAGTGTCAAGTTGCTATTCTTTAAAGATGAGCTTGGAAGGTTGCATTCAAAGACGATTTAATACCTAAATTTTTCCATACATATGCAGTACATAATATCTTGTTTGAGACTAGGTATCCTATGCAAAAATGGCAATATAGCATAATATATACTAAAACAAATAAAAAGATACCTATAGTTACTTATCGGAATGAGTGATATGAGCACGAATCCCGAGTTTTGGCAAGTACCAGGGTATTATCTTACCTGTAGTAGAGTTGCTTTTTAAGACTTAGACATGTCTCCAATTGCCTATTGGAGCAATGAATTGTCACCAAGGAGCCAGAGCTATCTCCAGTCGCCTTGACGGTGAGGATTGCTTTTCTAGGATCAAATTGGTGTCTAATTTTCTATGCAATAAATATCTAATTATTTAATCAAACTTTAGGTGTCAACAATGGCCACTAGGGCAAACATTTATGGTAGGTTTTATTCCATCTATTTCATAATTGATACAAAATATATATATATATATATATATATATATATATATATATATATAAAGTCTACATCTGGTATCGTTCTTACCACCAAAATTTTGCATCTATAGATTTTTTTCTGTAAATAATTGTTTGTCTCTCATTCCATGATGAAAGATATATTACATTATAGCATGTATTTTGGTAACAAACGTTGAAGTTAACTTTCAATACAGATTATATTTTGCAATACCTAGAGGCTGAATGTTTAAGCCGAAAGAAAAAAAGAATTCTGAATCTAAATTATAAAACAAAAGGCTAGAAAAACTAATTTTTAAAAGGTTATATTCCAAGATTGAGCATACTTTGGTACCGAATGTTAAAAAAATTGTTTATGTATGTGCACATTCAATTTTGAAGTATCTATAGGCTGAAATTTTATATTGATCGAATCATTCTATAAATAGATCTTTCATAACAAGGCAGGGAAATGTAATTTATAGTAATTGTTCAAATACTTCGAGGAAATACATTCAGTATAGCATTGTCCCCGCTACAACCAACCAATTGTAATGATTACATACATCCCTCAAATCAAATTCGTCAATCACTGATCTTGTTCGGTATGAGTGACTCCATCCCAAATGCTCTCGGGACGAAAGATCCTGGGTCCATAAGTGGATTTAACCATTTGGAATATCAAGGGAAGCTGCAGTATTGCGAATAAAGCCACGGGGACAGAGGCCAACAAAGTAATGGGAATGAGAGCCCACTCCATTCTCTTATCCAACACCATTGTAAGAGTTGCAACAAAGGCCACCAGCATGAAAGCCAAGGGGAGGAAGAGAAAACAAAGACCCGTTATGACTTCTTAGGCAACAAGTAGAGAAAATCTTGCGCCTCATACTACGGAGTTAAGATGGCTAGGAACAATAAGATGGCCGTCACAGAGGAGAACAAACTTAACGCATTCTAAATTGCAAAAATCAAGAGAGAGTCCTGTCCTAGCAACAATGGGACTCTAGTATTTTTGTCCTTGCCTCAAGCACACTGAAAGTAGCAGCGAATAATACTGTGGCAATTAGAGTTGAGACGAGCATACATGAATTTGCTGTGTCCTTCACCCACTACTCCCTTTCTCAAGCAATGTTTTGTGCTTCTCCACAAATCTATTCCAAAAGGTCATCCCCCTATCCTTGGGGATTCTCCAAAGGCGGTGGTTCTCATGATAGGGATAACCTAGCTTTTCACGGCCTATGCATGAAACTCACAAATAGGCGTTTTGATAAGTAGATAAAGTATTGAAAATTTTCAAAAAACAAACAAGGGAACATGTCAAGGAGATTAAGACTTATCCAACACTTGATGCAAAATTGCTTAAAGGTCAAGTTGCATGTTTATATCTAGATCATGTCAAAACAAAAGATAATCACAAAAAAGGAAAGGGAAAAAAAGGAACTTCTTACTTTACTACTTCTACCATGAAGAAAATAATTAATATTGATAATAGATTCAATGTCATAGCAAGAGTATCAAAATTTTAGACCATACTTAAAATTTTCCTCTAAAATATTTTAATGTGAATCTAAAAGTGAAGAAGGTGTAACTAAATTGAAGAGAGAAAACACTACCTTGAAGAGAGGGATATTTTGGTCAATTAATTGAAAAAAGGAGTGCCTTAACTTAGATAGGAGTGGAAACAACGTGATCCTATGATAATTATAACTAAGCGTAGTTATTAAACAGATGAAAAGAAAGGTGCTTACCTCATACCATTGGAGCTCTCTGTGCATTTGAAAAGCTGCTCCGACCACGTTAGTTACAGCCTCGGAACTAGGGCTGTACGATGCTACTACATGCATCATCGCCATTTGAATCTTCCCATGTAGGCCCTGGGACTAATGACAATTCAGCGATCGAGCTTAATTTCAAAAAGAGTCCGAGAATCCTTTGTTGACGAGGCTCCACTGCGTGTCATCAAACTGTTATCATAAGGCCTAATCCGAATAAGTTCCGGGAAAAACTGAAAACAAAAGTTCATGATTTCACTGATTCCCTTGGCTGTAGCTTGAAAGAGCAGGTCCCAGTTTCCAAAAAAATCGGTGATCTCGGTGGTATTCATGTAAGAGATCGCCATGCAAGCTTGTTTTGCCAACTTGACTGCTGTCATGGGTCTCACCTTCAAATCATGAACTCTCTTGATTGTAGGAACTACATAATGTCAACGAAAAAGAAAGAAAAAGAATATGAAAAACGAAGGGGCAACAATTGGATTAAGAAAAAAGTTCCCCAGCTTTGGGTCCCAAATGTTTTCAAGACACAAATTGCATCTAACAACAGTTTTTTTTTTTTGAGCAATTTTTTTTTTGGGCAAGCATGTAACAACAGTTTACTAATTGTCATAATTTCCCACATTTAGATCTTGGATTGGCGGCTGATTGGGAAAACGATCTCATTCTTTTTTAATTTTTAATGTTTTAGGAAAGCTATTTTGATTTTCTTTTTCCTCCTTTGGGATTCAGTCCTCAATTTCAAAGTGTGAGTTTTGGTAATTGCTGATGCAAAGTACAAAAAAAGTTATAAAATCATTTTTGGCATTTTCCAAGAAAAAGGTTTATATATTATGTCTGGATGAAAAAAAAAAAATATTGGATGTGAAGATAGTAGGAGTGATTAGAAAGTACCTGAAGAAAGTGATCTTCCTTGAAGTTCAAACAAGGCTTTGTAATGTTAATCATAATTAAGAGAATATAATTATAAGACTTAATATGATAGAACAACTCTGAAAATAACCATGCTAATGATGTCTGTCTAGCTAAAGTAAATCACAGTACTAGTTACATATGTAAGATTATAATATTATTCAAATACGCATAGCAACTAGTAATAAAAGATCATATTCAGCGTACAATCCCTTGAATTGTTATTTATGCGGCAAAGTTTTTTCTTTTTCCATTCTATCTCTAACAATATCAAAACTTCCACATGAGGTCACATAATGTTATGTGAGCTTGGACTTTACTTGTAACACCTAAATGACATAGTGGGTAAACTTGACTCTATCATAAAATAACTTTTGATTTGAAAAACAATACGCAACGACACTATGCTTTTGTTTCCTCTTCGTTCTTTGGCAAAAGAAAAGAAGAATTAGGGACAATATTAAGGGTATTTTGGGTACATATAAAAGTTGGGTGAAGATGACAATTTCAACCACGGGCTAAAGTTGTGATTAAGTTTTGGGAGCTATTGGATTTTTTTTAGCGGTTAGGTGGTGTTTAGACTAATTTTCACACATTTCGAGTGGACCATCATTTTGGGTAATCTTAAGAGCGTGTTCTCCTATATTCAGGATCTCATTTTCTCAGTATTTCCAATCAATCTGAAATATGGGATTATAAGACGAGGAGAAAATTCCTTTAATATCTAACTACCAGCTTGTTTGTATAGGATATATAACTTGGGGTGGAATTGTTGATGCATGATTTTGTTGGGACCCACGAAATTCATCCCGACCGAATGATAAACAATTATTTTTAGGAAAATATTTTTCAAATCATTCATTTTTGAAAACAAATGAAGCCTTAGGCCTTAAATATTTCATCCATAATGGAAGAAACAAATACACATGGGTTCATTGTTCTTATTTTTCCAAAAAGATTAACATGCTTGATAGAGATGATCAAGCGAACATGATTTCACCAATCAAGATTGAAGGAGAAGGGCTAGATTTACGTAACTCTTATTCCATGTCTTCTTCTTAGATCATTTAGCCATAAGCAAGAAATTCCTAAATTAACATCAAATGTTGCCTCAATTTGCAGTTTCGTGTAATTTTTTTCACTTCTTGTTTTTCAATTTCACGACTCTTGTTATTAGAATTTGGTGAATATCTGAAATCTTTCAAAATATAAAAATATTAACACAGAAAATCATATATAACTTTGTTTGAGTTTGAATAATTTTTTGAAGGATTTTTATTAGATCTATTGATGGTGTAAAGAATAAGTTACACATTTACTGTTGGATGGTTGATATGTGGAAAAATTAAATTACAAAACTGACTTCAAATATACATGTCACTCATCCAATGTTGAATGTGTAACACATGCAATGGAATGGGAAAAGTACAAAAAAATTATAAACCTATTGTTTTAGTACCAATTCAATCTTAAACCTTTTAATTGAAATAATTTAGTCATAAACATTTTCATATTAGTACCAATTTAGTCCATCCGACTAATTTAGGCCGGAAATTGCATACGTAGATGCCGGTTATCCTACGTGGCATAGTAGCGTCAACATAGACATTTTAAAATAATTTTAAATAATTTTTTGATTTTTAATATTTTTTTAAATTTTTTTTTTTTTTTTTTTTTTTTTTTTTCCTTTGGTCTATGGCTAGTACCGATCGTGCCCAATGACTAGCCACAAGCAAGGGTCATGAAGAAAAGGAAAAAAGGAAAGGAAAAAAAGGAAAGGAAAAAAAGGAAAAAAAAAAGGAAAAAAATTTGAAAAAAAAAAATTATTTAAATGCTCACGTCAACGCCGACCATGTCACGTAGGACTCCGGCACCAACATCAGCAATTTCTAGCCTAAATTTACCAAATGAACTAAATTGATACCAATGTAAAAATATTTAGAACTAAATTGCACCATTAAAATATTTAAGACTAAATTGATACTAATGTAATAGATTTAAAACTTTTTGGTACTTTTCCCTATGATAGACCCAACACATTATTTTCCAGATTGTGGCAAGGAACTAAGTAGGAGCTTTTTTCTACTTATAAAAAGAAAAAAACAAATAAGCCATAGACTTTTAATTGGAGAGAGAGGACAAAGATAGAGATGGTATCTTGATAAAATGGAATCATACTTACAATTTTGGTGACATTCCAAAGTAATTTTAAAGGATATTGAAGCACTACTACAATTAGATTGCAAAGAAAACCCAATCACTGAATATGAAATCATTGTAAGACCTTGTAATTCATTCGTTACATTATCTAAAATCAATTAAGTTATATGGTACTTGTGCACTTGGTTGAATCATATGTGGTTCGATTTCAGGCCATTATTCAAGTAAAACTAGGTTAAGGAACCAGCATATATCATATGAAGAAACAATCATTCCCATTTCTTTTGCTAGTATGGAGGAATCAATTTAAAAAATTGACTAAAGCCATGTTTGATAACACTTCAAATAGTGCATGATTATATTTGGTGAATTTTTTGTTCTCCAAAAAAAAAAATAACAATCTTTTTTTTTTTTTTGGAATAAAAATCAGTCTTTTTTTTTTTTTGTTCCTAGGAATAAATCTATAACATAATCAAGAAATAGAAAAAAAAATTGCCTCTTATTTCTAGAAACAATTCTAGAATCAAGCTTAATTTTTTCTTCTTTTCTCTTTTCTCTTTCTTCTTCTTTTCTTCTTCTTCTTCTTCTTCTTTTGGCTAGTTGCTTCTTCCTTGGCTATATGGCTAATGACCGTTGACAAGGGCCAACGACCTAGCTAGAGTGTCATCAGCCCTTAGCGATGTCAAGCCACAATGAGACTTGTCGACCGAGCCTCGCTGTGGCTAGGTGAGGCTCAACCTCGGTAGATTCGAGGGAGGTCAATCTTGCTCGGCCAAGGTGAGGCCGAGCCTCACCCAGCCACCCTCACCCAGCCACCAACAAGGCTTGGCCTCGCCCAGCTCATGGTGAGGCTTGGGTCGCCAACCCTCGTCTAGTTGATGACCGAAGGAAGGAGTAGTTGAAAAGGGAAAAAAAAGAAAAAAAAAAACTTTAATAAAATTATTAAAATAAAATGGTTTGGACTAGAAATTTTAAGGGTTTTATCAAATGTATTTCTATTCTGAGAATATAAATTTTGGGCAGTATACTAAAAGCATTTAAATGCTAAAAAATTGTTCTCAAGAACAAAATAAATAATAAAAATCATTTCTGAACAAAAATTCTTCTCAGGAACATAATCATTACCAAATGCACCATAAAAGTTCAAAATCATGGCAGATCCGAAGATAATGCCCAAACAACAAAAATACATACCCATTTGGATCCGAATTTTTATTTGTTGGTTTGTAGCTCAAGTTCGCCGGTATACCTTCAGTTCAAAACAAAATAGTAGGCGACGAGCCAGGTATGATCATCTTGAAGGAAATCAGTAATGAAGAGATGCAAGTGCAGAAAGTACGGATTTGTATATCAATGCTTCCAAAACACTGAGCCTAGTTCCGCTGGGAAAGTGAGATTCCATCATCGCCAACACCCACAGTATATTTCTGCTTTCATGCTTTGTGCTTCTTCTTTTTTGAGTTCGAGAAACTATAATCTTTCTTGGGTTTCTTCTCCTTCTCGTATTCTCTTTTTGCCACTGATTGTGACCGAGACACCTGCCATTTATTTGATCATTTGCCTGAGTGAAATCAGTGTACCAATCTTAGAAATGTTCATACATATTTACGTCTGGTTGATTGTAATGTGTTCAAACTAAGATCTATGTGTTCGATCTACTCATTATAACTTGGAATTTTGACCCTACAATCCACGGCCAAAAACCCCACGTACCATGTTTAATTGATCAGGATTAGTGTACCTTGATGTATGATCACCTATTGGATGTTAAATCAAGATTCATCTGTGCTAGAAGCTTCTCCGTTGATTGATAGCGTTGATGTCAAGTTTCCTATATTTCAGTTCCATCATGTACAAATCTAGTCATTTGTTAACGATTTGCTTATAACCAGCTTGGTCTTAGTTGGTTGATGGTGTTTGTCTCGGTGTATGTCCATCTTCAATGCATTCGATTGCTGATGTGCTCACTGTATTGAGATAATACCAATTTGTTGAGTTACAGATTATGTCTATTCTGGGTGCGCTTGCTGTCCGTATGTCTTGACAGTTGCAGTCTTGCAATGTTGCAAGTGATGCGCTGTTTGTTGATTTTCATTCGTAGTCTATGGTCCATGATTGATAATTCCCGATAATTACATGGTGATTGAACTTCTAGTACACTGGGATTGAATTCATAGTTGCTTCACATGCTCAGTGTTTTTTCTATTTCAATGCAAACTTGGACTTTATATCTTCAGGAAGTCAATTGGAGATGTTGTTCATGTCGGTTTGCATCTTGATTTTTGTCGACGAGACTATAGAAGAGCGAGACCAGGACAGTTTGGCCATTTACCTTCTTTGTATGAACTTTGTGAGAATGCATAGAAATATAGAGATATTTGCATGATATAATCCTGCCGTGTTAACTGGGGCGTAGTAACATGCCTAGTGCTCTTGAAAGATAAGCTTTGGTTTCACGAAATAATGAATAATTGTGCATGTGCGGCAGCTGGTGAGTGGTGGCAATGATTCTGAGGTGGTCGGAGCAATTGTCGGAGTTGGTCGTCGGTGGATTAGGACAGGTATGGTTCTACGCGTGAAGCCACTGTATGTGAGTTTCTGGTAAAGAATATGAGAAAATCTGAGTCAACAGAAGTCTTCACTTCAATGGTTAGTTTAAGTTGAGTCAAGATTAGAATGTTTAAGAGAAGATGAAAAAATGAAAGAGTAAAACATGAAAACGAGAGGGTCAGAGAGGTGAGTTCAAGTGTTCTGGAGAAGGACCGAGTAATGAAATGAGAAAAAAAAAAAAGATAAATAAAAAAATTCCGAAAAAAAAAAGAAAAGAAAATTGGATTAGAAAAATATGCTTTAATTAGGTTGTTAGATTTTTTGTATTAGTTTTAGCTTAGTTTCATTTCATTAGAATTCGCATAGTTAGAAAAGTTGTATTCCTTGATTTTGTGTAAGTCATGTGGTTATTTGCTTGGTTGGTGATTTGTGTGTTCATTTTAGATTAGATTGTGAATTCTTATTTTTAGTTATATTCATTTAGGATTAGTTTATCTGATTAGTCCCGTTGAATAATATTAATTTAGGTTGAGAAATATAACCGAAAAATTAAAAATAGTAAATTAAAAACAAAACTTCAAAAGATTAAAAAAAATCATAGTAAATAGCTCAGTTGAACTTAGAATTTATCTCAAATAATTGTGTGAAAGTGTTGTAACCTAAGTAACATGACAAGACACGACATAACATACCGACACGTCGTTTCTTAAAAAATAGATAATTTTGACATGCTAAGACACATTGTATTGTAACACATTATTTATTAAATGTATATTTTTATTTATACATTAATTTTTGTGATTATTTTAATCAAATTAATTTGATTCAAATTCACAAATAAATAAATAATAAAATAGACCCTAGAATAAATTTACATTAAAAACATTAATCTACTATTTTGTTAATACCATTCATTGTTTCAATTTGATAAATTCAACTGCACTATAATAATCCATAAAACTTAGAAGAAAAAAAGAAGCAATTCATATTTTGGACTTGCGTGTCAAAGTGTGTCGGAAGAAAAGAGAAAAAAAAAAAAAACTTGAGATTAAATTGTGTGTCATGAGAAGTGAGAATCGAAAGAGAAGAGAATACTACCTTTTTTTTTTTTTGACCCCTAATTTATTGAAAATTTTAAAATGTGTGTCAAAGTCACATATCATAATTCAAAACTCGCATGTCAAAATTTTCAACTTGTGTGTCAGAGAGTTTTGGGAAAATTGGTCAGGTGTTGGATTTTCCGACATGTGTTGACCGAGTGTTGGAGAGTGTTGAAAAGTATCGGAGAGTGTTGGATAAGTGTAGGACTATTTGACATGATACGAAAGTTTCCGAAAAGTCTCGGTACTTCTTAGTTTTATAACCTTAGAGAAATTTGAAAGAGACTAAATGAGCACTGAATATCATAAGGTCGAATTGGGACACCAACTTACGATGACAAGATGCTAACCAAGGGTTTCTCGTTTCTCTGAAAGTTTCGATAACCCTAATTACCCATTTTAAGGAAGGATAGTGTCTAAAGTCAAGCTCATATGGGCTGTTGTCCTAAAACTTAATAACGAAGTCATATTATATTCTTTACCCGACTCGTAGGAGGTTACCTTACTGCATTTTTTTTTTTTACTTGTTCTTTCATTACTATCTCTGATGAATTAGTTGTGATTCTTTTACACTTCATTTTGAGATGTGATTTGCTTGTTATACTTAAATGGTTAGGTTACATTTTAGGATCATAATAAACATCAAAAACATTAAATGGACACTTAGTGGACAACAATCTTAGGATTCATAATTTGGTAAAAAGACAGTGTGAACACTTTTACTGACAAATAATCAAGTTTTAGGTACCAAAAATGCATTAGTTAGATAACTAATGTTATCAAATCCCCAACCTTAGATCTCCAGTTGCATAAAAAGTGATGTATTTTCCCATATCTCATTTGGTTTATAGCCAACCTCAATAACCTAGAGGTGACTCTCTCATATAAAATTCTCATAGAGTTAATTGAATCAAAATGAAAGTCCCACGTTGCACAATGCATGAGTTTGAGAGAGCTGGCGCAGATTGATGATCGTCGGTTCTTAACTCAACATTACCTTTGAACCCATCTTTCCTAGACTATTCTAGAGGCTCACAACAAGTCATAAATTTTTACACAAAATTTCAATGTAATCATCTCGACCAATTTTCACTAGAAATCATTGACTTGCGAGTGTGCCGCACAAGATGGCCAACAATGAATGAATTGCCATATTAGCGATTTTTTATGATAACTTACTAGAATGACTATATTAGAATTTCACACAAAGGTTAATAACTTAACTGGCAAAATTGAAATTTTCGACTGAATTTGATCCATACTATAGTTTTAAGACTGATAGAGTAAATTTCCTAAATTATTTATGTGTATATAAATTTTATGCAGTTGTTCATGCATATGTGGATTTTATTTTGAAATATATATATATATATACAATTAGATGGATGATTAAAGACCTATGACTGTTATAATTCCATGTGCTTTACAATTTAGGTGGACAGAATCTTATATCTAATGTAATTCCAATTTTATAGTTCTTAAGATATAGTCATGCATCTAGTATTATGTCTATCATTGATATTCTTTACATAGAGATTTTTTTTTTTTAATTATCAAACCATTCATCTCGAGAGCACGTCTGAAGAACATTAAATGTTTGAAAAGTCAATTTAATCATTGTCCATATTTTGGTAATTAATATTTTAAAGTAATTATTTTATGTGTGTGTGTGTGTGTGTGTGTGTGTGTGTGTGTGTGTATGTTCAATTTTGACTTATCTATATTATAATAAAGTAGTTTTTTTTTTTTTTTTTTTAAGTTGGTGGACAAATTCCTGCATCCAGGTTATTAAAAAGAAAAATTATATGTGCATATTGTGGCAATAAATGATTGAAAGTAATTGTTATGTATGGATATATTATATTATGAAAGATCTATATAGAACTAACCATCGAAAAATTTACAGCCGGTAGAATTCCATCTATTTTACAATTATTGGGAACAAAGTCTTATATCTGGTATAAATCCAATTGCCTTATAGTTCATAAGAAAATAAAGGCCGACATTTGATATAAATCTTATCACCGGTATTCTTTGTTTATAGATCCTCCTGTATATGAAATTGTTCGTCTCGAGAGCATCTATTAGAAAAATTAAATATTTTAAAATTATTTCATGAGGAAAGTCGTAATCCATGATTGTGCATATTACGGCAATGAACTGTTTAAAATAATTGTTTATGTATGTGTGTGCGTGTGTGTATATATATATATATATATATAGGTTTGTGAAATATCTATAATAGAATATGTTTTTTCAAAAGGATGAACTATTAAGTTGATGGAACAAATTCAAGCCTTTAAGCTATAAAAGGAAAAAATAAATGTTTGAAATGTTATATTTGGTCGTGCAATTTGGTTAATAAATGTTAAATATAATTGTTTGTGTGTGTGTGTGTGTGTGTGTGTGTGTGTGTGTGTGTGTATAGAGGTTTGTGAAATATCTATAATAGAATAAGGGCGATTTTTCAAAAGGATGAACTATTAAGTTGATGGAACAAATTCAAGCCTTTAAGCTATAAAAGGAAAAAATAAATGTTTGAAATGTTATATTCCCTGATCGTGCATATTTGGTTAATAAATGTTAAATATAATTGTTTCCGCTGCGTAGAGATTCTATTTAGAAATAGCTGGACGTTCCATATTTAAGTTGATGGGAAAAAAAATCCCTGCATCTAAATTACAAAATGAAAAACAAAAAAAAAACTAATTTTTAAAAAGTAACATTCCAAGATTACGAATACTGGGTAGTAAATTTTTAAAATAGTTTTTCATATATTTATAGACTTTACTTTGGTATATGTATAGGATGACACTTTAAATTGATTAAATTATTCTATAAATGGATCTCCGGTAACAAAAAATGAAAATCAAAATTTGCATAGAATAAATTTTCATATGCTTTGAGTAAATGCATTAAGTATTGCATTACACGCACTGCAACCAACTATAACGAACGCTTATTACCCTCAAATCAAATTCGTCAATCACATGAGCTCGCCCAATAATTATGCCTCACTCCCAAATGCTATTGGGACGAAAGATGCTGGGTCCTTAAGTGGATTTAACCATTTGGTATAGTAGGGGAAGCTGTAGTACTACGAATAAAGCCACCGGGACAGAGGTCAGCAAAATAATAGGAATGAGAACCCACTCCACCAGTCTCTTATCCAGCACAATTGTGAGAGTTGCAGCGAAGGCCACCAGCATGAATGCCAAGGAAAGAAATAGAAAAGAAAGTCCCATTATGATCTTCTTAGGCAACGCTTCAAGAAAATCTTGCACCTTATACCGCGATGTTAAGATGGCTAGGAATAGCAAGATGGCTGTCACAGAGAAGAACAAACCTAACACATCCGAAATTATGAAAACCACGAAAGAGTCCTTTCCTAACAACAATGGGACTCCACTTTTGTCATTATTCCCTCCAGGCACAGTGAATGCAGCAGTGAACAATACTATGGCAATTAGAGCTGAGGTGATCATACATGAATTTGATGTGTCCTTCATCCACTTCTCTCCACTCTCAAGCAAATCTTTGTGGTTCTCCACGAATGAAGTCCAAAATGTTTTACTCCCCATGTACCGGTCTCTCATGTCAGGGACGACCCAGCTTTCCATAGCCTAACAAACAGAGGAGTTTTGATAAGTGGATACGGTTATGAACATTTAAATAAATAAATAAATAAGACAAACGAGGGAACATTTTAAGGAGACCAAGACTTATCCAATGAAACTGCCTGGAGGTAAAGTCACATGTTAAAATCTAGATTATGTCGAAATAAAAGACAAGCACAACAAGTGAAGAGGAGAGAGAGAACAAAAGAGGAACTTCTTACTATACCACTTCTATCATAAATAAAGTAATTAATATCAATAATAGATTCAATCTCATAGCTGAGGATCAATGTTTTCAGAACATGCTTTAAACTTTCCTCTTAAATATTTAATGAGAATTTGAAAGTGAAGAAGGTATAACTAGGTTGAAGAGAGAGAAACATTACATTGAAGAGAGGGATATTTTGGTAAGTTAACTAAAAAAATGAGTGCCTTAACCGAAATGGGAGTGCAAATAGCTAGGCTTATGATAATTATCATTAGGGGTGAGAATGGTTCAAGAGAGAAACCTAAAACCTGAGAATCGGAACTGATGGGAACTTGTTCGATTCTGGGTTCCAACTTCCAAGATATGCGAGGTAAGTTCTAAGTTCCAAAAATTAGGGAACCTATTTTCATGGGTAGTCCAAGATTCTAGGTTGGTGGAATTTAAAACTTAGAACTTAGAATCTAAAACAAGTTTTGTGTTTTTCTTGATCCATGTTTTCAAGTGATCCTATGATATTTCCTAGCATTTGATAATGAGTGTTTAATCTAGGACTATTAGTCTAAGTTTCCATTTTATAATCGAGACTTTTACTTTGTTAATGTTTTATATTTTTTAATGTCTATATATAAGTTATGGTAAATAAATTGTAGCAATGAATGATGGTCATTAAAGGTGATAATTCACTCAATCGTTCAATTAATAATACAGGTTAGTCATTTTATTTTATTTTTTTGGTCGATTAATACAGGTTAGTCATTAAAGGTGATATTTCACTTAATCATTCAATTAATAATACAATTGGAATCTAGATAGTCTTTGGAACTGACTTTGGAACCTGTAGTAGGGTAAGTTCCAATTTTCAAGGTATAAAGAATAGGTTTCAGATTTCAAAAAATGATGAACTTGTTCCAACGAGTCGATTCCAAGTTCTAGATGGAACTTGTATGGAACCTATAATTGCTTATCTCTAATTATCATTACATGCAATATTCAATATATGCAAAGAAAGACACTTACCCTATACCATTGGAGTTCTCTTTGCATTTGAAAGGCTGCTCCGGCCTCGGTAGTTACTCCATCGAAACTACGATAGTAGTATGCTGCTGCACTCATCATATCTCCCGAGTCTTGCTCTGAAGGCCCTGGAACTAAAGACAACTCATTGGTTGAGCTTACCTGCAAAAAGAGTCCGAGAGTCTTTTCTTGGCGAAACATCACCGCATGTGTCGTCAACCTCTTATTATAAGGCGTAACCCAAATAAGCTCTGGGAAAAACTGAAAACAGAGCTTCAGGAAATCATCGAATCCCCTGATTGTCGCTTCAAATAGACGTCGGTCGTCTAGGTAAAGAATGGAGATCTCGGTAGTGTTCATATAAGAGATTGCAATGCAAACTTGTTTTGCCAACTCGATTGCCGTCACGTGCCTTAGCTTCACCTCGTGAACTCTCTTGATTATAGGAACTACAAAATGTAAAAAAAAAAAAAAAAAAAAAAAAGAAGGGAAAATGAAAATGAAAAGCGAAGGAGCGGCAACTGGATTAAGAAAAAAGTTCTCCAACCCTGGGTCTCAATTTCTTTTAGACACCAAATTGCATCTAACAACAGTCTGCTAGTTGTCATAATTCACCGCATCTAGAGCATGCGTTGGCAGGTGATTGGGAAAACGATCTCATTCTTTCTTTTTCTTTTTTAAATTTTTTAGGAAAGCTAATTTTTTTTTTTCTCCTTTGGGATTCTGTCCTCAAATGCAAACAGTGGGTTCAGCAATTGCTGATGCGACGTACAAAAAAAAAGGTATCAAATCAATTTGGCATTTTCCCAGAAAAGGTTTATATCATGTCTAAATGAAAAAAAAAAAAGAAGGTAAAAGCGATTATAGTGCAACTGAAGAAAGCGATCTGCCTTGAAGTTCAAACGAGGCTCTATAATTAAGACAATATAATTATAAGACTTAACCTGATAGAAAAACTCTAAAAATAGCCACGCTAATGATGTCTAAGTAGCTAGGGTAAATTACAATAGTCTTTGTAGATATAAGATTATTTTAGACAATATAATTAAAATATGTACAGCAGCTACTAACAAAAAAATTATATCAATCGTACAAACCATTGTATTGTTATTTATGCCCAACACGAGCAAAATATTTTTTTCTCTCATTTTGTCTGTCTCTAACAAAACCAAAAATTCCACATGAGGTCACATAACGGTACATGCCTATTTGAGTTTACTTGTTACACCGAAATGACATAGTAAGTATTTGGTTTGGCTTTTGCAGAAAGTCTTTGGAAAAATGCAAAAGATTTTAGGCTTCATCAGTTTCACGAAAAATGTAACAATTCTGCAAAAACGTTTTCCAGGAAGCCATATTCCAAGAAAGTGATAATATTTTTCGGTATTTGGCTGAAACTTACAAATGAGATAAAAAAATATTTTCCATCATTTGGTATAGAAAATCTCATTTGATTTTCCTTTATGCTCTTACTTTAATTTATGAAGTATTGATACTCTCTGGGAGCTTTTGTGTCGTGTCGGAGATTTTGATGTGTGTTCAATACTCGGTCAATAAGTGTTAGAAGGTCAACCCTCCCGATATTTGAGTTTGGAATTCTGACACGTGATTCCGACACACATAGAGTCAATTTTAAAATTTTCAATAAAATGTAGATGTGTAAAAAATAAAAATAAAAATAATCAAGGGGAAAGAAGAAAAACTTTGTCATCTCTTCTCTTTTGACTCTTACTCCCATGTCACACAATTCACCCCCAAGTTTTTTTTTTCTCTTCTCTTTCAGCATGTTCTAACACACAAGTTTAAAATGTGGATTGCTAGTTTTCTTTTTCATCCAAGTTTTATGGATTATTAGAATGAAATTGAAACAATTAATTATATTAACAAATGGTGGATTAATTTTTTAGGGTAAATTCATTCTAGGCTCTTTTTATGATTTATTTGTGAATTATAATCAAATTAATTTAATTAAAATAGTCATAAAAAAGGTAATTTATCATGTTTATATAAAAATATACATTTAATATATAACATATTCCAACGTACCGAATTCTCTATTTTTTTTTTAAAGAATGATATGTTGATGTATTGTGTCATGTCGTGTCCGTTGCATGTCGCATGTTGTTGTTAGTGCTACTTAGCCTTTAATAATTTTTTTTATTTTTATTTTTATTTTTTTTTTTGTAAAAACATAGAATTGTTATTTATTTCTTTTATTTCTTTTTCTTTTTTTTTCTTTGGCCAATCGCCAACCACAACAAGGGCTGGTGACTAGCCTCAAGTGAGCCAAGCCAAGCCAAGCCAGCCTTGGGCAAAACTCCTTCTCACTAGATCCGACAAGATCAAGCTCACCGAGACCAATGAGCTCAAGTCTCGCTAGATTGGCGAGCTTGTCCCTCGCCTATGTTCAGTCGTTGTGGCTGGTCGGAAGAAGCAAAAGGAAATGAAAGAAACAAAAATGATTAAAATTTTTTTTAAAAATAATTTATTAAAAATCTATTTTTAAATAAAAATCATTAAAATATCGATATTTTTAAAAAATAAAAATAATAAAAAATTTGATTTAAAAAATTATTTTTTTAAGAATGAATGTTTCATTAATAAAAACTCAAGCTCAAGCATTGACAACTCATGCACGACCTACATGGATTGAAGCTTAACTCTTGGGGACTAGAGCTCCAAAGTTAGGGCTCAAGCCTAATCTTCATGGATGGGGTAAGATAGCATAAGCACCATGGGCTCGGGCCCGGGGCATAGGGCATAAGCACCATGGGCTCGGGCCCGGCCTCAATGGACTTGGGCATAGGCGCTAGGGGCTTGGGCCTAGGAACCGGAGTCCTAAGGCTGGCCTCATTGAACCCATATTCGATCTCGATAGACTTGTGCCCAAGCGTTAGAGACCTCGTCCTGGCCTCAATGGACCTAAGCTTGGACCTCGATGGACCCATCCCCAGCATTGGAGACTAGGAACCAACATTAGAATTCTCATGTTCAAATATAGAATTTCAAGTTCAAGCACCAATACCTAATCATATTTGAAAAAAAAAAAAAATCGATTTTTTCAAAATGGAAATCATTTTCCTGAATTTAAGCATAGTTTTCCATTAACTAAGAAAACATTTTCATTGACTCATTTTCCTAAGCGATTCAAATGTCCGAAAATAGAAAAAAATTTCTTGAAAAATATTTTCCATGTAACAAACAGAGCCCTAGGTTAAAGAGATTCTTTAAAATGCAAGTAGTGTTTAGTATATTGTAATTTAAAAGTGTATTAAGAAGCAACGTTGGTGTTTGGGAAAATCACACTTTGTGAGGACTTCCGTTATTTTTTATAGAAAAAACCTCAAAATTAGCAAAGGGCTCAACGACCAGCAGCTTGAGACCTTTGCTGACAACATTGCACAAGGTTAGGATATTTCTGGATTTATGAAAGTTTAGTGATGGTAAAGTTGGAATTAAAAATAGTTTAGCATTCTAGAAATGCTCAAAGGTCAAAGCACTTCCAGACTTATCTTGATTTAAAGGCCCTCAGAGGCATTTGGAAATGCAATTGCATCTCTCTAAAAACTCTTAAAAAAATTTATTACACGGTACTTGAATATGTGCAAGGGGCTTTAGAGTACAAAAACCTTTGGGAAAATATATCATGAAAGGGTCTATGTTTAGAGCAAGAATTTAACAAATGCAGGCATTCAATCCCCTTGCGGTGCCTCTCTCAAGCCTTACCCTATCAAGACTGACTTTTAGTATCCAACTAAACTCTTATTCCAAACATAAGGCTTTCTAGCATTTGTTTTGGTGCACAAGATCCATATGAGGGCGAGTGCAAAGCATACTACCAGGACAAGGTGCTATCTTGCCGTTCTAAGACCTCTAATACCGGATAGAAATTTGAAGTGAAGAAGGGAGCATTAACTTTGCATGGTTTAAGCACACAAACACACGATTTTATTGATGAATGCTACTCTTTTGATGCTAGAAGATAAAGACCTATGACATGGTTCTGAACCCTATACACCATTTAATAGTGCAAGGTAGCAACAACAGAATCTACTACTTAGGGAGGTCCACTAATTTTGAGTTGAACTTTAGGGTAGTGAAAAGTAAGTGCCATATTGAAATTTGGAAAGAGGGCGACATTGTTCCAGCATTCAAGATAGTCTCAACTGTCTCAATAACTTTTAATTTGATAAAAATACACAACGACACTATTTTGTTTCCCTTTTTGTTCATTGACTAAAATAGAAGAAGAATAAGGTACAAGGCTAAAGGGCATTTTGGGGCATTCAAAAGTTGGGTGAAGATGACAAGTGCAACTACAAGTAAAAGTTGTGAATAAGTTTTGGGAACTACAGGATCTTTTTTAGTGGCAGGTGGTGTTTGGGCTAATTTTCGCGTGCTGTAAGTAGTCCACCTTTTGGGTAATCTTAAGAGCCCATTATCACAAATCAGCCTAATGTATTCAGGCATTTTTTTTTTTTTTTTTTTGAGTGCTTCCCACAAATCTGAATTATAGGATTATAAGGAGAAAACTCCCTTATTATCTCACTAGCAGCTTGCTAGTATAGGATATATAACTTGGGCTGGAATTATGGGATGCATAGTTTTGTTGAGACCCACGAAATTCACTCCCATTGAAATATTCTTCTATTTCAAGCCCTCCCAAACAAATTATTCTGATTATTCCTATTTGCTCCTCTTCCTATTCTTCGCACCTTTCTGAAGTTGCTAAAAAATATGTTAATTTACTATGTTAATTTGATTAAATGATAAACTCATGCTAAGGGAAATATCAAAAAAATCATAAACCTATTGCACGATACTTATTTGATTATAAACATTTCAATTGGGTTAATTTAGTCTTAAATCTTTTCATATTTTGTTAACTGAGTCCATCTAGTTAATTTTGGCCAAAAATCATTTGACGTTGATGTAGCGTCTTACATGGCACAGCTGGTGCTAACGTGGATAATTTTTATTAAAAGAAAAAAATTGAATATTTATTTAATTATTTATTTTTCCTTTCTTTTTTGTTTGTTTCATTTTTGTTGGTGAGGGTTGAGGCCCAACAAGCCCTCGTTGCCATGGGAAAATCTGGGGATGGTAATGGGCAAGGGCTTGAAGGGTCTCATCTAGGGCCTCACCTTGGGCCTTCGTGGCCAAAATGAAATGAAAAATAAAGAAATAAAAAAATAAAAGAAAATATAAAAAAATTCAAAAATAATTATAATATTATTAAAAAATGTCAATGTCAATGTCAGCTTCAACTATACCATTGTTGTTAGCATCTACATTAGCAATTCCCAATAGAAACTTGATAGAATGGATTCAATTGGGAAAATGTGAAAATATTTATAACTAAATTAGCCCAATTGAGAGGTCTACGACTCAATTGGTATCAACGTGATAGGATTAGAACTTTTTTTTTTGTACATTCCCCCTGATGCTATTATCTATTGCAACCTTATTTTGGAGTCAATGACGTTAGGGGCTTGTCCTAAGTCCCATGCCCAATTCTTGCACTTTCTCATCGTTTTTTTTTTTTTTTTTTTTTTTTTTGGTGCTGTACTGGGATGAAGTAGCAATCAAAGAAAAAAAAAATTAGGCTCTAAGCACTTCGCCCATAATGAAAAAGACAAATACAAATGGGTTCATGTTTCTTATTTTTTCCAGAAAGTTTTACACGCTTGATGGAGATGATGAAGCCAACATGATTTCACGAATCAAGATTGAAGGAGAAGTCCTATGTTTATGTAACTCTTATTCCATATTTTCTGTTTAGATCATCTAGCCATAAGCAAGAAATTCCTAGGTTAACATCATATCTCGCTTCAATTTGCAGTTTCAAGTATTATTTTTCACTTTTTTCTTACAATTTTGCAACTCTTGCAATGAGATTTTGGTGAATTTTAGATATATTTTAAAATATAAAAAATAAAACAGAAAATCATATATAACTTTGTTTGAGTTTGAATAATTTTTTTGAAGGATTTTTATTAGATCCCTCGGTGGTGTAAAGACTAAGTTGTACATTCAGCGTTGGAAGAGATATGTGGAAAAATTTAATTACAAAACTAACTTCATACATGAATATCACTTATCCAATTGTGAATATGCAATGGTTTTTCCACACAAAAGTTGGCCCAACACAAATCTTTTTTTCAAATTATGGCAAAGAATTTTCCTACTTATGAAGGAAGTAAAAAACAAACAAGGCATAGACTTTTAGTTGGAAAAAGAGGGATAGAGATAAAGATGGTATCTTGATAAGATGGAAGCGTACCTAAAATTTTGGCAATATTCCAAAGTGACCTTGCAAGACATTGAAGCGCTACAATCAAGATGCAAGAGAAAACCTAGTCACTGGATATGAAATCATTGTAAAACCTCGTAATTCATTTGTCACATTGTCTAATCAATTTAGTTATACAAGATTTATGCACGTGATTGGATCATATGTGATTTGTTGGGGATAGTTGATCCATGAAGTAATTCGATTTTAGGCCATTATTCAAGTAAAACTAGGTCAAGGAACCAAAAGATATCCCCCAAAAAAAAACCATTTCCAATTTCTTTCACTAGTACGGAGGGAATCGATCTAAGAAAATTGACTTAAAGTTCAAAAATATGAAAGGTCCTAAGATAATTCCCAACAGCAAAAATGCATACCCACCCGGATCCGAATTTTTATCCGTTGGTTTGTATTTCAAGTCCACCGGAATACCTTCAATTCAGAAACAAAAGAGCAAGTGATGAGGTGGGTATGATCATCTTGACGGATATCAGTAGTGAAGGGATGCGAGTGCAGAAAGTACAGACATTTGTATATCAATGCTTCCAAAACACTGAGCCTGGTTCCGCTGCGAAAGTTTTTAGGCGACTTCGCCAACGCCTCCAGTACAGATCTGTTTGCACGCTCTGTACTTCGCATGGTCTTTAAGCGAGGGTACTGCTCGAATAGATAAAGGGTGATATCTATTCGAAATCACCAGCATAATTTTTTTTTTTTTTTTTCAGTCGTAAAATCACCAACAAAGTTGATCAGGAAAATAAGCCAAGTCTGGATTGAAGTAGAAAACAGATGGAATTGAGAAGAGTGATGGTGATCCTACCATGATGACCAGCGTGGGTGAGATCTATAATGGTGTCAATCGCAGAGGGACCGTTGAAGGGATCACCTGCCCCATCTTTTGTTGTATTTTTCGCCAGGAACCAGGCAATCTCTTTATGCATAGAAGCTGCCACAGCAGATATTCCCAAAGGAATACGTCCTTCGTTATCTGCAAGTTGCGTCAACTTAGGATTACTTATAACTAATGCTTTGACCATCCTTATCCTTCCACACAGGACAGCATTGTGGAGGGCTGTGCAGCCATCACAATCGACCATTTCAAGCGCTTCTGGATATGGAGACAAGAGCTCCACCAGGTTCTCCAAAAATTGGTCTCGGGCACTCAAAGCAGCTACGTGAAGCGCTGTCTCTGATCTGCTTGTTATTTTGGCCATCTTTGAAGCAGCATCTCGTTCGAAAAATCTTGTAGCAGATTCCCAATCGCCCAGGAATGCAGCTCGCAACAATGGTCGGTAATAGGGTTCATCCACTTCCTCTTCGGAATCAGCCACTTCCTCTTCGGAATTTTCTGCAATAGACGCAGACTTTTCTGATCATTCAATTAATACTTTTATCCTTGCTGACATTAAGAAGTGCCCCAGAAAAAAAAAGGAATTTCATGAAGATCCGCCCCAAATATTAATTTCACACTGAAAATAACTTTTTTGAGGGATAACGCACCTGAAGCACCTTCCAGATTGGGAAGAAGCTGATCCAGCACTTGCACAAACACTTTCAATATCTGTAGGAGAAAGCGTGAGCACTAAGTCCTTCGCCTAATTTTTTTCCCCCTTTTTTCTAGCCAAGGTTAGCATTACGTTCGTTGGTGTTAAAAAATAAAATAAACCATGAGAAAATACAAGTTCCAGACTCCATCGATTATACCATATTTATTCTCGATTGGAACATGAACATGTACCTATTGGTGGTTCTGCATGAGTCAAATTTCCTTGCTCTTCACTTGGCTGTGTCGCCATTGGATTGCTCTCCTGGTTAGAGTCTTTCAACAATGAAGTAAACGGAGAATGCAAAAAATGGGCAAGATATTTAGTTTTCAAAGAGTGTTAGTCTCCCTGGGGGGAGTTCAGTCCTTCCTTATATACAAGTACCTGCCTCAAATTAAAGGGGAGCCTCTACAATTACAACAAGAAAGCATATTTTTTTCCTCACTTTTATGACGGTTGGATTACTTTAGTGTAAAATAGTTTATCCATGGGAATATATACCAGTCCTCTACTAGTTAGCTACGCCATCGTCACGCCTGGATTCCTGCACATAGGTCAATAGGACCGAAGGGTCCACTCTCTAGCATGTAGCTTGCAACAATGGTCGGTAATAGGGTTCATCCACTACGTTTTCCAATATTTCTGCAATGGATGAGAACTTTAAAGGCCATTTAAGTCAATTCTTTTTCATCGCTAACATTTCGTGATGATCCAGCCCATATATTAATTTCACACTGAAAATAACTCAGGCATAACACACTGAAGCACCTCCAGATTGAGAAGAAGCTGATCCATTGCTTACACAAGCATTTTCAGTATCTATAAGAGAAAGAGTGAGTACAAAATCCTTCTCATAATAAATTTATTCTCTCTTTTTCTTACCTAAGGTGAGGGTTACCTTTGTTCGATGATAAAGCAAAGAAATAGAACCGTGAGAAAATACAAGTTGCAGCATATTTTATTCTCTCCATGGGGTTGTTCTCCTGGTTAGAGTCTTTCAAAAGCAAAGTAAAATATTGAGTTATCAAAGAGTTTTATCCTCCGTTGGGAGGGAGTTCATTCCTTCCTTGTGTACCTCCTTTAAAGTAAAGGGAAGCCTCTACAATTACAACAAGCAAGCATATATCTTTTTCCCACTTTTACGACAGCTGGATTACTTGAGTGTAAACTAGTTGATCCTTGGGAGTATAGAGTTGTCCTATACTGGTAAGTGGTAAGCTCCACCTTGAGCACGCCTGGATTCCTCTACACGCGCCCACAGGACTGAGGGTCCTCTCTCTGGCATCATCAGGGAGCTCTCCCAAGTCTTCTCCCTCACCTCACCATTCCAACGAGCTCTCTCACTGTAACACCAGCTGAGCTTCTAGAACAACGTCCCACAGTCGCCGACACGTAGTCGACCTCAGGCAATCCCGGTGTTGGCTCCGATGAGTTGGATCCTCAATTTTCGCCGTTCAAGAATTTGCTCTTCTCGTTCAAACCTTTATTCATCCATTCCTGAAGTTCCATACGCTCATCCCACGCCTCAGTTACTGCCATGGAAGTGCTGGTTTCGCCTTAAAACTGCCTTGCAGATACGGACTTGACAGCTCCCTGTCTTGGCGTTTTTCCTTGATTCGAGTCTTCCGCCGGCGACCCACTTCACGGCGGTGCTTCGTCGTCGTGCCTTTATTCCCGATGATACTCACACATACAGCGTCACCTCCCGTAATCATCGAATTGGCCTTGAATAGCCACGGTATTACTCTGCTCTGTTCTGCTCTGTTTCTGTGTCCCTGCTGTGATCGGCCCTGCTGTTGCGAGTATAGAACGCCCAGCTTGCCACCATCGTCGATTGCTCAAAACTGAACATTCGCTGGGATGGACAGCAACAGCTAAACCAAATCTGGAGAGAAACAGAAGATACAAGAAAAAGTTTACGAATCCCCACTGGAGTATTCGGATCGTCTAAACCCTGATCAGTATTGAGAGCAGTGTCTTTCGTGCCGTCTTACTTTCTCAGCGGAGCTAGGCTCAACCTCTGGGAAAGACTGCTATGCAAATTTCAGCCCTTCCGCCGATTTTCTTCTCGAATGCACTCATAAGATCGTACATGTTCACCCGCTCTTTTTGAATCTGTAGGATCTTGCCAGAGAGCATTTATATATTATCTAATTTCGATCCCCTTACGCTTACTCTTTGCCCGGTTTATCGCCTAAGTTGCTTACGCTGATAATAGCTGGGAATAAGGTGCTCATAGGTTTTTTCTGTCTTCTTTTGTTTTGATAAGTAATTATATAATTTATGTGGAATATCGGCGAATAAAGTGTGAGTTTTAAAAAAAAAAAAATGCACAAATGGTCTTGTCCATCCTTGATTTAAGAGTTTTTGACCACTGACTCTCCTTACTAACCATCAAAATTCATGGTTGTACAGGGCCCCTTGTTGAAAATTTCTTTTACCCCACGTACATTATAATTACTCTATTAATATTAATTTTTTAATTTATGAATTATTAATTGGAATGGAAAATTTTACTACACGTGAATTAGGGATGGCAATGGGACAGGTCAGGTGCATGGACTGCAAGGTGCGTAAGGGGGTGGCGTCCTGCTCCACATTTACTAGAGATGCCCTATCCCTGCGCCATGTTCTGAGCAGGGATAAATGTGTACTCCATTCCCAACCGTCGCAAGTATGCAGATTTCTTTGTTCCACTTGCCCCATTCCATAATAATTTCAAGATAAAAAAAAATAATTAAATCCTTCAACAAGCATAATTATATATATAGAAATTATCTCACAAAAAAAATTTAAAAGTGGAATAAATTATATATGGGCAAAAAAAAAAAAAAGAATTTGGAATCCTTATATCCATTACCAAAAGTTTAGTTTGGAATATTTCCATGATAAATCGATGAGAAAAGGGAATTGAAGTGTTTAAGTCATATTGAAATCTATGTTGAAAATGAGGAACGTTGTATTACTAAAATAATATAATTTATGTAAAGGAATAAGGTTAGGACTAGAAATCTCCACGTTATAGATATAGACCCTGCTTTGGGCTGGTTCGTGGGTTGGGCCCAAGCGTATCCATGTCCCTCCTCCGACTCCCACATGCGGATAGGAAATTTCGTCCCATTCCCAAACTCCCTAAAATTCTCTATCCACTTTATTTAGGGCATTAGGTAGCATGGAATAAAGTTTAGTTATCTATATGTACATGGGCAAAACTTTTTTACACCTTTGCCAAAATCACTACCAGCTAAAATGTAAATCAATATTTAAACATTCTAATATTCCATTTATTGGCATTTTATCATGATTTCAAAATTAATATAGTAATTTTTTATCATATGAAATTTTATGTTTTTCGTAATAAAGATAATGCTTTTAAATATTTGGATATCTGTTTTATATTTACAACTATCACCTTTTATTATGTTACAGAACACCTAGAAAAAGAAGATTGATTATTAAATAAATATACTATAGCACAAAGATATTTGCGATACTTATAATGCAACTATTTGGTATTTTCTCTATGTACATACGTACATACATATGTTTGTATTTATGTATTACTCTTGTCTAATTTTGATTTATGAGCAATTTAATTGTATTGTCTCGATGAATGTTAAGTTTTCATAATCAACAATTTTACCCTTTAATTACGTATGTATATAATTGCCTTACTAACTTAGCTTTCAAAATGAAACTTTTCCAATGCACAAGAAAATTAAAGTAGAAATATGCTTATATGCTTGTAATTGATGTCACAGAATTACAGGTTGTTTTTAATATCTTCATTTATTGAGTTTCCTTAAACATCTACAGGAAATTTTTATAAAGAAAAGAAATTTCAAACATGCTTTTAACATCGAAGAAAATAAATGCTATTAAGATACTTATTAATACTCGTCTATTAAAGCGAGAGCCGTGTGGCTAATATAACGAGTCCGGGCATAAACGTAAGCCAATGGTCCAGTGACCCTTGGCACGTTTCTTTGGTCATGATTATCAATGAAAAATGAAAAAGAAAAAAAACTGATATATTTCTTTCTTTACATAGTTTGTGTCAACAAAAGATGTTTGCAGCACATACAAATCTCGGTGATGCACTTCATGTCTTTATTGGTGGGATGAGTAGATACAAATAAATCATATTATTTCCTTTTCAATATTTTGAGCAAAAAAAAAGTTACTACACAAGATATTTATTTATTAATAATTTATCAACAATGACATCCCTTACTTAAATTAATAGTTTACATATCAAATGTAGCTAATAACTAACTTTAAGATGACTAGTGGGCAAGTAGTCCCAGGTTCTAGTGCCACATACCATTAGGTTCAGTCCTTAGTCATGGAACCATTACATTAAGATGACTCTGACCCTCTTTCTTCCTATAGAGTTCATTCTATTCATTCATAGTTGACACCATGATCAAGTTAAGCCTTTACCAAGTTAAGTTGCTTCTTGGGCCTAGGAAAGCTACCGGGCAACTTAATTTGCAAGCCTTTAGTCATATAACTTATCAGCAAAATGAGCACTTGACTTTTGACAAGCCCAAAAGCAAAAGTGAAGAACTATAATTTGATGACTTTGTCTCTCTTTCTTACTATAGAGTTGATTCCATCCCTTGATAGTTGACATCACGATCAAGTTAAGTCTTTACCAAGTTAAATTGCTTCTTAGGCTTGGGAAAGCTATTCGAGCAACTTACTTTGCAAGCCTTTAGTCGTATAATTTATCATCAAAATGAGCACTTCACTTTTGTTAAGCCTAAAAGCAAAAGTAAAGAACTTCAATATGATGACTTTGTCTCTCTTTCTTACTATAGACTTTATTCCATCCATTGATAGTTGACTCCATGATCAAGTTGAGTCTTTATCAAGTTAAGTTGCTTCTTGGGCTTAGAAAAGCCATTTGGGCAACTTAATTTGCAAGCCTTTAGTTGTATAACTCATCAGCAAAATGAGTATCTTACTTTTGTCAAGCCCAAAAATGAAAGTAAAAAACATCAATTTGATGACTCTGTCCCTCTTTTTTACTATAGAATAGTTGACACTATGATCAAGTTGAGCTTCTATCAAAATTGCTTCTAAGCCTTTAGTCGTAACTCATTAGCAAAATGAGCACCTCACTTTTTTCAAGCCCAAAAGCAAAAGTAAAGATCTTGAATTTGATGATTGTCCATCTTTCTTATTGTTGAGTTCATTCCACCCTTGATAGTTGACACCATAATCAAGTTGAGTCTTTACCAAGTTAAGTTGCTCCTAGGGCTTGCAAAAGCTGTTCGGACAACTTAATCTACAAGCCTTTAGTCGTATAACTCGTCAGCAAAATTAATACCTCACTTTGTCAAGCCCGAAAGCCAAAGTGAAGAACTTCAATTTGATTCCCTTGTCCCTCTTTCTTAAGAGTTCATTCTATCCCTTGACAATTGACACCTTGAACAAGTCAAGTCTTCACCAAATCAAGTTGCTCCTTGGGCAAGTTATCTTTGCTGTAATTGTAGAGGCTCATGTTATAGTTTTTCTCGGCCGAAGCTTGAACATGTACCTGCTGTTGGTTCTGCATGATTCGACTTTCCTTGTTCTTCACTTGTTTGCGTTGCCATTGGATTGCTCTCCTGGTTGGAGTCTTTGAACAACGAAGTAAACGGAGAATGCGAAAAATGGGTAAGATATTCAGTTATCAAGGAGTTTTAGTTTCTCTTTTTTTTTTTTTTTTTATATACAATTCCTTCCTTAACTTAAAGGTGAGCCTTTACAATTACAACAAGCAAGCATATCTTCTTTTTTTTTCCACTTTATGGCAGTAGGATTACTTGAGTAAAAAATAGTTTATCCCAGTCCTCTGCTGGTTACCTACACCTTCGTCGCGCCTGGATTCCTCTATACACGCCCACAGGACCGAAGGTTCCCCTCTCTGGTTTCAGGGAGCTCTCACGATTCTTCTCCCTCACCTCACCATCCTAACGAGCTCCCTCACTGTAACACTATCTGACCACCCTCTAAAACAACGTCCCACAGTTGCCGACATCTAGTCGACCTCAGGTGACAGCCGGTGTCGGCTCCGACGAGTTTGGCAGAGAAGCTCTGTTTTCGGACCCTAAATTTTCGCCGTTCAAGAGCTTGCTTTTCTCGTTCAAACCTTTATTCATCCATTCCTGAAGTTCCAGACGCTCATCCCACGCCTCAGTGGCTGCCATGGAAGCACTGGTTTCGCCTAAAACTGCCCTTGCAGAGACAGACTTGACAGCTCCCTGTCTTGGCGTTTTTCCTTGATTTGAGTCTTCTGCCGGGTACTCACCTCACGGCGGTGCTCCGTTGTCGTGCCTTTATCCCGATGATACTCCCACATACAGTGGCACCTCTTGTAATCGTCGCATTGGCCTTGAATAGCCACGGTATTACTCTGCTCTGTTCTGCTCTGTTTCTGTGTCGCTGCTCCGTTTCGCCCTGTTGTTGCGAGTATAGTACGCCCAGCTTGCCACCATCGTTGATTGCTCAAAACTGGAACATTCGCTGGATGGAAAGCAACAGCTAAACCAAATCTGGAGAGAAACAGAAGATACAGAAAAAAGGAAAACGCACCCAGACAACAGGGAGATTCGGAGCACGTGGTATATCGGTTCATTTCTTATAATTTCTGCGGAATCTTCACCGCTTCTTGTGCACGCACACTTGGTGTTGGAGAACTGGGAATGAAAAGAAGAAAACTCGAACTGAAATTTGCGATTCTGTTCGTGAATAAATGCCGTTCCTCCACCGTAAATGCTGCAGTAAGGAATACGTAAAGCCACCCGGCAAGGTTCTTAAACTTCTTCGCATGGTCTCAAAAAAAAAAAAAAAAAAAAAAACGAGGCGGAAGGGAAAGAAATTTTTTTCGACCGATAAGAAAAGTGATTCAGAAAATCACCTGAGAACGTAAACAGCAATTATGAAAGAGGAGATGCGAACAATCATGCCTTTTTTTCGAATCAACAGTCATAGCCCACAGTCACAAAGTGATTTTCTAGGATTAATATAAATACTAATAAACATGAAAATATAAAGATCATTTTGTCGGGATTCTTTATTTCCAAAAATTACCATCTTCAGTTTGCCAGGTGCAAAGCGCCAAGGTGCCAATCTTTGTCTATAAACAACATGCATTTTTTTTTTCTTTTTTCTTCCATTCTGTTTTCCACCAAATTCAGGACTAATCAGAATTATTATCTACCATGATACTTACGCGTTACTTTTATAGTTGAGAGGGAAAAGGATACTGACCTCCTACAACTCTATCTATGAGTGCGCGCGCGCGAATGAGAGTGGCAAACTAGGGCCGGGCGTGGCTACATGATGGTGTCGCCATTGCCCAACCTTCAACAATGGGCTCGACATCCGTCATTGGGCTCAAGCCGAGACACTGTAGAGAGAGGCTGGCAAGGGTCTCGCTCACGACCATTGTCATCGCTTGCCGGGGGCACTTTCCTTCGGTAGTACGCATTCGTCGCTCCCTGCACGCCCACACTCTTGAGTACGTGTAGCGAGCCGGACAAGGTCCGGCCACCCTCGGCTATGGCGTAAGTTGCCAACATACATGCAATGATAATTTGACCATCACTTCAAACATTTCTGTTTATTCTTTGAATACAAAAGCTAGCATGAACAAGAAAGACATAATTAAAAATCCATTTGATTAAAATGAGTTTAAGGACACTATCAAGTGATCAGTACAAAAATTGACGATATGTAATCGGTAAATGTTTAGTCCTTTGGTCTAATTATCCTGAATGCAATATCTTAAATGTGCATTTTAATGATGATGCTTAATACATGAGTTAATCTATAGTTCCTCTTAAAAGGAAGAAAGGGGAGGCCTGGGCTAATTTCGGTTCTCTCTCTCTTTTTTTTTTTTTTTTTTTTTTTTTTTTATGTATTCCGATTCATCTCTCCACTCAAAATCAATTTGCCAATTATGGGCATGAAAATTACTAAAGTTGGATTTCTAGGCGGTAGAGGTGGATCCAAGTTGACTTTGGCTATCCAAGCATGATTAGCAAAGATGGGCAAGGCAGATTTGAAATGGTAACCATGCATTTTAAACAATGGTTGAAATGGTACACACATATATTATTTATATTATGTTATTACAAAAATCTCTACCATAGACCAAATATTATATTGATGGTTTTCCATACATGGACAATATAAATTGATTTTTATGCGAAGTTCTCTTGCTTTACTTCTTCCTTCATCAATTTTTTTTTTTTCCTTTTCCTATAGTTGTTTATGATTCCATTAATCAACGCTGTTAAAAATTCTATGTGGCGACTTACAGGGACAATGAAAGGTAATCAGTAGTGATGTGGCACCGTTTTGGTCGCAAAATTATCTGACGTGGCTGAAGTTACAAGGATGAGGCCATTTACCTCCACAGGAATTTTTTAGGGCTTTAGGGTTAATGCCGATCGATTCTCTCTCTCAAGGAAGCTCGATTTGTTCGAAACTCGTTCGCTCGCTGAAGGCGATTTGGGTATTAGGGTTTAGTTTGTTGCTCGATTCTCTCTCTCCTCGAGGAAGCTCGATTGGGCTGAGGCTTGTTTGCTTGCTGAAGGAGATTTGCGGATTTTCTGGGGTTTTTCTGTTAGATTTGGTCTCCAGAAATAAGCTCAATTCTAATTCGGCAATTCTCTGAATCTGCGAAGGCAACATTTTTTTTTTTTTTTTAAGAACATGACATGTAGAACCAAATGAACAGGGATTTCGTCGATGCAAAGATGTAACAGGACATAAGGCATGAGGGGCATTTCTTCAAGAATAGTTCACGATTGTTGGAGAAGAATCAGAGATGAGAGTTGAATCGGTTGCGGAAGCTCGATTTATTCAAAGTCATCACAGTTTCGTCTTGGAGTTCTCGCATTTCCTCTGGCAGGCTTCTCGACGAATCACCTACTATTTTCCATGTCCATTATCATGCGTATGTTCTTCTCTTACCTTTGATCAGGAGCATTCGTTAGTTGAAGTATATCAATTCCTGCAAGCTACCTATGTTATGATCGTAACAATGCTACTTATTCCTCTTTCCAAACATTTAGAATAGCCTAAGTTGTGCTCAGAACAATTTGAACAAGCATCAAGTTCAGCTGTTCTCAAAAACAGGATACTCATCTCTTTGCCTGAAAGACATAAGGGATACTGACTCTGTTCTTCAACTTTATCTTATTGATAGAGTTCCTTGTGCTTGTGAAAATCTTGTATCAAAATAGAATAAAATCTCAAACAAAAAGAAAAGATACCAATTACAGTCACAATGAAACTTTTCAATTGGACCAATTTGTTATAAACATTTTTACATTATGTACCAATTTAGTCCAAACCTAACTAATTTAAGCCAGTGTGTGTTTAAATTCCTTTTGACAATAACATTTTATTATCAAATCTCTTTTGCTTTGTAGTGATTTTTCATAATTATTTGTAGATATTATCAAGGCATCTTTGGACTAAATTTTAATAAATTTTTGGTTGCAATTTTTTTTTTGAGATTTTTGACATATTTTGGATAGAATTATTATTATTCTTTTTATTGTATTATTATTATTATTATTATTATTCAACGACTTATTATTCAATTATGGCTATGATAATTGGTCATGCACACTCATTATATCAATGAATTGTTTGATGCTAACTGCAGATATGGAAAATTCAGGAAAAAAGAACTAGTTGAATTTAATTTTTTATTTGCTCATCTGGGGAAACTTGAGAATTATTGGGTGCAGCTCGGATTCTAACGCGACAAAATCCGAGTACACTCACTTGCAACACGTGCCGTCTGAGCCCCATCCCTCGGGAACTTCTAACACCGTCACCCTCTTGCCTCTCTCCTCTGTTCCCTCTCTTCTTTTTTAATTTATTTCTCCGCTCTTGCTCTCTCTCTCCTCTGTCTCCTCTCGTTCACGGCTGCGACGACGCCCTTCTCTCTCTCCCCTCTACTCTCTCGTCCGACGACCCACGCCGCCGTCTCCGCCCTGCCTCGTCCATCGCCTCCGCCTTCGCTTCCGCCTCGAGGAATCAAGGACATCTACTTCCAGCATCTTCTCTGGTAGAGACTCACAAAAGTATCCCCATCCTCGTCAAAGTATTTGGCCTAAGATCATCTGGATCTTCGTCCATGGCAGATTGCTAAGACCTAGCTTATTAGCATCGATAACTCTTAAAAGATGAAACTTTTTTGCAGATTCTGCACATATGAAGTATCCACAGTCGCCAGTTAAACCCGGAATGAAGTAAACAATCATTGCTAAAAGCACAAAAAGGGTCGCATTAGCTCAACATCGAAGTGCTCCAGTCCTGGAAACTAATGCACCAAAACTTATGAATTGCTTCTGTCGTTATGAAAACCCTCCTCTTCTTCCCACGTAAAAGAACCAAATGCAACATAGATATCCACCAAATTTAGAAATGCAGAAAAACAGTTTTCGAAAGGACTCATTAACCCATAACAAGAAAAATTGCAAGCAAAAAGGGGAGATTCGGAACTGGATATGAAAGGTCAAAGCTTCTTGAACCAAAATGAACCAGAGAAAACAAGAAGTAAGGGAACTAATAGTCTCTCAATCATCTTGTTTAAAAGTTCGGTTGTGAATTTATGTTATATTTCATCTGATGTTGGTTTGATGATAATCGGGAGAGAGAGAGCAGGGCGTCATCGCAGGCGTGATCGAGAGAGAGAGAGAGAGAGAGAGAGCAAGAGCGGACAAAAAAAAGGAAAGAAGATGAGAGGGAAGAGAGAGAAGCGAGAGGGTGAGGCTGTAAGAGGTTCTGGCAAGATGGGACCTGAATGACACGTGTCGCCCAGAGTAGATATGGATTTTGACACGGCGGAATCCGAGCCGTACCCAATATTTTCTCGCGAAACTTATCATTTTACTTTTACTTGATGTAAAATGGTTATAGATATTGACAAGCAACACTATGAATTTAAGATCCATTTGTTACATAGCCATCCGTGGCGCTGTATGATAGTTGGTCATGTGCACTCGTTATGTCAATGAATTGTTTAAATCCGTTGCATTAAACAAATATAAGCACACTTTCCTTCATTGTGTGATTCTTATTAGTACAAGACAAAAACTACAATAATTCAGTCACAGGAAAAAGACCTCTTTGGAAATTCTGTTACATAGTCATCCCTAACTCGGTTTGGCACACTATTAAAAGCCGTGAAACTTGAAGGCATTTCAATACCCATCCCGGCAAAGCTTATTAGCATGCTTTGCCTGTCTAAACACTTCTAGCACTCTTTCGAAGACTATAGAACTTGATCTTTAAGAAATTTCCCCTGAAACGAGGGGGTACAACCAGACAACACAGTTTCCACTACATCTCAGAATTCGAGTATCATGTCATGCTCCATTCTCCATTCTATAGTCAACATTAAAAGTGCATTACTTGAACCACCAACTTGTCAAAGAAGTGAACAAATCAAAAGATCATAGCAGACGAGCAACAAAAGTCAACATCAACACGAGAGAGATTCTAATTTCTCTCATTTTGACTGTAATTGCGGACGAGAAAGTAACTACAGATTTGGTAGGAGATGGATCATCTCGCAGGCCATAAAAACACAATAAGGGCACTTCTTTGATCCCTGTGGGCCTGTGGCATCGATGCCTTTTCTTTTCCCCACGCCCATAATGTATTATTAAGGCCCACACAAAATGAAACACATCGATGCTGAGCAAAGCTAGAGGGTAAAGGAATCATCAGCAGTCACCATGACTAGTTTTCAAACTTACAATCACAATCTTCTAGTCATCTTGGCCTTCTGATCCAATGTTGTTTACAATTTAAGGCAACGAAAGGGCAACGACAGCGCCTCCTTCCCGGATTTGTGGGGATCCAAGCTGTGTATAGGTTGACATATCGTCCATGGTTACACGATAATGGACAAACGTCATACTACTCCCAATTGAATCCATTGATAACCGTAGTGCAAAGAAATAGTTAAATGGAATGAATTTGATATCATTCCTTCAATTTAGATAATGATTAGACGTCAGTGACTAACGACAAAACACCCTTCCTAGTTCAGAATTACTTAGATCAATAGGAAAAGAACCCTAAAGCCCCAAAATCGATACAGAGAAACTCAGGTGAATGGCGTTGTTCTCGTAACTTCAGCCAATTCAAATAATTTCATGATCAAAATAGTGTTTCAGTTTCACTTAAATCCTGTTACAGCACATCATCACCGCTGTCCATGAAAGGGTAAATTTGTCACACAGTACAAATTTGGGCCTTTTGAAGTAAAAAAGAATTGGGTAAATGTGTTATAGTGGATATAATTTAAGATTTTTGTGACATTTTCTTTTTCTTTCTATTATCAAATTGTTCATCTTGAGAGCACCTATATAGAAAAATTAAATATTTAAAATTTTATTTCTATAATGGAAGTTATATTTCGCGATTGCGCCTATTTGGATAGTCAATCGTTTGAAATAATTGCTTATGTCTTTCTTTTAAGCATCTATAAAAAAAAAAAAAGACTGATTTTGAGGTTAAACTATTAATTTGATGGAACAATTCATCCATCTAAGCTATAACAAGAAAAATTAAATGTCTTAAAAGTTATTTTTTAGGATCATGCATTTTTTGGTAATAGATGTGTTGACACCTAATTTTTACAAATCTAGGAAAACAAAGAAAATAGAAGGAAAAAATGAAAAAAAATGGGGAAATTAATTTGATTGATTATGCATGGAAAATTGAATTATGATGGGTATTCGGATTTTGTTAACTGCAGAAGCAATTTAAAAATCAAGCGAATAAGGGGCAAGAATTTTGCAAAATGAAAGAAATCTGAACAAGATTGAGCTAATTACAAAATTATGCTCTAATTTACAGATTTGATTTAATGTGATAAGAGATGAAAACTTAGAAAATGCCTTAAAAATGCAGCCGTCTGGAACCATTATAAAAGAGTGCTGCATTTTTCAAGAAAGGGGAGCGAATTCAAAAAATTCAGAGTAAAAAAATTTCGAGAAGCTCGTGCAAAAAATTCGCACAGAGGAGAAAATTCGAAGAAATTTTTTTGCAAGAAGAAGGCCTCGCTGTCTCGGTCAAAGAAAAAGCCTCTTCTCTTTGAGAGAGAGAAAAAAAGAAAAAAGAGAAAAAAACAGAACAGTGCACTGTTCTTCTCCTTCGTGTAGCACCCTCTTCGCTGTCCACTGTCGCTTCACCAGCGATCCGCGGGTCACCCCCGCGCCGGACGCCGTGCGGCACCGCCACTCGCCCCTCCCTCCGACGCTCGCCTCAGCCTAGCGCTTGCCGGTCTCCGTCCACTGCTCCAGCAACGCACTCCCCTCGCCTCTGCACCCGCGATCTCGCTCCGACACCCCTCACCGGCGACCTGCGACGACCCAGCGACCACCGCGCCACCACTGCTGCTGCGCCTGGTGCCCGACGCCTCTGCCTCTCTCCTTCCGGCGAACCCGCACCACCGACGTTGCTGTACCACAGGAGCACCGTCCGTGACGCCGTAGCAGCCAACTGTCGACTTCGTTCGACGCAATCCGCAGCAGCCCGCGCTGCCTCCGCGCCGCTCATCACCGCGCGTCCGCTCCTCACCCGCGCCTACACCGACCCCGCGTCGCCGCAATCCCGCGCCCTCGCCGTTTAGCAAGCCACCCTCCACTCGAGCGCTCGCGTCACAGCCGCTCCACTAGCTGCACCATCGCGCGGAAGCGTTGAGTCCTTAGGTGGTTTATTTTTATTTTTATTTATTTTAAGTTTCGTTATTATTGGAGCATGGTTTGTCAATGTTAATATTTGTGCATTTTGTAGGCATTATCCATTAGGATTTTGTTCGGAATTAATATAATTATTAATTTAATTCGAGAGACAATAGATTATTTTTTTAATTATATTAATTTTTGGGCTTTTTTGATAAAATTTTAATTGTTAAATCATTATAATTATTAATTTGATCCGTAAGACTTCGATCCAATTTTTAATTATTTTGATCTCTTTGTCGTGATAATTAGAATTAAGATAATTGTTAATTTGACCTGTGAGATAATAGGTATTTTTTCGATTATTTCAATCTTTTATTTTGTTGATAGCTTAGATTTAATATTTATTTAATAATTACTTATCTTTAAAAATAACTAAAAGAAATCAAAAAATAAAAAAATCAAAATTCTGCATGAGCATATAGGTTTAGTAAATCAGACATATAGGTTTAGTAAATCGACATGTAGGTTTAGTAAATTAGAATTTTCTTAGGATTACATTTTTAGGGTTGCATTTTTAGAAATAGGTTAGGGTTTGACCTAAATTAATTTTTTAGATAATGTTCGCACATTTTTAATTATCTTATTTTTCAAAAATAGTTTTCTAAGATAGGATAGGGTTTAAGTCAAATTAATCCCGAGAATAAATTAGAAAATTATCCCTTTTAGATAGTTTAATTAGGGTTTTTATTAATTCTGAATTTCAATAGAAAAATACAAAAATACTAGGTGCATGTTAATTAGTTCACATAATAGGATCATTTAATCAGAATTTGTTCATTAGTGAAGTTAGGTCATGAGGTGCATAATAACTAGTTTGCATAATAGGCCCATTTAATTAGAATTTGCATATTAATAAGATTAAGTCATTTATTTAAAAATGCATTTTTATAAAAATTCTAATTTTCAAGAAAACCCCAAAATTGTTTGCTTTGGAGAAATGGTCCAAAATTTTCTTTACCAAAAAAAAAAAAAAAAATTGTTTGTTTTGTGTGATGCAATTTATTTATTGAATATTTGAGCATCCGTGTGATCACCCCATTGCATGATAGAGATTTAGGTTAAAATAAATCCAAACTGCCTGCAAAAATATTTTTGAAAATTAAAAAGAAATAGTACCAAAAAGGCATTAGAGAAATCTAGTGTAACAAAGTCTCCGTACTCTTAGTCTCTCGTTCGTAGGAGTAAAATAATTCTCCCATTATTTTACTTAGGTGTCTAATCGACCTACCATAAACCAATTAGTGGCGACTCTTAGTTAATTTTTTTTTTTCATGTTAAATATTTGAATCTTAAGTCGCGAATTGGTATGGGCTTGGGAAAACCCCGAGCTAAGTTTAAAGACTTAGTAGTCCATTAACCTAGTTTTAGGTGGTGCATCCGAAATTTAGGTCGCGACAAGATGTTTAAAATAATTGTCTATATAATATTTACATTCTATTTGGAAATACCTATAGGTCGGGTATTTAGGGTGCCAATGATTACCATTCTATTTCTCTACTTTTCTATTTTTTTGTTCTCAAGAGTAGGTATGGAATAGAAATCCGTTTGGTAATACAATTTCATTTTTCTATTTTTGGGACAAATATTTAGCCAAGAAATAGGTTTAAAACAGAAATGAAAAGTAGAAATTTTCTACATTCCTATTTTTGGAACATAAATGAGAAATAAAAACTCTTATTACTTATTCTTGTTGCTAGCTAGCCATTGACCCATCGTCCACTACCTGCCTCCCGCTGCCACCCATTGTCCGCTGCCTCTTGTTGTTAGGCCGCCCGAGAGCGAAATATTTAAGGAAGTCTATCAAAAAAATTTGTTATGAGAACAAAAATTTTGTGTCATTTTCAAACATGTATTTTAGCTCAAAAACTTGTCCAGGAATAAACATGAAAATAAATCTAATTCTGATGAAAACAATACTAGAGAATATAATGATTATCATTCGTGCCCTTAAGTTGAAAGAAGAAATTCTTGCATCTAAATTATAAAAACAAAACTAAAAGAACTATCTTTTTAAAAGTTATATTCCATGAATTGAGCATATTTAGGTACTGAATGTTATATCCATAGGACGAAATTTCAAATTAATCATATCCTTTTATAAATTGATATATTGTATAAAAAGTAGGGAAACATAATTTTGCAAAGAAATTGCCCACACGCTTTAAGGAATTGCCCACATTATCGCATTGGCCCCGCCGCAATCAACCATAATGAAAACCCATACCCTCAAATCAAATTCGTCAATCATGTGATCTCGTTCGGTGATTATGTCTCACTTCCAAATGTCCTCGGCACTAAAGATGCTCCGCCCATAAGTGGATTTAAACATTTGTAGTAGTAGGGGAAGCAGTAATACAACGAATGAAGCCACGAGGAGAAAGGCCAGCAAAGTGATGGGAATGAGAACCCACTCCACTCTCTTATCCAGCACAATTGTGAGAGTTGTAGCGAAGGCCACCAGCATGAAAGCCAAGGAAAGGAAGAGAAAACCAAGGCCCACTATGATCTTCTTAGGCAATGAGTATAGAAAATCTTGTGCCTTGTACCGCGAAGTTAAAATGGCTAGGAATAGCAAGATGGCCGTCATGGATGAGAACAAACCTAACGCATCCGAAATTGCGAAAATCAGGAGAGAGTCCTTTCCTAATAACAATGGGACTCTAATTTTGTCATCATTCCCTCCAGGCACAGTAAAAGCGGCAGCGAACAATACAATGGCAATTAGAGTTGAGACAATCATACATGAATTTGATGTGTCCTTCACCCACTTCGTTGCATTTTCAAGCAATGTTTTGTGATTCTCCACGAATATATTCCAAAATGTTTTCTTGTCACGGGATTCCTTGTCGGGGGATTCCTTGTCGGGGATTCTTTCTCATGCCAGGGATAATCCATCTTTCCACAGCCTATGCATAAAACTCACAAATAAGAGTTTCAATAAGTGGATAAAGTACTGAAAATTTTCAAAAAAAAAAAAAAAAAAAAAAAATACAAGAAAACAAAAAAACAAAATTGAGGGAACATCTCGAGGAGATTAAGACTTATCCAACACTTAGATGCAACGTTGCCTAGAGGTCAAGTCCATCTTTGCTGGCAGAATTTCAACGACTATGATAATTTTGTGCTTCATTTTAGTCATGGAAAGAACAATGTTTCTATTTTCTAATAGAGAAATGATTTGATGATAATATTTAATTTACTTTGAGAATAATAGTCGGTTTTGGACTACCAAAAACCAAATAATAAATAACTATAAATTATTGTAGGATCCACTCCTTAAAAAATTTGTGGCTCACAATAGCCTTTTATTCTTATAGTAGCTCAAAAACTGTTATACTAGCAAAGTCTTTTCTAATAAATCAAGTTTCATGGAATTTGGAGTCTTCTAGATTAATATATGGAAAAATATATTAAGAGCTAGTCAAGAAATCCGAGAATGAGACTTTTATGGTACTTTTACGTGCTTTATTTTTCTAATACATCATTTATTTTTGTTCGTCAAGATACATGCTTTATTGAACCCCGTGCTTTGTTTCCAGAGTCATTTGAGTAAAAAGTCAATGGTACTATTTATGATTTGTTTAGGGTTATTGGTCTTCTCTTGGAAATAAAAGGTAAATGTCTTAGAATTTGCCTATACTTAGAAGGTTGTTTGAAGTTATAAACATGGGCAAACCCCTCTAAGGCTCAATTAATGGTGAGTAAAAGTTTTCTGAATTTCTGGAATTAAACATTTGGATAAGAGTTTAGCTAACTCTATATCTCTTTGGTGGATTCCATTGAGTGGTGAATTACATACCTTATATCTTGAGGCGGACTCCTTGGGAAGTGAGCATCTACTCTTTATATGCCTTATATTCTCAAGAGGATTCCTTGGATGGTGAGCATCTATCCTATCATATGCCCAGTATCTTGAGGGGATTCTTTAGGTGGTAAGCTTTTCTCTTATAGCACTTATGTTATTTTCTCAATCTCGGACCCTCTAATCTGAGTTGGTATCAAAATCTAGGTTATGGCTGGTTGTCTTCATCGTGGACTCAATGGCGACCATTCTAATAGTGAACTAGAAGATTTTAGTAGACAAATACACAACTCCAAGAACAATCGGAGAAATTTCAGTGTTGCGAAATGATGATTACCGTTATGACCCTGAAGAAGAAGACAATGAAGAGGATATTACCTCTCCTGAGATGTCTGTTAAACACAACCAGGGAAGGGGCTCCATTGTGCCATCATCAAAGGAATGGTCATTCTTACGATTTCGATGTCAAAATTGATGTCTCAAAAAGACTTCATCTATTGAATTGAGACATGTTGAAAGAAAAAAGGGCACAATGTTTCTCCACTTGGGATGCTTTGTTCAACTATGGTACTTATTCATATTCATACCGGAAAAATTGACTAATTTATCATAAATTTATTACATGGATGTCAATTCAATTATAAACTTTTCAATTTCACCAATTTAATCATAAATTTTTGCACAAAATTTGAATGTAGTTCTTTCGGTTGATTCCCCCAGAAATTGCTGATGTGGCGATCCAATTGTCACTGGCCGTCCTTTGTGGCACACTGCCACATTATCAATTTGAGATGAAAATTGATTGTAAGAATCACATTAATATTTCACAAGATAGAGGTTTAAGATGAAATTGAAAAGATTGAAAAGTTTAGGATGACATCGGTATGATGATTTAAGATTCATAAGGCAATTTCCTTTGTTCATATTTCTCTTCTTTCACGTCTCTAGTAGGATTAAATGTATTTTGCGTTCTTCTAAAATCTGCAAATCTGTTCTTATTTCTTGGATGTGATTGATTGGGAAGCTGTCATAGTCTTTGCCATCCTGTTTCACACATTAGAACTAACCCTATCAGTCTCTTCATTAATCCATTATCATCTTCGCATTAATTTGTAGCGCACACACTCGTTTTGAGCATCCAACGAATGGTAATTCAAGTGCATTGCTAGTGGGAGTTATGTCTTCATATTACTTAATTGATTGTTCAAAAGTAAATTAAATAACATGTTATATGAAAGGATTAACACAGTCGATTAGAAAGTAGGGAATTTCCAACTTAGAAACTGAAATTTAGCGTTTAAAATCCAATCAGTTATATACAAATTGCTCTAAGCTAGAATCAGTTATACATGCCAAAGGTTTGGATTTGACCAGTTAGTGAGGTTACAAGGCCATGGATCTACATTGGAGCAATGATGTCCATGTGAGGGTCAATGAAGCCTCCTCAGGTGGTGGCGAGCTATGTCGCTGCCACCATTGAGCAAAGGCGGCCAATCCTCATTGGCGGTCCGGCAAGGGTCGTTGCACTCAATACGACATCGTGAGGATCCCTAAACCTTGCTAGTGACCCACCGGTGGGGGGGGGGGCGAACCTTCTTGCTCCTCTTCGATGGTCACTTTCTCTCTATTCTTTTGACTTTTTTGAGAATAGACTTTTTTGAAACTCTGGTCATTCATACTTTTAGTGTTCGTGATGTGGTAACTATTTGCGCCATATTAATGCCACTAGTTGAAAAAATAAAAGAAAATTATTTAAAATGCCAATAAATTTTCGGTCCATTAAAAATTGATAGAACTAACAAAAGGGCTAACGTGAAAGACAAAGACAAACTTTAGGAATAACTAAGTATGAATTCAAAGTTCTAGGAGTTAAGTGCAAGGTTGACACAAATTTTAGGACTCTTGTTGTACTTAATTGTCCCAAGTTTATTTTTCATGACAGAGACTAAAGAGTTGAATAGAATAAAGGTAAATATATAGTAAAAACTTTAAGATATCATTCTTTTTGGTACAAAATGTTTGCATAATTAAAACTTTAGTTAATAGCTAAAGTAACTAATGAGAAGTGTTCTCTAATTAATAGATATTCAAATGAAAATAGTGGCCATAAATGAAGTTAGCCAACCTTTTGATAAAAAAAGGGAAGATACAATTCATATTACTTTTATTAAATCATTATCCATCTACATACATTTAATTATATTTCAACTACACTATAATCTTAAATACAAAATATGATACAATGGAATGAGCAAAGCTATAGTGAAAGTATAAGTAAAACCTATTCAAATGTCTTTTGGGCTCCATGTTAATATATATGGGTTATACATGAAATAATTTGCATGATAATCCCCTAATTGCATTGTGGCAGACACCTATGTAAAGAGTCGGTCGAATTTAAGAAAGAGTCACTTGGATTAGATTAAGTGGTGGATCATAGTTATATTAGTAAAATTGAAAGGCAATTTAATTATGATTAGTCTTTTTTTTTTAATGTCGGTTCTACTCTATTCTTACTCTAATGCTTACTCTCAGATTTTTGTCCTGCCTTCTTGCAAGGCGTGAGAGTCGAAACCCACTCCTAAAACGAAATCGTTCCCACCCCAACCCCCCTGAGAAGATGGGGATTCAAAGCTCCCACCCATCCCTTCCATGTTGAAAGGTGGCCATTGGGACAAACCCCAGTGGTTAATTATGATTAGTCTTAATCAGTTTTCAATGCCCCAATTTCTCTAACTAGTCTCCCTTATTCTCTATAATTTTTTTTTAAGGATGTAGTGTTGCTTCTCAACGTACCTTATCAATTTATGTTTAGCATGTGGAATTCAAATGTTCTATGTACCAACAAAGTATTAGCTTAGACAACAAACAATTTTCTTCTTGTCATTGTGGTCTTGGATTCCAATCATATGGAAAGTATTTTAGGAGTACAGTCCTGAATGCACCTAACTGACATGGCACAGTCCACCCTTGAAATCACCCAAGACGGTAAACCTCGTGGTGTGCAAAAGCTTGACTGGATATCGCCCAACCATTATATATAAATATATATATAAAAAAAGGCTCTATGTATATTCTCAAGACTATCTAAATAATGTTCTAGCTATCATATTTTAAGAAATTTGTCAAGAAGATATAATATTTATCATTAAGTGCGGTTATTAAATATATGAAATGAAAGACATACCTCAAGCCACTGGAGTTCTCTTTGCATTTGAAAAGGCGCTCCTGCGACATTAGTTAGCACATTGAAATTAGAGTAGTACCCTTCTGCTGCGTACTGTGCTGCTGCGATCATCATTTCGTTCGAATCTTCCCGTGAAAGCGCTCGAACTAATGACAACTCATTAGTTGAGTCTCCCTTCAAAAAGAGACTGAGAGTCCTTTCTTGGCGGCACTTCACAGCAAGTTTTATCAACTTCTTACTACTACGTGAAATCCGATTAAGATACCAAAAAGACTTGATACATAACTTCACGACTTCACTGATTCCGTTTTCTGCAGCTCGATCCAACAAGTCATCTTGAAGAAACTGGATGATCTCGGTAGTTTTCATAAGAGATATCGCAGTGCAAACTTGTTTTGCCAACTCGACTGCTGCTACGTGTCTCAGCTTCAGCTCGTAAATTCTCTTGATTATAGGAACTACAAAAATGTCAAAAATAAAGGAAAAAGGAAAATGTAAAACCAAGGGACGGCAATTGGATTAAGAAAAAAATTCTCCAGCTCTGGGTCCCAATTTTTTTTTTTTTTTTAACACCAAATTGCATCTAACAAACATCTTACTAATTGTCATAATTTCACTCATTTAGAGCTTGGGTTGGCGAGTGACTGGGAGAATGATCTCATTCTTTTTATAATATATATATACACATGTTAAGGAAAGCTATTTTAATTTTTTTTCTCCTTTGGGTATCAGTCCTCAAATGCAAACAGTGAGTTTTAGCAATTGCTGATGCAAAGTACAAAAAGGATGTAAAATCATTTCTGGCATTTTCCAAGAAAACGTTTATATCATGTCTGGATGCAAAAAAAAAAATGAATATGAGGAGAGTAAAAGTGATTAGAGGGTAGTGATTTTCCCTGAAGTTCAAACCAGGCTTTATAATGTTGATCTTTATTAAGAGAATATAGTCATAAACTTAAGCCGATAGAACAGCTCTGAAAATAACCACGCCAATAACATATGTCTAGCCAGAGTAAATCACAGTTTTTTTTTTTTTTTTTTGCATATATAACATTATTTTGGATAGTATTTTTCAAATATGCATAGCAACTAGTAATAAAAAAAAAACCATATTAATCGTGCAATGCATTGTATTGTTATTTATGCTTAGCACAAGAGCAAAACCTTTTTTCTGAAGTGCTAGATTATAAGAAAAGGAGAAAACACCTTTATTATCTAACCAACAGCTTGTTGGCAGAGGATATATAACTTTTTTTTTTTTTTTGGTCAGGGATGGCATACTACAATGCACGATTTTGTTGGGACCCACGAAATTCGCTCTCACTTAACTATTCTTCTATTCCAAGCCCTCCCAAACAAATTATTTTGATTTTTCCTACCTGCTATTTTTCCTATTCTTCACGCCTTTTCAAAGTTGCCAAATAAAAGTGTAAATTTACCATGTTAAATGTGATTAAATGATAAACCTATGCCTTCCTCTGTTGCAACCTTACTTCATAGTCAATGACACTAGGAGCTTGCCCCCGGTCCCATGCTTGATTCTTGTACCCTCTCAATGTATTCTTTCGTGTTGTATTGAGATGAAATAGTAGTCAAATAAAATAATATTTAGGCTTTAAGCACATACAAAAATACATATGGGGTCATTGGTCTTACTTTTCTAGAAAGATTTACATACTTGATAGAGATGATGAAGTGAACATGATTTCACCAATCAAGATTGAAGGAGAAGTCTTAGGTTTACGTAACTCTTATTCCAAATTACCTGCTTAGAGCATTTAGCCAAAAGCAAGAAACTTCTATTAAAATCAACTCTTGCCTCAATTTGCAGTTTTAAGTATTCTTTTTTCACTAGTTTTTTTTTTTTTGAAAATCTCGCGACTCTTGCCATTATGATTTGGAGAATATCTGAAATCTTTCAAAATATAAAGATGTTAACCTAGAAAATCATTTATAACTATGTTTGAGTTTGAATAATTTTATGGAGGACGATTATTAGGTGCATCACGTTGTAAAGAATATGTTACATATTCAATATTAAACGGTTGACCCATGGAAAATTTAATTACTAACTTTAAACACACATAACACTCATCCAATGATGAATGTCCAACAGTTCTTTCACACAAATAGTGGGCCTAACACATCTTCTATTCCAAATTATGGCAAAGAATTGGGTGGGAACATTTTTCTACTTATAAAAGAAGTAAAAAAAAAAACAAGACATAGACTTTTAGTTGGAGAGAGAGGGATAGAAATAACGAGGTTATCTTAATTAAATGAAAGTGTACCTAAAATTTTGGCGGCATTCCAAAGTGATCCTGTAAGACCTTGAAGTGTTACAATCATATTATAGAGTGAATACAATCACAAAATGGAAATCATTGTAAGACCTCATGATTAGTTAGTTAAATTGTTAGATTAATTAAGTTATGCGATACTTATGCACTTGGTTGAATCATATACGATTTCCAATGGATAGATAATCCATAAAGTAGTTCCATTTCAGCCCATCATTCAAGCAAAACTAGGTCAAGGAACCAGAACATATCCTAAAAAGAAACAATCATTTCCGGGTTTCTTTTGCTAGCACGGAGAGAATCAATATAAGAAAATTGACTTCAAGTTCACAATCATGAAAGTTCCTAAGATAATACCCAACAGCAAATATGCATACCCACCCCGATCCGATTTTTTATCTGCTAGTATGTAGTTCAAGTCCACCGGCATACCTTCAGTTCAGAAACAAAAGAGCAGATGATAAGTCAGGTGTGATCATCTCGAAGGGAATCAGTAATGAAAGGATGCGAGTGCAGAAAGTACGTACATTTGTATATCAATGCTTCCAAAACACTCAAGCTGGTTCCGCTGCGAAAGTGAGACCGCATCGATGCCAACTAGTACAATATGGTTTTGCCTTCATGCTTCGTACTTTTCAAGGTCATTAAGTCATGATGCCGCTTGACTAGATAAAGGATGATATTTATCGGAATTCAACATCAAAGTTGATCAAGAAAATTAGCTAAGCCTCGAATAAAGGAATAAATAAATGGAATTGAGATAAAGAGCGGTGGTGATCTTACCATGATGACCAGCGTAAGTGAGATCCAAAATGAAATCAATCACAGAAGGACTGCTGAAGGGCATAGTTGGCTCTTCGTCTGTTGTATTTTTCGCCAGGAACCAGGCAATCTCTTTATGCATAGGAGCTTCCCGAGCAGATAGTTCCAAAGGAACACGTCCTTCTTTATCAGCAAGTTGCGTCAACTTAGGATTACGTCTAACTAATGCCTTGACCATCCTTATCCTTTGACTCAGGACAGCAATGTGGAGGGCTGTGCGACCATCACGATCAACCTCTTGAAGCGTGTCGGGAGACAAGAGCTCAGCCAGGTTCTCAACAAATTGGTCTTGTGCACTTAAAGCGGCTATGTGAAGCACTGTTTCTGATCTGCCTGTTATTTTCGCGGTCATTGAAGAATATCTTTTTTGAATTCTTTTTTAGCAAATTCCCAATCACCCATGTATGCAGCTTGCAACAATCGTCGTTTATTGCCTGCAATAGATGCAAACTTTTCAGGCCATTTTGTCCATACGTTTTCCTTTCAGACATTGAGAAGTCTCCCAGAAAAGAACAATTTCATGAGGATTTGCCCCAGTTATTAATTTCACAATGAAATAACTCTTTTAAGGGATAACGCACCTCGAGCATTTGTAGATTGAGGAGGAGCTAGTATATCGATTGAATAATCATCTGTAATATGTGTAGGAGAAAGAGTGAGCACAAAATCCTTCCCACACTGATTTTTTTTTTTTTCTCTTTTTCTTAGCCAAGGTCAGGATTCTGTTTGTTCAATGATAAAGCAAAGAAGAACCATGAGAAAATACAAGTTCCAGCACATTTTAAGATGGCTCATATCTAATTTTTTCTCTGTTGGAACATGAACATGTACCTGCAGCTTGTTCTGCATGATTCAAATTTCCTTGCTTTTCACTTGGTTGTGTTGCCATTGGGTTGCTCTCCTGGTTGGAGTGTTTCAACAACGAAATAAACGAAGAATGCAAAAATGGGAAAGATTAAGAGTTTTAGTCTCCCTTGGGGAGTTCATTCCTTTATTATATACAAGTAATTCCCTTAAAGTGAAGGCAAGCATCTACAATGACAACAAGCAAGCATATCTTTTTTTTACCCACTTTATAGTTGGATTAGTTGAGTGTAAAATAGTTTATACCTTGAAAATATAAACTAGACCATTACTAGTGTGCATGTAGCCTTAGGCTCTAGTGTCACATATCATTAGGTTTCAGTCCTTAGTAATGGAACCATTAGTTTAAGATGATTCTATCCCTCTTTCTTATTATATAGATCATTCCTTCCCTTGCACAATGATCACATTGAGTGTTTACCAAGTTAAGTTGGTTCTTGGGCCTGGGAAAGCTATGCGGGCAACTTAATTCGCTAGCCTTTTGTGATATATAACTGTGAGCAAAATGAGCACCTCACTTTTGTCATAAGCCCAAAAGCAAAAGTAGAGACCTTCAATTTAATATAAGGTAGAATTAGTAGTACCATGTAAATTATCCAATTTTTGGTTTTCATCTCCAAAATTTTCAAAGAAATACGTTTGGTAGAAATTTTTGTTGTTGTGTTTTCTAAACTTTGAACATTAAAACTGAAACGTTCTCATGAGACAGCACGATCAATGATCGCTTAATGTTCTATCCACCACAAGGCAAATAGCATTATCAAGCGACGACTCATTTTTGAAACTACTTGAAAGACAAGTAGCTCGAATGCTAGCAAAGTTAATGTCTAGAAAGCACTACAGTACTCTCCTTTCGCAAAAAATGTGATGATTTTGGAAAATACTTTCCAAAAAGTCATTTTTCAAGAAAATGATAATATTTTCTGGTGTTGGCTAAAACCTGAAAATAAACCCATGCTTGACCTTTGTGAACTAGGACTCGAGTATCAGGGACTCGAGCATGTCCTCTATGGACCCAGGCTCAAGTGCCAAGGAATTGGGCACAAGCATTAGGGGTTCGGCCTCGGCCTCAATGGATCTAAGCGTGGGCCCCGAGGGCTTAGGCCTAGCCGTTAGAGACTTGGTCTTGAATGCCAGGGCCTGTGGATCAATGCTAGAGTTTTCATGCCCAAGCATATAATTCTAGGTCCAATTGTCGATACTTAGTTATAGTTTGGAAAATGTTTTCCAATTTTTTAAAAAGGGAAATCATTTTCCTGACTTTAACCATAAGTTTTTGTTGATTAAAAAATATTTTTCATTAACTCATTTTCTTAAGCGAACTAAACGTCAAAAAATGAGAAAAATATACCTCAGAAAAAATGTTTTCGCGAAATGAATGCAGCATGAGCATTTGAGTTTAAGGAGAAAAAAAAAAAACGAATGCAGGATGATCATTTGAGTTTAAGGAGAAAAAAATAACCGATGAACGTGGACCCACAAATATTGATTAGAAGAAGAATGATTACCTTTTGGGGTCATCTGAAATGCTTCGGGAACGTGGACCCACAAATATTGATTTTGTCATCCAAAGCTCCTCTGCGAAAATCCCTCCGAAACTCCAAAGAGTGCAGATCCTTCCTTGTTGGTGGGAGATACGTCAGGTTCCATATCCAATCTCTTCTGCCTATATTCAAGCATGTTAAGTAACAAACAAAAGATGATCGTGGATAAACAACATTGGTGTTTTATCTTCATTAACGCATCGACCACACCCCAAATGTCCTGCTCCTGATTTCATTAACACATACCATTGTGGTGAGTGCCTTACGCTATTCTTCGAAGCATGAGCGTATGGAAAATGCCAAAAAAAAAAAAAAAAAAAAAGTTCTCACAATTTAAAATTTTCCTCCTCTTTCTACTCACCTTCCCCCCCCCACCTTTTCCCCAATTGCCAAACAGAGTCATAATGCACATTAAGCTATGACAACCAAGCCTTCACCCATTATATATAGTTGTCTCGAAGTAACCATTTTGTTATTAGACTGTAGCTCAATTCCGTGTAGCTTGTAATAGTGCAATATCCGGACTATCGAAGTCCTAACTTAGTTACACATTCTCAGTTGGTTGACATGTGAAAAATTGAATTACTAACAAACTTTACACACATGTTACCCATCCAATGATAAATGTGCAATGATTTTTTTTTTTTTTATATAGGCAATGTGCCTAACACAAGTTCTTTTCCAAATTATGGCAAAGAATTAAGTAGGAGGTTTTTCTCCTGATAAAAGAAGTCAAAAACAAACAAGCCTTGAGAAAATTACCAAAATAGTCTTAATTCTATTTTGTTTGTGCCAATTTAAGCCTAAACCTTTTAATTATACAAATTAAGTCATAAATATTTTCATGTTTTGCAAATTGAGTCCATCTGATCAATTTTAGTTGAAAACTACTAACAAATAGGCTGGTTGTCCTATCTAGCACAGCCAAAGCTAAGATGAACATTTTTTAATTATATATTTTTTTCTTTTCTTTACTTTTTTTTTGGATTGAAAGCTTGTGAAGGCTGGTGGCCCTCATTGTGGCTGGCAAGGGCTTGGTAGGCCTCCCCCAATGCCCTTGGCAGCCATCGCAAGAGCGTCGCGGCCCATGCCGGGACCTTTTTCAATATTTTTGCAATGGATGCGACCTTTTCAATCCATTTTGTTATTGCGCTTTCCTTGCAGACATTAAGAAGTGTCCCAAAAAAGAACAATTTGATGAAGATCCGCCCCAAATGTTAATTTTACGATGCAATAACAATTTTAAAAGATCACGCACCCGAATCACCTCTGGTTAGAGAATGAACTGATCCGACGCCGTACCCGAACATCTTCAACAAATGTAGGAGGCAGAGTGAGCGCAAAAATCCTTCCCATATTGATTATTTTTTCTCTTTTCTTTCACTAGCCAAGGTCAGGGTTATGTTTGTTCGATGATAGAGCAAAGAAATAGAACCATGAGAAAATACAAGTTCCAGCATATTTTAAGACCAAATCGCCTATACTGTCGATGGTTCTGCTTGATTCGAATTTCCTTGTATTTCAGTTGGTTGCGCCATCATTGGTTTGCTCTCCTAGTTAGAGTCTTTCAACAACAAAGTAAATGAAGAATGCAAAATTGGGTAAGATATTCAGTTATCAAAGAGTTTTACTCTCCCTAGGATGTTCATTCCTTCCTTTTATACAACTACCTTTCTTAAAGTAAAGGTAAGCCTCTACAACAACAAGCAAGCACATCTTTTTTCCTTTTTCCCACTTTATAGCAATTGGATTACTTGAGTGTAAAATAGTTTATCCTGGGAATATAGACTAGTCCTATGTCGGTGGGCAAGCAGCCTCACGCTTTCGTGCCACAAATCATTAGGTTCGGTTCCTAGTGATGGAACCATTACTTTAAGGTGACTTCATCACTCTTTGTTACAATAGAGTTCATTCCATCCCCTGACCCCATGATCAAGTTGAGTCTCTACCAAGATAAGTTGCTTCTTTTCTTGAGCTCCAAAAAGCCATGCAAGCAAAATTTAATTTGAAAGCCTTTAGCCGTATAAAGCTCTCGGAAAAATGGCCATCTCATTTTCGTCAAGCCCCAAAGCAAAATTAAAGAACTTCAATTTGATTTAAGGCAGAATCTTTCTAAAAATATAGCTTTCGACCAAAATTAGTTATGCGATGGAAAATTTCCATTTTCTAGTTTTCATCTGAAATACATTTGGTGGAATCTTTTTTTTTTTTGTAAGGACACTTGGCGGAAATTTTTGGTTGCTCGTTTTCTAAACTTTGAACCTTAAAACCGAAAACGGCCAAAATTGACCTTATTTTTTACAGTACAACAAAAAAGTATTTATGATTTTCATTCTCATTGAAAACTCTTGTTTTTTTACTCACCAAGCATATTATCAAGATAATAGAAGATGTAAACAAAAACAGATTTCATTAGATGTTGACACCTAAAAATTTTAATTAGGTTATTTTATTTATGTATTTTCATTTTTTTTCGAATAATAAACAAAACAAATAACAAAAACAACAAAAAAAGCAAATAAAAAAAATCGCAGCCCCCCTCCTTTCTCCCTTTCGCGGGCCCAAGCCCACCCTCCTTCTCCTCCAGCCCGGCCCCCTCTTTCTTCTTCTTCTTCCTTCTTCTCCCTTCTTCCTCCCTACGCCCGCAACTCACGCGCCGAAGACAACCTATGGCCGAGGGTGGTAGGCCGACGTCGGCCGGAGATGACATATCTCAGGCGCCATTAATGGCCGCCTTCAATGCCGAGCATGCTTTGTTGGAGGAGCGAGGATGGGACGCCGTTCAGCCGCGGGCGTTCGTTCGGCGTGCGAAGACCCACGGCCGAATCCCCGTCGACCGGCCAACCCCTCCCTATAAATAGCGAGGCACCACCTCCGTCGAAGGACACGGCGAACTCGGAGATCTTCCCTTGAGAGACTTCGGGAGAATCAACGAGCGAGTACGCGAGAGGGAACTCGAGTTGTGAGCTCAGCCCGCCCTCCACCGAGAGACTTCGGGAAGGCCGGCGGCGAGCAACTGGGAGAGGGTCGATCCGGCCCGAGTGGAGGCTTGGATCCGGCCCGAGTGAGAGAGAAAATTGAAGCCGAGGAAGGTCCGGCCAAGATCTGCGCCTCGATCTGGTTTTGCCGTTGCTGTTGAGTCTTTGTGCCGCCGCCGAACAAGTCCCGACGCCATCGTTACACCAAGCCGACGCTCCTCGCCGTCATTGCTCACCACCCGACAAAGACGCCCCCACGGCCGCCTTACCGTGCCCTCGTCACGAACAGGTAACGGCCGTACTCGCCGTCGTCGTTGTTTCTTGAACCCAGTAGCCGCCCGACGCCGTCGCCAAAACCCTGGACCGTCGTGCGTCTCCCCCTTCGTAGTCCAATCGTTGCCGTCGTCGCCGTCACCGTGGTCACCTCCGTCGTCGCCGCCGTAGTCGCGCCGCCGTTGTCACCTTCGTCGCCGCCGCCGTAGTCGCCATCGCCGCCAAGCACCTTGGTTCCCCCCTTCGGCGCCATGGATTCGCAAACCCTAGGGTTTGCGATTTCCGGTCGCCGACCGATCCGGTCTCGGAACCGGGTAGGGTTTCGCGAGATTCCGGGGGCGGCGGGAGTCGGGCCGGATCCGGGTAGGGTTAGCGGGAGTCGGGTCGCGGAGCGGGCTGTCGGGCCGGGTTGTGCGCGTGGGCCGGGTATCTTTTTTAATAAGCCCAATTCCGTGGGTGTGTGGGCTGAATTTTTATAAAAAAAGCAAAAAATCCGAGTCGGGCCGCGTTGGCCCGTCCGTGTGTGGGTCGCAGCCGGTCGGACCCAACCCGCAGATCCGACCCCGGGTCGGTTTATATTATTTTAATATAAAATAATATTTTAAATAAATAATAAATATTTTATTTTCAAAAAATATTAAAAAATGTTTTAATTTCCAGAAAATCAAAAATAATAAAAAATGATAAAAATATTTTATTTTCCAAAAAATCAAAATATTTCATATTTTCCAAAAATGCCAAAAATCCAAAAAAGTAAAAAATTCATGAAAAAACCAAAAAAATTCAAAAAAAAAAAAAGCCAAAAAGACCCGTATTTTTCCAAAATACCAAAGAATCCCAAAAAAAAAAAAATCCCTTTTGTGTTCAAAAATTAGAAAAAGACATAGAAAATGTTTTTCCTCCCAAAATGCATGAAAAATCCCTCGAACACCCAAAAAACCACAGGGTTTAAACAAGATTAGGTACCGAAAGGGCATTAGTGATTAACTAGTGTAATCAAGTCCCCGATCCTAATTTCTCTCGGTTGCGCAGAGTGAGTATTTCTCCCGATACTTCACTTGGGTTTCTAATCAACCCACCTCAAATTGATTAGTGGCGACTCCAATTTAAAAATTGATTTGCAGGTTAAAAATTTGAACCATTAAGTCGTGAATTGGTGGACTTGGGAGAGTCCGGGCATAACTAAGTTCAGCCAAGCCATTAGCCTCCTTAAGCGCTCGTACCCGATTGCGGGCGCCGAAAAAAAAAGAGGTCGCGACATTAGAACATTTTTGTGAACCAAATACTTTGGGGGAAATTGTCTAATATGTCCTAAATCTATGGTATAGATGCTTAGTTTGCCAAGTTAGTTATAAATATTCGCAAAATTCTAATGTGGTCGGTCCAGCCTATTTTCGCTAATAATCTTCGTTCTGAAGCTCCCTTTCGCGACTGGCACTCCGGAGCACCTACAAAGATGAAGCACACACCTTCCTGCACAGAGAGAGAGGGGGGCATTGAATCACTCATGGAGACCTGTTCTCTCCCTCTCCTGAGCTCCACCTTCCTCACGCCTGGATTCCTCTGCACATCCCAACAGTCTCTGTGTTGGCTTTTTCATCTTTCTATGGGCTGGGTCCGCCCCTTGTGGGCCCAGCTAACATTAAATAAAAGAAAAGAGAAGGAGTCAAAAGTCAAAAAGCAAAAAGAACAAAAGAAAAGAACAAAAGAAAAGAGTTGCTTCGCGTGCGTGGGCGAGCCTGAGAGAAGAGGAGAGAGAAAACGGAGAGTACAACGAGAGGGAGGGGGCACCGAAAGAGCTTGAAGAAGAAGGGAAAAGAGGGCTGCTACTTTGCTGTCTGGATTCTATGGCCAAACTTTGACGGAATTAGCTCAACTTTGAGTATATTATTTGTGCGATCGACGGCCAAGTTGGTCGGTTTCGTTTGTTGAGAACCCCCTCCGAATTTTTCAATTACAGTTAGAGTTTTTTTACTTCATTTATGTTAATCAACATTTATGGTGAGGAAATATCATTGCATTATTAATATTAAGTCTCTAGTGTATGATTACAAAATAACACTTCATGTATCCTTCTTGATGATTAATGAAAGTTTTTGCGTGGTCTGTGATTTTTTCCACATTGGGTTTTCACGTAAACCATGATGTTGTTATTGATTTTGTCTTCTTATCATTTCGGCATTATACTTATTTATTGTAAGGTTGTGATGATTGGTTGTTAACTTGTTACTAGAGCTAAGTTGTTTTCGGTCAGTTTAGTTTAGGTGGAAAAAATAATCTTGGATTGGGTTTAGCTCATGATAAATTGTTGCCCGTTCTCCCCAACACTCTCGAGCTCTCCAGCAGCATCAGGGAGCTCTCATGATTCTTCTCCCTCACCTCTCTGGGCTCCCTCACTGTACCACCAGCTGAGCTGCCAGAACAAAGTCGCCACCGTTGCCGACACCTACTCGACTTCAGGCAATCGCTGCTGTCGGCACTGACGAGTTCGGTGGAGAGGCTCTGTTTTCTGGATGTTGAATTTGTGGAAACGTGATACAAGTATAAATCACAAAACTCACTTTCCCTCTTGCAATATTTTTCACACCACAATGCAACACTTGGAGCAAACTACCTCCTGCAATGCTCGGAGTACATCAACTCCTACAAATACTCAACTATTTTTATTTTCCTTACACTCACGGACTGATTCCCATCTCTATATCTGCGAGATTCTCTAAATCTTGAAGCTTTCTCTGGCCTCTTTACTTTCCTCTCATGTCTCTACGTCGACTGCTCCATGATTGTTGACCAACTTGCTCCTTAAGGAAATTCCACAAAAGACAGAAGCCACCGTTTACAGCTGTTCAGGAAGCCGGCAAAAATGGCTCTTAATCTGGACAAGTCTACAGAGAGAGAGAGAGAGAGAGAGAGAGAGAGAGAGAGAGAGGTGGTGAAATATCAAATATCGGATCCTATGTTTTCGGCGTTCAAGAGCTTGCTCTTCTCATTCAAACCTTTATTCATCCATTCCCGAAGTTCCAGTCGCTCGTCCCACGCCTCAGCGACTGCCATGGAAGTGCTGGTTTCGCCTAAAAGTGCCCTTGCCGAGACGGACTTGACAGCTCCCTGTTTTGGCGTTTTTCCTTGAATCAAGTCTTCCGCTGGCGACTTGATTTTCTGCTCTGTTTCTGGGTCGCTACTGCTGTGGTTCGCCCTGTTGTTGATAGAATATGAACGCCCAGCTTGCTACCATCGCTGATTGCTCAAAACTGAACATTCACTGGGATGGAAAGCAAGAGCCAAACCAAAGCTGGAGAGAAACAGGAGATACGAGGAAAAGATAACACACAAAGAAAACAGGGAGAGTGGGAGCCACGAAAATTCATCATCACTTGGTGTTTACGAAACCCAGCTAGAATCTCCGTATTGTCTGAGCCTCAGATGTTTGGTCGTGGCTGTAGAAGCTCCAATCCAAGTAGTCTACCTTGAATACTCTTCGGCCGTTGATAAAATCGCTGTTTGTTCTTTGCCACTGTATAATATTAGGCTTTTCAGTCAAGCCAAATCACGTCTTGTTATCGTAGAGCCTCTAAAATCGCGTAGTGGTCTCCATGGCATGTTGCCAACATCAACTCGCTTCAATACCATCAGGCCGTTTTTTGTTCGGTTTGATTTTCTAGTTAGCTGAAGTTGAAGAGAACGATAGACATCACAGATGATGAAATGAAAGCCATTTTGCTGCCGCTGCCGGCGAAATCACCGGCTCGGTTTCCGTGCATGTCAAAATCCCGGAACACTAAGCTCACCGACCCCTCCTCCTTCAGGTCCTATTAAAACCTAGAGAATATTCGATTTCGCCTTACTATCACTTCATCAATTGCCGGTAGTTTTTATCATAATCTTTTCAATTGCACGTAAAGGTGCATTGAAAAACCAGTGAGTTGTACTCGATAAAACAGCGGTATAAATTCCTGTTATGGGATTGAATCATGGGCAGAGAGCACTTGGGGACGATTTGATTCAGCTGTGGAGAACGCAACACAAAATCAAGAGACCTTGGCTGAAAGCATATCCAATAGAGAAGACAAATGACGGAGGGGATGATCCGTTCGCTTCCCCCGTCTCTCGAGAGAGCATTGTCTATTATGCCATTTCGCTTTCTCAGCGGAGCTAGGCGCAACCTCTGGGAGAGATTGCTATGCAAATTTTAGCACTTCTACTGAGTTTCTACTTGAATGTATTTGATACGGACGACTCATAAGATTAGACACGTCCGCCTGCTCTTTTTCTATCTGAAGGTGCTCCGCTGGAGTTGAACTCCAAACCGACCTTGGTGCGTAGGATCTTGCCAAAGAGCATTAATTTATCATCTAATTTTGATCGCCTTCGGTTCACTCTTTTCCCAGTTTAGCGCCTAAGTTGCTTGCGCTAATAATACTTGCGAATGAGGCGCTCTTTGGTTTTTTTCATTCTTCTCCTGATAAGTAGTTATATAAGTAATGTGAAATATTAGCGCATACAGTGTGAGTGTAACTTTTCCTTTTTCACAAACAGTCTCATCCACCATTGATTTAAGAGTTTTAATTGCTTACCATCTTCCCTGACCATCAAAATCAACAGTGTATAAAGCCATATGTGGAAATTTTTCTTTTTCTCTGCTGGTGTCTGCTATAATTACTGTATTAATATTTCTATTTATAATTTATTAGCTGGAATGGAAAATAATATTGAATGCGAATTAGGGGTGGCAATCGGACTGGGCAGGTGCACGATTGCAAAGCGGATGCGGGGATTCCATCTTGGTTCCACTATTCTTAAAGACGCCTATCATAGGCCCATCTCCTGCGCAGGTACATCTGAGCTCTATCCCCAACCCCAACCAAGAATGCGGATTTCCCCGTCACACTTGCCCTCCTTGATAATAACTTCAAGATTAAAAATTATTTCTTCAACAAGCCTCTCAAAAAGTTTTGCAAGTTGAAAAAAATCATTTATGCGAAAAAAAACGAATTTGGGTTCTTAGATCCTTTAGAATATAATTTGGTTTGAGAATTTGCCGTGATAAATTGATGAGAAAAGAGAATGAAGTATTAGAAGTATTCATGTTATATTAAAATCTATGTTGAAAATAAGAAACTTTATATTACCAAAGTAATACGATTTATGTAAAGGAACAAGGTTAATACTAGAAATCTCCATCATTTAGACATAGGATCGCAGGTCTAGATGGGTTCATGCGGAGGGGCCAATCGTATCTATCCCCACCTCGCCTCATATGCAAGGCAGGAAAATATTGTTTCGAGTCTTCCGCCGGCAGCTCACTTCACGGCGGTGCTTGGTTATTGCGCCTTTATTCCTGATGATACTCACATACAGCGGTGGCCTCAAATAGTCACGGTATTACTCTGCTCCACAAGACATTTCTTTATTGGTAGATGAGTGGATATGAAAAAAAATCATATTATATTTTTCTTTTCCGATCGTTGGAACAAAATATTTTTGCTACACGACATTTATTTAGCAAAAACTTTTCAGACGATGATATAGCTTCGTGAAATTAACAGTTCCCATATGAAATGTAGCTAATAACTTACTTTCTACGGGAAATTTTTTTATTCCTTTAGATTAGTTTGAAATTACATATATGTCTTAAAAACACCAACATTTTTAGGAAAATGATTTTCATATCATTCAGTTTTTACGAAACAAACAAAACCTAAAAGCATTTGAACAATGGTCTCCTCATACTGGGCAGTTACAACTCTGAATTCTTCAGTCTCGACACTTAGAGGCTCACCATAATAGAACAGAAAAAAATGAAAGAGGAAATCTGGACAGCAACTGCTTGGCATGAACGAACAGCACATCAATGACACAATTGAACAATTCCACATACCAGGACATATGAACAGCAAGCATGCACATAATAGACATAATCCATAACACATTGTATGAACACAACAAGGTGACCCCATCAACAGCTCAACGATATGAAGATGAACCAATCAGTAACACTGCCCATCCAAAATGAATGTGGATGTGATGGCTAGAGCAGCAACTCAATGCTCTTGCAGCATGCACCCAAGATTCAAGATATTAGCATTCATTTAATACGCTTGCGATCTCAACATGTACAGAGAACAAACCAAGCAATATTTTTTCATAATATGTTTGCAGTTGGGCACAATAAACATAAATCATCATATTGTGAAGCATAAGAAGTAAATGTGCATGGATTGATTCATTTTCGTTCAAGATGCTCTCGGTCCAAGTTTTGGAATACTTAGATATCAGATTTATCTCATGTACAAACTTGATATGCATCTAATCCAAGAATTTCAATAACAAATCCTAAAATGGATAGCTACTAACTTCTGAAAAGAAAGGAAAAAATATACAAGTAAAGTCTATACAACAAAACTAATGTATCGATCGAGCAAAGGGAAGCTCTCCATCAGAATCTGAATCGAAACACACACCATCTAGTTCAGGAATTTTGTCAAATGGGTGGTAGATATTTCTGTCAAAGGATTTAGATGCAGAAATAAGGAAGAGATATTATCACAAAGAGGCAATGTAGCATGCTCAAGGTCATCAGGAAAGCCTAAAACGCGACCAGATTTCACGCTAGTGGAATTGAGTACTCAGTCTTTACCTTCAACAGAAACAGAGTATGTGGATTTACCTTGACGAAGAGTAACATCTGACCGCAATTGGAGATCAAATCGAGAGAGTGAATCTTCAGGAGTTGTAGCACCAAATACTGGAACGGACTAAAGGAGGGAGATGGAGAATCAAGCACTTCGATGAAGTTAGCCCGAAAACGCAAGCGAAGAGAGCATTTCCTGGGGCTGCGAAGCTGGTGGTGTTGGGGAAGTGGCCTGCAATGACAATCGATGACAGAGAGAGAGGTAAGGATGCATAGAAGAAATCGATAGAGAATCACAACTGAACATGAGAATTTCGTCCCTGTACTCTCTGCTTTATTCTCTGAGGTCCAAATGCAAAGAAACTATGGTGGTTGGCAATCGGAGATGAGCGGCGGTTACCGGTGGAGTGGAGGTGGCCGAGTATGAAGAGGGAATGGCGACCTAGAAGCTGCTGGAAAATGATGACGTGAGAGAGAATTCGCTGAGCTCTGTGTATGGGCGTCCTCTCTGTTCTATTCTACCCCGCCGAATGCATACGAATAATATGCGAATATGTGGAAGCGAGGCTGTAGTGAGATGGGCCCAATGTTTATTTAGTAATTTTATTATTTTCATATACTTCTTGTTTTTACATTAAAAAAATGTATGTTCGATTTGCCGACAAATATTCTGGCATCAACAAAAGGACTTCTATTTGTGTTTTTCTCAAAAGGAAAATTTATGAGAAAACTATTTTTGTACTGACAGGAGAAGAGATTCATTCAATTAGATATAGAGAAGTCTTGTTTGTGACAAATAATATTATGTACTTATTTTTTATTGGTGGTGTAGTGCTCCATTGTAGTTAAGTAAACTTGCAAGATAGAAATGAACATTCCCATATGGATTGAACCTCCTTTGCCACTTTTAAGATAAGGCATGAATATGCTCAATAGCTATTTAGCCTCTATCATCTACATATACAGATTGGTTGCCACCATTAATTTCAATATGGCCCCCGGCGGGGTCATCCCGATGCACTCACCCAAGCGGCTCGGAGGTCCTCATCATCCTCCGAGGGTTGATCTGTGCCGGGTTCATCTCATCATCGGCAAACACCATCTACTTGAAGAACCTCAACAAAGGAGAAAGCATGATTTTCCCTCGGGGCTATTGCACTTCAATTTAATGTTGGTAAAGGTCCAGCACTTGCCATCCTAAGCTTCAGCAGTCTGAGCCCTGGGCTTTGCTCTGTTCACTAATAATTTTCCTTCTGAGTTGGTGGAGGCCGCCACTTTCCTTGATGATGCCCAGGTTAAAAAGCTAAAGGGGTTCTTGGCAGCAATGGCTAAGTGGCTAATTTCATTTTTGTCGAGAATCCATCCATTAAAAATCACCACCTTTTCAAGCCTCTTCATTGTTATTTTATTTTATTTTTGGGTGAAGTATGAATATGACAGCAAAATGCTACATCGTAAATTGCATAGGCAAGATGATTTATAGATATTTACTTTGGAATTAATCCCACCATAGTCTGACTATCTACAAATAGCATTTCTCCTTTCTGTAGGCCCATTGTGATAATTAAAATTTTCGGAAGTTCAAATCATCGAAATACAAGCATTGAGACGCTCAGTATAGTTGGAAGCAAAATCCTCCAAGATTTATGGCCAAGAAGAGAACGTTTTACATGGCAAGTGTTTATAATGCTTGATAATTAAAAATAAACTGGGAAAATAATACCAACCTCCTACGACTTTGTATCTATGAGTGCGTGCACAAGGGTAAGAGTAGCAAACGAGGGCCGGCGAGGCGTCATGATGATGGTGCCATCGCCCAACCATCGGAAAATGGCCCGGCATCCCTCATCAAGCCAAGGCACAATAGAGAGAGGCAAGCAAGGATCTAACTCGCGACCATCGTGGCCGCCTGCAGGGCGCCTTCCTTTGGCAGTACACATTCCTCACTCAACCACGCTATTGAGTGCGCAATGTTGTGAGCCAGACAACGGTCCAGCCACCCGCAGCAATGGCACAAAGGCGGCAACGTGACATATGGTGATAATTTGACTATCATTCTTTTAAAAGCCAACATGAACATGATAATCATATAATTTTAAAATCCATTCGATAATGAGAGTTTAAGGACAATATAAAGTGATCGGTATTAAAAAAAAAAAAAAAATCAGAGGCTGTGGTTGGTGACGATTTGCCCACGATGGACGGGACCATAATAGAGAGATCAAGGAAGAAAGAGAGAGGGCCTGTGCTGATTTCGGTTCTCTCTTTTTTCTTTTTTTTTTTTTTTTTTTTTTTTTTTGTATTATATTAGGATCGATGGAAAACATCTCCCAGTCAAAATCAATTTGCAAAATATGGGTTCGATAATTAGTTAAATTTGAATTTCTAGTTGGTAGACGTTGATCCAAGTTGACTTTTAGCTATTCGAGATAATTAGCTAAGACGTGCGAGACCTTCTCTAACATTCCCATAAAAGTTCTCCTTGTTGGGACCATCAATATCTCACTATTTTGGTAATGCACCATCTCTACATTATAAAGTAAATCTGATACCATTCTCAATTTTTGCCCCAAATTTCCAAAAATAACCATAACTGAAGAGTAATGAACAATAACCATGTACTTTAAAAAATGGCTAAAATGGTAATTGACAAAGATCCACATAAAAATTATCTTATCACAAAAATCTCTACCGTAGATTAAAACTTAAATTCAAGCTTTGCCATCCTCGGACAATTTAAATATTGATTTGTTTAGTAAGCCCTATAGCTCTTCTTCTTCCTTTATTAACCTTTTTCCTTTCTTCTATCTTTATGGTTCCGTTAATGAACACCCTCACAAATTCTATGTGGCTGCTTACGTGGACAACAGGAGGCAACGGATTGTGACGTGGGCTAAAGTGAAAGCGAAATGACGCCGTTTTGGGCGAAAAGATGCCGTTTACGTTGCCAAATTATCTGACGCGGCCGAAGTAACAAGAACGACGCCATTTGCTTTGTGTGTCTCTCGGTTCCTCCACGGGAATCGAACTGGGCTTTAGGGTTTATGCTGATCGATTCTCTCTCTCCAGGAAGCTCGATGCGTTGCTGAAGCTCGATTTTGTTCAGAGCTCATTTGTCGGATGAAGGCGATTTGGGGCGGCGATCGCCGGTGTTTTGGCCAAGAGGCTCTGTTTTTGGATCTCTATTTTCGCCGTTCAGGAGCTTGCTCTTCTCGTTCAAACCTTTATTCATCCATTCCTAAAGTTCCAGAAGCTCATCCCACGCCTCAGTGACTGCCATGGAAGCACTGGTTTCGCCTATAACTTCCCTTGCAGAGACAGATTGACAGCTCCCTGTTTGGCGTTTTTCCTTGATTTGAGTCTCCGGCCAGCGACTCACTTCACGGCAGCGCAGTATTGCTCTGCTCTGTTCCACTCTGTTTCTGCGTCGCTGCTGTGGTTCGTCCTGTTGTTGCAAGTATAAAACGCCCAACTTGCCAGCATCGCCTATTGCTCAAAACTAAACATTCGCTGGGATGGAAAGCAAAAGCCAAACCAAATCTGGAGAGAAACAGTAGATACGAGTAAAAGATAACACACAAAGAAAACAGGGAGAGTGGCAGCCATGAAAATTCGTCATCGCTTGCCGTTTACGAAACCCCGCAAGAGTCTCCGTATCGTCTGAGCCTGAGATGGGTGGTCGTGGCTGTAGGAGTGCCAATCGAGGTATTCTACCGTGACCATTCTTCGGCCGTTGATAAATTCGCTGTTTGTTCGTTGCCACTGTGGATTACCAGGCCAATAAAGTTGCGCTGTCCAGTCAAGCCAATTCGCGTCTTGTTATTTTGGAGCCTCTAAGATCGCGCACTCGCCTCCATGGCGTGCGGTCGACATTAACTCGTTTCAATACCATCAGGCCGTTTCTATTCCAATTGAGTTTCAAAGTCTATCACATGTCCGGATTTCTGGTTAGCCGAAGTTAAAGAGAACGCCAGACATCACAGATGATGTAATGACCGACATTTCACTGCTGCTACCGGCAAAGTCACAGGTTCAGTTTCCGTGCATGTCGAAATCCCAGAACAATAAGTTCACGGACCCTTCCTTCTACAGGTCCGATCGAAACCTATAGAATGTGTGATTTCACCTTACTATCACTTCATGAATTGCTGGTAGGTTTTATCATAATCTTTTTCAGCTGCACGTAAAGTTTAATCGAAAAAACCAGTGAGTTTTACTCGATAAAATAGTGGGTATAAGTTCCTGTCATGGGATTGAATCATGGGCCGAGAGCACTTGGGGACGATTTGATTCAGCAGTAGAGAACGCAACACACTATCAAGAGACCTTGGCTGAAAGCATATCCACTAGAGAAGAAATGACGGAGGGGATGATCCGTTCACTTCCCCCGTCTCTCTTGAGAGGGTCGCGACACTATCTCCAAGGAGGTCGCGTGGCTCCTGGCGCTGAATACTTGCTTCATGTCTACTCTTCCGTACTTCTTTCCCTTATCGGCTTCGTTGGTAGATTCGGTCAGATGTCTTGTGTCTATTTGCTGCGCCGATATCCTCACTTAGCTAAAGGAGAGATTGGGATCCAGCGCTAAGGGATCCCTATTGAGCGCTGGATCCCTATTGAGAGCATTGTCTGTTATGCCGTGTCACTTTCTCAGCGGAGCTAGGCTCAACCTCCGGGAGAGACCGCTATGCAAATTTCAGCACTTCCACCGATTTTCCACTCGAATGCATTTGATACGGACGACTCATAAGATCATGCACGTTCGCCTGCTCGTTTTCTATCTGAAGGATCTTGCCAGAGAGCATTTATATATTATATAATTTTGATCACCTTAGGTTCACTCTTTTCCCAGTTTAGCGCCTAGGTTGCTTACGCTAATAATACTTGCGAATGAGGTGCTATTTAGTCTTTTCACTCTTCTCTTGATAAGTAGTTATATCATGAATATGGAATATCAGCGCATACAGCGTGAGTATAAATTTTCTTTTTCACAAACGGCCTCATCCACCATTGATTTAAGAGTTTTAACCACTTATTATCTTCAATAACAATCAAAATCAATAGTGTATAAAGCCGTATGTGGAAAAAATTTATTTTTATCTGTCAGTGTCTATTATAATTACTGTATTAATATTTGTATTTATAATTTATTAGCTGGAACAGAAAATATTACTGCCTGTGAATTACGGGTGGCAATGGGATTGGGCAGGTGCACGATTGCCAAGCGGATGCAGGGAATTGCATCCTGGCTCCACTATTATTAGAGATGCCCTACCATCGGCCCATGTCCCGCGCAGGGACATCTATGAACTCCATCCGCAACCCTGAGGAAGAATGCGGATTTCCCTATTGCACTTGCCCTACTTGATAATAACTTCAAGATTAAAAATTATTTCTTCAACAAGCCTCTCAAAAAATTTTGCAAGTTGAAAAAATCATTTATGTGAAAAAAAAAAAAAAAACGAATTTGGGATTCTTAGATCCTTTAGAATATAATTTAGTTTGAAAATTTGCCGTGATAAATTGATGAGAAAAGGGAATGAAGTATTGGAAGTATTCATGTTATATTAAAATCTATGTTGAAAATAAGAAACTTTATATTACCAAAGTAATACAACTTATGTAATGGAACAAGGTTACTACTAGAAATCTCCACCATTTAGACACGGATCTTTCTAGATTTTTCATGGGGAGGGGCCAATTATATCTATCCCCAGCCCGCCCCATATGCAAGGCAGCAAAATTCTCCCAATTATATGGTACTTAATCAGTATTTCGAGCTTAATATTCTTTTTTAATGAGGTGAATTGTTTATCTACATGTATGAGTATGTTATTATTTGTCAATATTTGCAACAAATTCTTTTATACCCTTTATAAAATTTTTGTGGAACTACTACTAACTATTTTAATATAAAAACTTAAATTGATAAATGAATGCTCCCTTCAATATTCTAATATTCCTCCTCACTCGTAAATTAGAGTTTGGCCTAAGACTAAAGAGTAGAAATAAAAAAATAGGGAAGGCAAATAAGGAATTGGGAAGAATTTTAATTTAGGGCTTTCTATTTTGATACTGCATTAAATTTTGCGGAAGCATGGTAAATTATTCTGAAAACTTATGTTGCTAGACTAATGTGTGATTGTTATTTAAATATTCTAATAACTTGTGTTTCCCACATAAATTGGAGTTTATGGTCTCATTTACATCCTCGTGTTATTTATATTTTGTAATAAAGAAAATACTTTTGAATATTTGGGCATTCTATAGCCTAATTACAAGTAATACCTTTTTTTATATTACAAAACAGCTTAATATAATACCGACTAGGTGTATAATCTATTATACAGTCCCTTCAGAGAAAACAGATCGATTGTTGAGAAAATAGACTATACAATGAAGATATTTATGATATTTGTATGATGCGACTCTTTGGTGTTTTGCTGTCCGTATATGCTTATGTGAGTTTGTATGTATGCGTGCATGCACGCTTGCATGTATGTATGTATAATATTGTCTAATTTTGGTGTATGAGTAAGTAAATTCTATTTCCTCGACCAATAATTTGTTTTCATTTTTAACAATTTTGACCTTTAATTACTTAGATATATAATTGCTCTACTAGCTTAGCATCCAAAAAGAACCATTTTCAGTGCACTAGAAAATATAGGAAGTAATACGCTTTTATGCTTGTAATCGATGTTATAAGTTTGTTTCTATTTTTTTTTTTTTTTTTGGTAAGATTGTTTCTACTTTCTTCATTATTGAGTTCCTCAAAAATCTATAGGAAAGTTTATAACAAAAAAAGTTTCAAACATGTTTTTAGCATTAAATAAATTAAATTCTACTACTATACTTATTAATTCTTTCCTATTTAAGCACGAGTCGTGTGGCTACTATACTGACTCCCTGCGTAAACGTTAACCAGTGGTCTTGTGACTCTTGCCAACTTTCTTTTTTTTTTTTTTTTTTTTGGGTAAAGCTTGCCAACTTTCTTTGGTCGCTATTATCACCGAAAATTGAAAAAAAAAAAAAAAAACCGACATAATTATTTATTTACATAGTATTTGTCAACAAAAGATGTTTACTATACAGCACATACATATCTCTGCAATGTACTTCATTTCTTTATTGGTAAGATGAGTGGCTATGAATAAATAATATTGTAATTTTTCTTTTTCGATTGTTTGAATAAAAAAATTTTGGTAGGCAAGACATTCATTTGGTGAAAACTTTTCAGAAATGACATCATTTTCTTAAATTAAAATTTTACCTATGTAATGTAGCATCTCCTAGAAAATTTTGTATTCCTTCTCCTATGAATAGTTTAAAAATTATATAAATCTCTTGAGAGAGACACCAAAATTTTTAAGAAAATGATTTTCACATCATTGATTTTTCACGAAATAAATAGAATTTAAAAAGCATCTCAACAATGGTCTCCTTATGCTGGGCCATTACAACTCTGAATTCTTCGGTCACGACACTAGGCTCCAATAATAGAACAGAAAAAAATGAATGGGGAAATCTGGACAGCAAGTTCTTGGCATCAACGAACAGCACATCAATGAGACAATTACACATACCAGGACATACGAACAGCAAGCACGCACAGAATAGACATTATCCGTAACACAACACATCCATAGGAACACAAGACAGTGAGCACATCAGCAACTCTACGCATACGAAGATGAACCAATCAGTAACACTGCCCACCCAAAATGAATGTGTATACGATGACTAGAGTAGCAGCTCAATGCTCATACAGCATGCACTCAGTATTCAAGATATTAGCATTCGCTCAATTCGCTTGCGATTTCAACAGGTACATTGAACTAACCAGCAACATTCTCATAATGTATTTGCAATTCGACACAACAAACATGGATCGGCATATAGAGATGCATAAGAAATGAACATGCATGGGTCAATCCATTTTCGTTCAAGATACCCTCGGTCTAAGTTCTGGAATTCTCAGTTGTCAGATTCATCTCATTTACACACTAAATACATGGAAAGCTCTCAGTCAGAATCTAAATCGAAACACACACTGATCTAGTTCAGGAATTTTATCAAACAGGGGATAGACATTTGGACCAACGGATCTAGATGACGAAAAAAGAGAGAGGTCGCTTCCAGACTTATCACAAAGGCTAGAACACGACCGGATTTCACGTTGGTGGAATTGAGCACTCGGTCCCTACCTTCAGCAGAAACAGAGCATGCAAATATACCTCGATGAAGAGTAATAGCTGACCGCAATTGGTGACAAAATCAGAGTGAAGCCTCAGGAGTTGTAGCACGGAAGACTAGGGAGAAGGAGAATACAGCACTTCGATGACCTTAGCTGGAAAAGAGGGGCGAACAGAGCACTTTGTGTGGCTGCGAAGCTTGGGGTATTCGGGAAGTGGCCTGCAAAGGCAATCAGTGACAGAGAGGTAATTATTCATAGAGGAAATCGAGAGAGAATCACAACTAAACATGAGAATTCCTTCCCTATACTCTGATCTATTTTCTGACGTTCAAATGCCAAGAGTCTAGGATGGTTGACGATTGGAGATGAGCGGCGGCTACGGTCGAGTGGACATGGCCTAGCATGGAGAGGGAATCGCGACATAGAACCAGAAGCTCGCGGTGGGGTCGTCCCGATGCACACACATCTGTGCCGGGTTCATCTCGTCATTGGTTTATAGGCTCATTGTCAATGGCTTTCCTTGGAATTTTCTTGTAAAGGTTGTATTTGTTTCACTTGTGTGTGTGAAGTGAGTCGTTGGAGTGGAGATTTGATTATTGGTGCTTTCTGACTTGTCGTTCTGTTTGGGCTATGGACCAAAGTGCCTCCCCTCAATTCGTCCATTTTTTTTTTTTTTTGGTCGAAAGTAGATAGTTCATTCGATCATCGAACATAACAAGTCTTACAAGACAGCAATGGAAAATTCCGAACATAAAATTTCCAAAAGAGGTAAAGGAGGGGTGGTCAAACCAATTTAGAGGAAGTTTGTTGGCACGGTGAGTCCTTGCCAGCCAGTCTGCTGCTCTATTTGCTTCTCGGGGACAATAAACCACCGTAACATTTCTGCACGTTGCTAGTTCTTCTTTGCATTTTTGCACAATTTCGCTTAAGTTCCAAGGAGGCTCGGCCCGGCCCATTACCAGGTCCACGATAGGTAAACAATCACTTTCACAAGTCCACTTAAGTATTTGACTTCGAGTTCCTCCCACGTGCTGCATCTGAAGCCCTTTTAAGTACAAGATCCCATGCAATAGAGACTCAGCTTTAGCGTGTTGGAAGAGGAAACCCTAGAA